>OZ026849.1:5729942-6329942 GCA_964023205.1 Lutraria lutraria
GGTAGTGTGTCATATACTGATTATGTAAAGTTCACTCAGTGCATGTTGCAGAATAAATCAACACTGCACACTGTTTGTATTGAAGGTGATCATAAAGATAAACCATTGATACCAGAACTACTTGTGAGGAGTCTCCATCATCTGACATCATTGTCTCTGTGTAATGTTAAAATGCAACATAACAGTTTACGTTATCTGGTGAAATTTCTTTCTGACAATGTTCTCATTGAAAATATGAAATTGTCTTATGTGTCTTGTGAAAATCCTCATTAGGATGATGATAGTGACTGTAGTTTGACTCTAAATCTTTCAAAACATTCAATACTCACTTCTTTATATCTGGACAGAGTTAATATTTCATGTAATTATGTGAACAATTCTAATTTACACTCCATCACATTGTGTCCATCATCTGAGAGGATTGGGGTAATTAAATGTATTAAAGATTCACAACTTGAACGTCTTTATATCAGTGGTAACCCTGGTTACATGTCAGATTACAATACGATGAAAACATTGACATCTACAGTGAAAACTCTTTCGTGCATCAGGTCACTAAAACTGTGGTACATGAAGTTCAATGATGATGTATATTTACAGCTACATCCTGATGTATCACAAGTAAAGGTCGAGCTGCGTGCGGTCACAATGAGTCGTCAATGTTTTCATTGTTTTGTGCAAAGCTTTGTAAACAACCAATCTCAGATAAAAGTTGTGTTAGATTGGTGTAAAATTACATCAGTTGATGGAGAAACTCACTGTGTATTGTCAGACGCGGAGTCGGTGAAATTCATGTCTGAATATCTTAAATCAATATCGACAATAAACATCACACATAGATATTATGATGGATGGTTAGGCTTTGAAACAAGTTGTCAGTAAATGCTTGGTATAGCTCGACCATGCGTTTTGAGCCGTGCCAGAAGAATACACTAAATCAACTGGGGGATGTGGATATTCGGAACATATGTTATTGAATATATTTTAGCACAACGTTTTTTACTAAATTTCGCTCGCATAGTAAGTAGAACGTATGTATTCATTATGAGCCAACAGGCATGACGTCAATTCCAATTTTGTCTTGAACAATTATTTTCATATAAGGGGGGCCTACACTCTGGTTAGTTGATTTGTCCACTAGTATGATCTGCTTATGTATTTGTTTTCTGTAAATTGAATTGTATATGTTGGTTGTTGAGTTACTGCATTTTTGTATATATATTTGATGGCGATTTAATTATTTCGATCTTATTATTGTAAATGTTTTGACTATGAAGTAAACAGAATGTCTGCATTGTAAAATATACATGTTACCATAGCAGTTTAGTTAGTTTTAATTTGACTATATGGCATTAGTAAATTTGCAACATGGTATTATTTGAGGTGGAACATTTGTGTATTAAACAACATTTCTCTATGAACCTGAAAAAACTAATATACAAACCAAATGTACGAATAAATAAGACATCTTTCAGTGTTCAACATAAGATCAAAGACCATAAAGAACTACAGTTCTAAGCACTTACAATTATATTGATTATACATAAAAAATTATAAATGACACGATATCCAACACTACTGTAAAATATACACATATATAAAACAAACAACATAGTACAATACACGCAGTATAATACACAGACACCTAACATCATAAACATGTGATACCAGACAACAATTTACAAAATAAGCATGATACAAAAACATAGTCAAGACCGTTATTGTACGAACATTATGCAATAATCAGACTGTATTTAATGTGATTTACAACAGGGATTAGGAAATGTTCCTAGTTCTGCTAACTTGATCGACACTATTTTTCCTTTACCTACGGTCAATTCTTGACGATATCTTTATATAAATCAATTTCCAACCTTATATATTTTAGGGATAGTAGCAGAACTACATTTTATTACTTATGGCTTAAAAACACAACCAGAGAAATGAATCCTTGGTCGTTTATTATCACATTTCTGTATCACGTATCTCTACTATTTTGGAGTCAACTGAGGTTATTTCTACATTTTGTTGTTTAGTAGTTACGCGACCGACTCAGAAAAAAATCCTTATGATTGGTTTGTTCGTTCTTTATTCCAGCTTCTCGGTATACAGTATAAACATAATTATTATTTCGATTACGATTGCTTTACTTAAACAGTTTAGCCTATTTTTGTTCTTAATGTGAAGTGCGAAATTTTATCTGAGTAATAAGCACCTTAAACATATAATAAATGCTTAATGCATGGAATTTCTTAATTCAATGGTATGCACCAAACAATTCATTACACACACAAGAACATAATCATTAGTTGGTCATGAGTATGATACAAAATGAATATACATGAAATGTAGTTCAAACTGTTTATTATTGCACACGCTGTGCCTACATCATTCATAATGTTAAGTGTTACACTCAACACTGTCAGAGCTCACTTTTTGGCAAGCTGTATTAAGAAATTTGAATGTGTGTCTATTTAATTAATATTGTTAGTCGACTACGGTGCTGTTTCAAGGTAAAACTTAATTGTCATGACACAGTACTAAATGCACATTAGTATGTACATACAAAACCATTAACTGATGAATTAAAAAACTACGAATTTCAATGACTGCAAGAGCGATTCATAACGGGATAGAAATTTATATAATATATTGTTAATTTGAAATCATAAGACAATCGACTTTCATTCTACTCAACGATAAACGTGATTAGTTACTAGTATTGCATTTTAAGCAATCCGTAGGTTAAGATATTAAAGCGGCCAATTGAAAGCTTAAAATATATGGTCTGGCGCTTATGTATTTACTACCACGATAACGAACAATTAACATAAAATGCAGTCATTGAACCTTAAATACACTGTTCCATTAAAGAGTACTTTATTACTTGTTAAGCCTCACCATATAGTTGAAGGGACCTTTTTATGCAAGTTTAATGAAGGTTTAAAAATCAGTAACTTAGACATTTAAATGAAAACATTGGATTGCTTAGCATCTCATGGTGCAAAAGCAGAGAAAAATATAAGTATTGATGCATTTTTTGGTGAAATCATTACACTAAATTGAAATGTGGACTGTTATCGTTAGCTGATTATGTCGCGAATTCAGTTTCTCAACTTTCATGGTGACTACGTGTCTGTCAAGGGATATAAATTTTGGTTTCATTTTGTATTTACTCTTACTTTTCCTTTCACCAAATTTTAAGTATGATTTATGTAAGGATGACTAGTTTTAATGATTGATGGTATTAGCAAGTAGTCTTGTGATGGGTATTGAAATTACGCTTCCCGTTTAGCCCATTTTATATTTAATTGGTTCCTGTATTGTTGTGCTTGACAACATAGGCTATTGGTGATAGTTGGTCTCTAGTTTTACAAATACAATGTGCTAAATACTAGCATATCATAATCAAAATGTTAAGAGTTTACATATTGTTATTACTTCATGTATTGTATAACATCAGAGGATGGTTTAACATGTGTATAGGGATTTTGTCATTTTTTTGAGTGAGAAAAAAACTTCTTATAAAAAAAGGAAATCAAAACATTAATGCACTATACACCGGCGTAAAGAGAAAGCCATACAATTATACGGTTAAATATTCAACAGTGATGGACGTTATATTCCACTTGAATGCAGGATTATTATCATTTGAAATATACATATAAAAGCCACTCTAAACTTCTTTGCGAAGCATTCAATTTTATAATATGGCTAATGTTAACACGCTTGACTGTACAGTGTTAAGTTGTATATAACTGAAAACATGAACCTAAATTTGCCAGATTGAATAAAACTGTAATCTGAAGATATAATGTATTGCAATATAATATGCAAATGCAAATGAATGCTTACAAACGCGCTGCACTATACCCTTGTTAAATTACCACTAACCCTAAAAGTTATGTGATCTTAATTCATGCACAGAAATATTATTCTTACGAAACACACAGACGTGTTCACGAATATCTTTACAAAATCGGTTTCTCGAAATTCACGTTTAATTTTCGTAAACATGAAGTATTTCAACGGTCCCGAAAACTTGGCGCTGTCAACTGTATGCGTTAGAATATATTTACTTTTTGTGCAAAAATAATTAGACAAATATAGTCAGTTTAACTTATTCGGGGCTAGTCACTCACACCTTCAGGTGTGACAATTATACTCAGATTAAAAAGTGGACAAAGTAGATATAAAACGAAATTTCACTTTCAGAAGTGTGATGATGATGGTTCATTTATACCTATACTCTATATTTTCCATTTTTGCTTCGTAACAACTTTGATGCATTTGAACATGCATTGATTCAAAATGTAAGGATAATGTTTGCCGACTTGTTTCATATCCAGAAAGTTCTCACTCCTATTTGGTGTTGCTGTATTTCTATAATATGTACTCTTTACTATATGATATGTATGTATGTCTTTTTATATCATGTTTTCATAGCTCATGCAATTTGTAACAATGTACTGCATTTTGTGAGATTGCAATTTAGCTTGTATATCTGTATATATATGTAATGTCATTGTATTCTATGATGCAATTTTTGTCCAGTTCTTCAGAGCAAGACCAACTGGATGTTTGTAAAGGACAATATAATATTTTGCAATTAATGTAGCAAATTATTTTAGAATGACTCATATATTAAAATTAGTAAACCAAACCCAGTCCACCTTTATATCTATTCACTAAAACTGAATCCGAATTTTATTATAAGTTTTCAATTATGTAATATATTTCAAAATTAAAATAATAAAAATAATTAAATCAATAGACGATTGTTTATGCACCAAACAACAACACATACTGATTTCTATAAATCAACGGCAATTTTGATGGCTATCTTGAATATTAAGGCCATTTGTGAAGTTGCGAGGTAAATTCATACGCCGATTTAAACTTACATTCCTCGACAAATTCGAGTGAAAAAATGCAGTTAATCTACAACACAGACTTCTATAACTTGGTGGACAGTTCGTATGTCATCTTAATGGGCAGCCATTCAAAAATATTCAATGTGAGTATACATACATAGCAAACATCAATTAAAATGCTTTAATCAACAATAGATCCCAGTCAGTCCGTTATGAATTTGAATGTTGAGGCAACCACAAACGATCAATTATTTCTCAATAAATAGGTTTTTTTATGTTTTATAATCTTACAAAAAATACGTAATTTTCTGTGCATATAGTTTGCTCATGAATTGAGATACTTGATTGCACCATGTGGTGTGCTGTTATAGGCAAACACTAATGAATGAACATATTTCTTCCAATCCGCCTTTTGAGTATTTTCAAATGTTCCTAACATATCTAGTAATATTCTGTTGAATCATTTTGGGTCAGCATTACCTTGTGGATGGTAAGTTGTATGAGACCTCTTCATGTTGGTAAGTTGACATAACTCTCTGATTATCTCACTTTAAAAGTTGATCCGAGTGAAGTCTAGTTGGGATGCCATAGTGAACTATAAACTTGTTGTAGAATGCTTCGCTGTTTGATTTCGAGTAGGTAGTGCCATAGCAAACTTTGTGAAATGATCTGTAATCACTAATATATTTGAGTATCCTCCCTTTAAAGTTTCAAGAGTCAAACAATCAAAACACACTAGCTCTAGTGGATAGGTTGTGTTAATACTAATCAGTGGAGCTCTAGTATTCATAGGTGACTTCCTCCGTAAGCATCTGTCGCATCTCTTGATCCATTCTTCAATATCCGTAGACATGCACGGCCAGAAAAATCTCTCTCTTACTAATCGATTGTAATTCAAAAGGTTTCTCAAAGTCCGGGTAAGCAAGAATAGGTGGTGTAGATTCTCAGGTCTTCAAATATTTTCTGCTGTCTCTCAGTCCATTTCCATCTAGTGGTCTAGTAATTTATCGAAAAGTCCTTGATAAATCTACGATAATATCCAGCGAAAGCGATAAATGATTTAAGTTCATCCGGATTCTTAGGTGTTGGCCAACCAATTCTTCACCTTTTCTATCTTTGCAGGGTCTGTTCTTATTCCTGCTTTTGATGCTATGTGTCCTGAAATGTTTTCTTGTTCCTCTATAAAATGACATTTTTCTGGCAATAATTTTAAACTGCATTCCCCAAGTCTAGTCAATATTAAATCCAATCTCTCCATGTGTTCCTCAAAAGTTGCTGAAAAAATTATAAGGTCATCTAAATTATTTCTCCCAGTATTTCAAATTGTAGTCTCCTAAGCACTCTTCAATGAGCCGTTGGTATGTGGCTGGATTGTTCGACAGGCCTAATGGCATCTTAATATATTCAAAAAGTCCTAATGGTCCTAATGTAAATGCGGTTCTTTCTTTGTGGCTGTCTTCGACTTCTACCTGATGGTATCCTGATTTCACATCAATGGTGGTAAAATATTGACTTCCGGATAACACGTCAAAAACTTAAGCATAAGCATCTTTTACACTTCGGTTGTTAAGTTGTCTGTAGTCGATGCACATCCTTAAAGACCCATTCTTTTTTCTAACAAGTACCACAGGGTAGGCAAAAGGCGATTTTGACGGTCTGATGACTCCTGATGCTAACAGTTGTTCCAAACTTCTTTGATCATTGCTAGTGGGATTCTTCTATGACGTTGTTTGAAGGGTGTTGGATCAATTAAATCTATTCGGTGTTTTATTTTGTTGCATTGTCCTATATCGGTGTCGCTTGTACTAAATATTTCTTTGTGTTTCATCAGGACTTCTTTTAGTTTCTTCCTTTGGTCTTCACTCAGGGCTGTATTTTCGTTTAGTAACAGGGAGTTGTTGACTATGTCAGTTCTTTTCTTTTCTAGCTCGTTTTCTTCCAATCTATTCTTAACATCTTCAGTTATCTCTACCGGTTGCAGTTCGTAAATGACTGATCTTGGCGATATAGCCACTGTATTCGTTGACAGGTTGGACAGTGTTACCACTACATCAGTATTTCCATTGTAGTTGTAGTGGACGAGACTGGCAGCACTGTATCCTTACAAGCCTGTATCATTACAGCAGTTGGTTGGTGGTTTATTTTCTAGTCTAAAGTACCTTGGATGTCTACTGTCTCATTAGGCTTCAATAAAAAGTTATGGGGTACCGCACTTCTTACTATTCCTAATCTATCTTTGTTCTTCTTGAGTGTTCTATCCCTAATAACTAAAGTACTGAAACAAGAATACCATGGATACGTTAGTTTACTTACCTGTAAAAATGTTTCACCAAAATCCTCTTGTAACTCACTAAGTATGTTGGTTCCTATAATCACTGGTGTTGAAGATGAAAAGGTGGTGTCTGGACAAACTAAAAATAAAGCAAGTAGCTTCTGACTATCTGGAACTCCATCCATTGTATCTAAATCCACTTCTACAAATCCGGAAACGGTAACATATTCCCTCCTGCACATTCTATATGTAATACATCCGTGACAGGTTTGAGTGTTACTTCCGATAGATGTTCTAAATAAAAAGATTCAGATATAACACTAAATGAACTTCCTGTGTCTAATAATGCGTCTACTACTTCATCATTAATCTTGACTTTAGAAATGTTGGTTTCTCCTACTAATTTAGGGCCTTCAATGATGTGGCCCTTTACTGGTCCTTGGGAAAGAGCACTTATTCGTTTAAATGTTCTGCTGCTTGACAATCCCTGGCATAATGTCCAATTTCTCCACAGTTGTAACACTTTCTTGGTTCCGTCTCAGAGGTACAGTCCCTGGCATGATGTCCATTTTGTCCACATCTGCCTGCAAGTGGTCTGGATGGTCTGTGTCTTCTTTCTCTATTACTCCTGTACCTTTCTGATGGCGGTCTAAATCCACTTCATCCATAATAAAATTGTTGTTGTGTTTCTGTTTTGTCCTCCTTTCTTTCTGGATGAGATCAATCCTTTCTGTTAACATTTTGACAGTTTTGATAGTTCACTCTTTTCCTCTACCTTCTGTGCTGCATGACATACCGTCTTACTTCCTGGTTGTGTCATATCAGCTTCAAGTTTTCTTAATTCTATTTTAAATCTGACGTAATCTTTCAAAGTGTCGAACTTGTATTTGGCCGTTTGCTTCAAATCCAATCTGAGGGCTTGGTAAAGAACCTGTTTCAATAATACTTCATTTCCTCTGTTGATGGCTTTCAGTTCTATCGCTTGTGAGTATAAATCTTCTATTCTTGTTGCATATATGTTAACCGGGTCGTTTCCTTGAGTACATGAGTAAGACTTCCTCATCACTGACTCTGGGCTTTCACCGGATTGAGTTTATTAATAACTTCCAAGATAGTTATTCCCGTACCCAGTCTCCTGATAATGTTACTGGCGGTCCCTTTCAAACTCCTCCTTATACCAAGCATCACTTGTTCTTCAGTGAAGGTGTTCTCAATCCTGATAACTTCAATCTCATATTTGTAAGATTCCCAAGAAACTTCTCCTTTGTTGTTGTCTCCAGGGAATACTGAAAGTTTAGGGAAATTATGTCCACTTCTCGCAAACAGTGGTGTATGTCCTAGAGAAATACTATCTATCGAACCTGGATGTGGTTTCCTATCTGGATATGGATCCTCCTCCCTCTGGTTAAAACTTCTCAAGAATGTCTGTAATTCATCAGGTCCGCAATTCACAGGGTTTGTCTTCAAGACACGCGCTGCTCTAATTAAGGCCACCTCATCGTCTGATAATCTTTATATGTTCAATTGGTTGACCCCCTGTAGCCATGTCTTCTAAAATGGTCTCTTCATCCATATGCATATATCACAAGTTACAAGTCCTAGCACAATAATACTGTCTAATAAAAGTATATAAATGCATTTAAGTGCAAGTCCAACTAGAAACAATACTTGTCTGTTTCACTAACACTGATCATATTTACACTGATTTCAATCACATATCACTTAACACTTTAAGTGTAAACACTGAATTCTATCACATGTAACTAACACAATAAGCGTAAACACTCATTTCAATCACCAATCACTTAAAATAGCTGTATATAATTTAAAAAAAAAATAAAGTCAAAGGTCATACTAAAAAGACCTACACAAATCACAAATGTAACAACTAATTCTCTGGTACCTAACTTACCTCCTGTAATAGAAATTCTTATTATAAATTACTGTATTAACTCTCATATTATTACTAAATGTAGTCCAGACGAATTATATCTAATTACAATGTATATAAAAATGTACATTTATTCATCTACACAAATGATAAATAGTATTTTTTTTCAAATAATCAAAATATCTAACTAAAGTATAGAAAGATTAAAGATCCCGTTTCACTTCCAATAAACTTATATAGGCAAAAAAATTATAAGCATGTATGTGTTAAAGTTATTCTTCAAAGTACTGGTCCAGTTTTTCAAACAGTTTAAACCCACTCCTGCTCTAAGAAATAGTTGGAAAACACCAACGGTATCACTAGCTGGATGGAGCATCCTACGTTTATGAAAATTAGGTAGTGTCACCTCAGTCACGTGACAACTTGAACTAAACTGTACCTAAACAAACATGGCGGACAAGAAAAAGCCGCGTCTGTCCCGTCTTAGTCCAGGAGCTAAAATGCGGGCAAAAGAAAGACGAAAAGAAACGTTGCGTGAATATGGACAGTCTTGACATGTTATAAGATTGTCTGATAGTACGTGGACGGAATGGATTCGTTTGAAAACTGAGTTAAGTGCCAGCACTCACGATGAATTTGCGATGCGACTTATTGAAGCGTGGTAGGTAACTTTCAGCTTGGATTTTCGATCTATTGTGTGAAGTATCATTTGTTCTAGAGCATTTATATTGTTAGAATCAAATTATATGATCGATATTCTGTTATTCAAATGCCTAAATACGCACGGTAATCCCCAGTTAAAAGTAAAACACAATCGCGTTGGTCGAAATATTGAAAGGGGCGTCAACGGGGAATAAATACATCAATGAAAATCGATACTTATTTAGTAGTCATGTGAGGGAAACGCTATTCGAATTAAAAGCCTTTTGTAAGTTATTATTTTGCTGTGTTCTAAGTGTTGGTATTGTGCAATATACTAAGTAATTATTCCCGTTTCGATGACTATGCAGGGCTGTCAGAGGGCATGCTCAGCAAAGAAAGGTCTCTGTGGAAGAAAGTTTGGTCATTGAAGAAACACCAACAAAGTCAAAGATTGAAGGCCTTGTGGTACATTCTACCCATGCAGTTGTTCAAGGAGAAGTAGCTGGTCCATCGTTCCCTGTTTCTGATGTTTCAGATTCTAATGGAGGCCATGGGTGAGGTTTTAATATTTTATTATGCAACATGCAGTAAAATTCCAGTGGTTAACAAAATTTGTTTACTGTCTGCCGAAGAATTTCTTCAGAGACACTTCTGTACATCAAGCACACTGTCTGTGTCTACACTGTGAATCAAAGTAAAGGGTACACTTCGTAGGTACATTGTAATTACTTCAAGAACTGAAATCAACAAACATTGATCAATGCATACATGTGTAATATGAATTATGATTCAATACATGGTCCCTCCACTGGACTCCCACTGCTTCAATGCAACACACATGTGAGTCTGAATAAAGATATGTTTTGCCTTTCTCAAAATATGATCATTTACAGGTCTGAAACTGATAAATCAGACGACAGTCTTGTGACCAAGTACTTAGAGAAAGCAAGAAAAACAGACCATTCTTTCCTAGAGTATGTATTTATGTAATATTCATAACATGTGACACTAAGATAATTCTGTTACTTGCATTTTATATATCTGAGTTTAATAATGCATGATAGAGTACACTTGCAAACTCTCCACATTTTAGTTGATAAAACAGAAAACAATACATATTATGTAATTGTTACTATCCATCATGAATTGTTGTAAGAATCATAACAATTTGAATAATAAATTTCCAGAATATCCTATGACATCATTACTGATGAAGAACACCAAGATGAGAGTTATCATCCAGAGAGTGATTGGTCAGATGAAGAAGATGAACAGTCAGACTATGATGACACAGATGACTTTGTGTTAGAAATGACCCTGCGGTATGTGTATTTCAGCATGTAAATGAAGTCAAGTATAACAGAAAGCCATTCATTTATTCCGTGGTGAGAAAATATACATTTTTCACTCGAACCGTGTTGTGTTTGTAAGGATTTATTTAGTATTTTTTTACTTTCTGCAGTGATCCGTTAAATGATGAAAATGTTCCTGTGGTGGAAGCGGCCAACAGAGTTTTGTATCTCCAAGAAGATGATATGCAGGATGAGGAAGTCCAGTCTGATGAGGAAAATGGAACAAGAACATTATCACCTAGAAATTTGGTGACCGAAAAGAAAAGTATCTGCTTCTCCAGTTAGCTCATATAAAAGTTTGCTCTGTCTGCTGTGTGAATGGCTGTTCTGGCACTGTTACTATGAAGACCAAGTATGTAGGAAGTGCAGTCCGAATTATATGGGTGAGTACAAGGACATAACTAAAAACTTTGAATGATGAGCTTGTACATTTTTACAAGTTTTCATACAGATCATTGTTTCAACTTCTTTTTTCTCTATGTAGTTACACATTATGCACATGAGAAATTTAACAGTGGATTTTTTATTTGATGTAAAAACTGATTTTGTTCACAGGTTTGTAGTAAGGGACATGAAGTGAAGAAGTGGGATTCTCAGTCAGTCCTACGTAGAATGAGAGCTGGTTGTACTTCTGTCATCAGCTATTCTTGTCAGTGGAAACAACTATGCAAAAATCAAGTTGTTGTTCAACTTCCTGGGTCTAGGCTTGATTTCAAGGTCCTCGCACTTCAAGATTCAAACGAAACACAGTTGTTCAGTCATCTATGGCAAATTTACTGATATGACTCAGCAAAATATTAAAAAAAATATATTGGCAAAGAAATAGCTGTTATTGGTAATTGACCTTTATTCTGGAATTTTAACTGATGTGGTATTCTTTTTTTCCACAATGAGGCTGACCAGATAAGTATATATATATAATTATATAACTATGGAATGTTGATTATTTTTCATTATTAATTTACTTGACTCGGATATTTTTAATAACATTTTATATACAAATGTTTATATATTTATGAGGCCGAAACCCTAATAAACAGTGTAGCTTCACTCGCACGTTTCAACTGCTTATTGAACTAGCCAGTGCCTTGTCAGTAGTGGTCTTCATTAGCAGGTTTAAACTTATAAAGGATAATGGTAGATAATGATAAAACATAATACACTAAGCATATAAAATGTTAAATACAAAACATTCACAAGTCGTCAATGGAGGATTTATTTAAAATACATGGTACATTTTCGATTTTTTTTTTTATTTGAAGAAAAAAGATTTATGAAATGTTTCTATATATTTATTAATGTAATTATTTTACTGTCCTAAGTGTTGTGATTTAGTATAGTCTTGTTTATTTGATTTACAGGTGATGGTAGAATGGACTCACCTGGTCACTGTGCACAATATTGTACAATCATACACTCTAATGGAAAATAATTCAAAAGACATCCTTGCCAGTCTTATAATTGATACAAGAATGACAAATCTGAAATCGACCAACATGGAGAAGGAAGGCCTTTGCAGCGCATTAAAGATTTTGTTAGATAGAGGGGTCATAGTGGCTGAACTAGTAACAGATGCAAGTATTACAATAGCTGCAATGATTAGTAAGTAAATTTGCATTGTACATTTTATTCTTCAGCCCTTATATATGACTTCATGTTTCATCAAATGAAATGGTCAAAATTGCACTGTTCTTGGGAATTATTCAGAAAGTAAATCTTTTATTTATTCATATAGTGTATTATAATTGAGAATGATTTACGAAATTGCTAATTTTTGTTTGCTTTTTGGTTTATTTAGTTGTTTCATCATTCACTTGTTCATACACATTAAAATAATTAGAATTATGAAACATGTTTGCATTTAATGCAAATTCTATCACAATGTATTCTATTACATAGGGAAAGAATATCCTGCTGTGGTTCATAGTTACGACCTGGATCTGTAAGTACATGTTATTTTATGGAGATACTGTATAACAATAGAATGCTATACCGATAGTTGAAGTTAGTGAAACAGTCA
Source organism: Lutraria lutraria (assembly GCA_964023205.1). Classification (NCBI taxonomy): domain Eukaryota; kingdom Metazoa; phylum Mollusca; class Bivalvia; order Venerida; family Mactridae; genus Lutraria; species Lutraria lutraria. The sequence goes on from OZ026849.1 coordinate 5,742,994, forward strand.
GGTTTCCAGTTAAGAAAGGGTGAACGGAAGGATTTAGAAATAAGTTAACCTCTATGAGACAGTATACCACACTCTAGTTGTGCAATAACACGCCGGTATACTGATATATTGCGATACAGTCCGGGAATATACATTCTGCTGTACAACATCAATGTATCCTGATATTTTCTTGAATAAATAGTTCACAATACATTGAATTAAATGAATGCAGACACAAGATTTAGTGTTGCTGTGAGCCATCAAGGATTGATTCATTCGTTTGAATATCAAATCCTTGTATTATTTTACATAGGGAAAGAATATCCTGCTGTGGTTCATAGTTACGACACATGGCATGGTGCCAAAAACTTTGGGAAGAAACTTGGATCTGTAAGTACATGTTATTTTATGGAGATACTGTATAACAATAGAATGCTATACCGATAGTTGAAGTTAGTGAAACAGTCAGGTTTCCAGTTAAGAAAGGGTGAATTTTCAAGGAATAAAATTGAAATAAAAATACAGGTGGCAGCTGAAACCCGAAATAAAGACTTAAGACCATGGGTTCCACACCTGATAAATCATTTTTGGTATTGCTGCAGAAATTGTCAGGGAAAAGAGGAGGTATTCATAGTAAGTAGAACTGTGTTTTGTTTGTAGCATGTTTTGCTAAACTCATATATTTCATATATTCCATATAAAAGACTATACGCGATGATTATGACAGAAATAATAACAATGTATGTGTTTTGTCTAAATGATGGAAGATAAGGAATTCACCTTATAATTAATATAGTTTTTTTTGTCCAGCCTGCTTGCTGTTACTAGATTTAGTTGTCATAACGGTTGTTCAGTGTATTTTAGATGGTCTGTGCATCTGTCTGTCTGGATATCTAGTCCTCTTTGTTATTGAACGGAAGGATTTAGAAATAAGTTAACCTCTATGAGACAGTATACCACACTCTAGTTGTGCAATAACATGCCGGTATACTGATATATTGCGATACAGTCCGGGAATATACATTCTGCTGTACAACATCAATGTATCCTGACATTTTCTTGAATTAATAGTTCACAATACATTGAATTAAATGAATGCAGACACAAGATTTAGTGTTGCTGTGAGCCATCAAGGATTGATTCATTCGTTTGAATATCAAATCCTTGATTATTTGCAGTTTTCCAACACCCTATAGAGTTATATGTCAATGTGGTTAGCACACTTCAGTTGACAATGGCTTTAAAATATCACATTATGAGTTCCACCAATACCACACCATTCAAGACCCAGGTTAGGTGTGTAGCGCAAAGGTAAACGACACACTCTTAGTGTAAGTTCCAGAATGGGCACATAAGCTGTGTGCAACTGTTTTTAGCTTACATGAGCACTTGTGCTGCTCAGGCTGAGCTTTTGTGATCAGTCTTCGTCCGGCGTCGTCAAATTTGTACTTGGGGAACACACATGGGGCCACATTTTTAGCTCAATTTTCGCAAAAGTAGGTCAGAATGTTAATATCGACAAAATCTTTGTTTCGTTTGATAATGGGGCAATTGTGGTCAAAAACTAGGTCACCAGGGCCAAATAAAGGAAAACCTTGTGAAAACGCTAGAAATCAGTTTTGATTGGATCTTCACGAAACTTTGTCAGAATGTTATGTAGATCAATTTTGATAATGGGTCATCCGCGGTTAAATACTAGGTCATTAGGGCAAATTGCTGGAAAATATTGTGAACACTTTAGTTCTTAGTCACTGTCTTCATTGGATCATCAAGAAACCTTGTCAGAATGTTTCTTTATAATATCTTGGTCGAGTTTGAACATGGGTCATTTGGGCTCAAAAGGTCGAATCTTAAGTAAAAACTTGTTAAAGCTCTGGATGTCATGTTTTAATTGAATCTTCACCAAACGTTGTCAGATTGTTCGTCTTAATGATATTAATGACAATACCAAATATGGGTCATTTGTGGTTACAACAACTTAGGTCATGAGGTCATATCTGAAGAAAACCTTGTCTATGCTGTAGTTGTAATGGTTTTGATTGGATCTTCACCAAACCTTGTCAGAATGTTTGACTTATTTAAATGTAGGACAAGTTAAAACATGGGTCATCTGGGGTAAAAAACTAGGTCACAGGTTCAAAACAATGTTTAAATGAGTAAACAATGATTGTTATGCGAGCGATAAAGAGCCACCTTGGACCTCTTGTTTGATTACTTGATACAATTGTTTGATATTATAAGATGGTGTGTGGCATGCAACTACCAATGGGCCACTCATTCATGATTAATGTTATGTAACAATATGCATTTTCTTATTTTAGGCACGTTGGAGAGGTGCTCTTCATCATGTAGTAGATGTTCACGAATGGCTCCTGGGGGATGGTGCCATAGAACCTCGATGTGAACATGAAGATCTTCCTGATGAAAACACAAAATGGCTAGAACCTGGCTCTGAAGCTCACGTTTCTTTGACACGTGTTCTCCTTGTTACCAGATTTCTGCACAATCTGCATCATTACGTTGATTTCAGGTCAGCATTCAATTGATTTGACTTGTTTCCACTTAGTTTATGATTACAGTTCAAATCAGTAAATTACACAAACATAAATGAAGTCTAGATGTTGTAAATATGTTTGAGTGAGAGGAAGCGTTTTTAAAACACAAAAACACATCTTGTAAATATATATCACAATACAGCTGAATTGAAATCCTGAAAAGCATAAGTGGCCGACCTTTTCTTGTCAAGTAAGAGGCATTCAACCACATGATTTCCATATCTAAATATGTTTGTACTTTAAATTGACCGTAACTTTGTCATCTCTTGATATTTTCATGAAGTAACCTTTACCTTGCTCTGATATCTTGGCTCTTTCAGACAGATAATCAGGAATTCCGGATATATCCGGAATATCGTCACTCCTGATAAAAAAGGGAAAATAGAAATACAAAAGCTAAATAAATATTAAATCATCCAAATGTGTAATTACTGCAAATAATGAAAATACAGGTACATGATTTTAAGTACAAGTGATCTATGAAAATAGTCATAAAAAAAGAAATGTAATCAATATATAAAACTGTCAAAATATGTAAGTATCACAAGTATACCTTTTAATGAATCTGGACTCTTTAAAAACAATCAACAAACAAATTTAGTGCAGATGAATAAATTAATTAGTAGTGACAAGCTATGAAAAATATACTAAGTAACAATGTTCTACAATTCAAACATCCAAGACTACTCAGCCAGTAGATAAAAATAGCTCATTACTGAATAGGTGTAAAACATACTGTCAATAATAACAAAAGAGTACATTTATACAGTAATAATTCATAACTATAGAATGTCAAGGTAGAATGCTAAATTAATTAATAATCATACCTTAAAGTAAGAGAATTTGAAAGCACCAGATATGGCAGAATCACTAATCAGTGCAAAACTTCCAATTATGTAAGCATCCAGACGGGGCTACTGTCCATATTGTTGCTGAATATCTAACAGGTCAGAGGAAAAGTAAAATCATGATGCTGATCATCAGTGATAATTAACATATATATTGGTACTGCAAAATAATCCATTTGTTTGCAAGTATAAACATGGAACTAATTTCTGTATGTACAGTATATAGTGGAAAATAAGGCTTAACATAAAGACAGTAAGATTTTATTTAAAAATGGTATACCGGTAAGCTGCTAAAAAAGGTTAATTCAATGTTGTTTCAGAAATATGATAAAAATAAATTATAAAACAAAAAGTAATAAATAAACCTTGATAACAATAATATGAATTTCAAAAGTTTCTACTATCAAACTACATCTTGTATTTTCTTTGTAGAAGCATTATTGTGTATACTGAAAATTTGTATTTATTTCTTTCAACTTACAGACACACAGGGGAGCTGGAAACGTTTCACGAACATATCTTGATGTACTGTGCCAAAAGATTTGCATATACGTAAGTTTCTACTTATTGTAGCAACAACCTACATATAAAGTAACTTATTTTATCTACTGATGGTCTTAATTTAATAGGAAATTAATCTGTCCAGAAAGAGTTATCTACAATGAACATTTTCTATCTTCTAAGCAGTGTTTGACACAGGGAGGCTGCACTAACGGTAAATCAATTGCAGTTTTAGTCTTAAATACATACTACCAAGTCGCAATTGATGTTCAGATGCACATAAAGCAACTTAACATCATGAAAGTGGGTCATTCATTCCTTTTATATTTAGTCAGTTTGCATTTGTTATAATTATAAAGTCATTATGCTCTACTTTTGATTTCATTGCAGTTATCCTGCATACAAAGCAAGAAATTACCTGGCTGCCATCGATTACCAGTTTCACAAAGACCGTCCTGTGATATTAAATAAGAATGGAGATTTCAGGTAAGCATTTCTTGCAGGCTTTATTTTTTTACATTAGACATCTTACAGTTTGTCCTTATTTCTTGTACAATGAAATATCCACATTTTTTTGGAAAATTGCCAAATGTATCATATAAAATTTGCTGACAACCTCATATGAGGAAAGTAAGTCACTTATTTTTTATGTGGTGCAGAAATTAGGACAAATTTTAATCAGCAATCATTCATTTTATGAATTTTATGCAACATACCACTGTGCTATGATTCAAGTTGCTGGTGATATATCACAATAAACTCAAAATTCAACAATATGTGTACATAAATTAATGTTACACATTAAAGTTGTATTAACATACCTAACACTACTATCATAAAAGAAAAACAGTACAGTAGTGTAAAAATAACCATCTTCCACAACAGTATTGACTTTTTCAGGCAAGAAAGTCAACAACGTCTTCACTTTGTTATTGATATACAGTAAATTCTAACCATTGCTTGATGTACATACATTGGAAAGGGATATTTGTTTTTATTTCAAAAATTATTTCAGGTTACATAGGTGTTTCTCCAAAAGAACTGGAACATACAGCTTTTACAAGGAACAAATGCCCAAGACGTACGCCTATGTTCCAGTTTTACTCGAAGAAATACTCAATTCCGTTAGTAACAGAACTGAAACACTCAGGGCACCAATAACTTTGACCCCCTCAGATCCTAGGAAGTTAATGAAAACAATTTCAGGAATTTCACCAATGGCAACTAAAACCTTACTGGAAATTAAGAAATCAAGATTTGAAGAAAAGGACTGAGATTACAATTCTGATGTTTCATGCAAAATACAGAAAACAAAAACTAGCTATTCTTTTGTGATTTAACACACCTTTAAATACTTTTTTACTGGCAGACAGCCAATTCCATTTCTATGCATATAAAAAAAGACTTTTGGAAGTAATTAAATGTGTTGCAATGATCTCGTTCACAAGACCTTATTTATTTCAAATGAATACAGAAATTATTTTCCAAAGTTGTATGGAATAATTCAATTAATACAATTTAAAACCTCTATCAAAATCAAGGACCGGTAACGTGTATGCCCATGCAACAAAAATGCATATAAGGTTATATAGATTGGACTGCAAATTTTGATAGGGCTGCCACACTACAGAGCAAATAAAAAAATAAAATATCTCTGACATTCTTATATTTCAGTCATAATTTATGTAATATTATTTTTGGTAAATTATAAAGATGTTAAAGTTTGAAGTAAACATTGACTTCCATCCACCTTTCGCAAACCCTTACTAGTATTAACCCACTTTATTATTCATGGCTGGACACTGCGTCTTGGATGAGGCTGAATGCAAGGTTTTCTGTACTCGAATCAGATGATTTAAAAACTCCCCGACTTTTATCAGTACTTTTGAATTTCTGTGAGAATTTCATTTTCACTGATGTGTAGCAATCCTGTAGATATTACATAGAGGTTCCATAGGTTGTCATTAAAAAATGTTTGTTTATAGTGCTCTTACCCTGATTTCCAGAAGTGGGCAAGTAGGTAGGTATTTTTGGGTAATCATTTTCTGAAATTGCATTGTAAAATAAATTGGCACTTTTGCAATACACAATGTTTTCATGAAGTCTGCTCTGCATTTAACATGTAATTAGGCAGAATATGTTTGTATTAGATAAATGTCATGTATTCCGTATGGTTAAAAATAAGTGCTTTTCAAAGGAACAGGTGCAACAGATAACCAGAAAACATCAATTTGAAATCCCCAAAAAGATAACTGGGGGTCATTTTGACGGGTCGGTCAGAGCACTACAAACAAACATTTTTCTTATATTCAGCCTCAAATAAATTTACTGGGTATAAAACCTGTGTATGTCCCTGTAGCAGAGGGAAATTTATTCCTTATCCTCCGTACACAACAGCTGGGGATCACCCTTCTTACCCCAGCCCCCAGTCGCCCACTTCTCCACAGAATGAAATTTCTATATGCCGAATGTCGCATAGTTTTGGAGTACTCCTCCACACGCTGATTACATCGGCCCAGCATGTCCCTATAGTAGGCTTGGCCTACAGCCAGGACTTCTGGGTCGAGGCAGATCCTTTCCATTTGCTGAAATCAAAAAAGAATATTATGCAAGTAATGTATTCACTGGATAGAAATGTATGAAAGGAAATAAACTTCTCAGTCTCTGCAATATTCTTCAGTATTCAGCAACCACTATACTGAAACAGCCAGTCCAAACGAATTTTTGGCTTCAGTTCTTATCTGAGCCTAAGCTGTCAGTAAGACAGCGATGCTTGACTGTACTTGCAGAGTTTTAGAAAAAATAGAAATATAACACAACTGAATATTAACATGTGCATCATTATGACATACTAACTTTAGCAAGAGTCAAATTAAGGTAATTCAGGATTTGTCTTGACCAAACACTTTCCTTATGAATTTCTACTGAGATATGTGCACTGTAGTACCTTGCTTGCAAAACTGAAATCAAACTATTCAGAAAAAATATAAGGCCCCCCACACTGCTGCTCCATTGGAAGTAGTAAGATCTCTAAGTTTTAAGTATGTTGGTCAGATTGATATCAAGTCATTGAAGTTTACCACTGTAACCTTTGACAAACTGACTCCAGAACAACAGGAATATCTACTCAAGAAAAACAATCATCCCATGAAGACTGTGGAAAAGATGGATCTCGAGTTATTCGACAGAAGTAGGTTTGGGACACTGTAACCTTTGATCCAAAAAACAATAGGGATTATCTGATCAACTAATTTATGAAGATTGGTGACAGTGGTTGTCATTTGTCAGTTTATGAAAGCAATGAGAGAAAAAATTGCACACTACTCTTGTTACTGATCTTCTATACCCAGTTTCATTGAAATCTCTTCAGTGATTTATGAGAAGCGCAGACAATTTTTTGACATCCAGACTTGATTCCCTGCCACATTGTATGTGATGATATTATTATTTAGATCATCAAGGGCCATAAACCACATTAACTGAAGGAATTATCTATCTTGACTGGCTGACATTCATTATTACATACATAAATATTTGAATGCAAAATTTTAACCTGCATTTTCTAAGTTCAAGAGACTTAACTGTGTAAAATATTGTCGAGAGTTATGAGATATTTACGCCCATAAGTCTAGTCAATGACATCATGTATCAGCTTAAATTTTACAACACAGCATCACTATAATTTCAGCCAAGTTGTTAGCTAGAAAAAATATTTTTCTTTTGTACTTTGTAAACATAAAGTCAACGGACATGAATTTATATGTCATCTGCAGTAAAATGTAATTACATCAGATGGCCAATGTGGCTGAGAGTCCGCTTAGTATCAGATCTTTTGACCAAAGGAATGGACTTATGTATCTGTTTAGTAGTCAACTGCCATTAGATGCCTTAACAAAGGCTCTTAGTGCCTGTAAATGACTGCTAGCTGATACTGAACTGCGTTATTGCTAATCTTTGATACAGTGATCCTTTAAATACATGTAACAACCGGAATATTAACTGAAGTTTAGATATACCCTGAAAATGTTTAATGTTATTTTGCTTACATCTCTCTGGCTAACACAGTGTTCAGGTTTGCAGCCACAACACTTCCTCTCTAACTCAGTTGCAATCTCAACACAATTCTCGCATCTGCACCATGATGGCACTGAGTCCCCTGATGGCTGTGGAGGCTGTGGTGGAGGCTGTGATGGAGGTGACTATCCGTCATCTACCAGGTCAAAAACCATTCCTGGCTCCCTCTTGACCAGCTCCAGGACAAGGTCTCTCAGCTTCTTGGCTGGCATGCGTCTGACAACGGTCTGAATATATAGATTACATGACATTCTAAAAAACTATACCAAAATATACTTATTATGTAATGTGTTGGTGCTTTCAGTAAGTACACATAAGCATAAAAACCACCACATGGTCAAGAGGTAACTGTAAAGTGATAGAGGGCTGTAGGTTCGAGCCCCACTACCATGTCTCTTCATGTGAGAAAATAAGCTATTGCTTACAAAGGATGCGTGTCTAGTACTGGTTCTTCCTTGGATCAATGGTTAGGTGATCTGTCTGCCTCATATGGCTCTGTTGAAAAGAGCATACAACTCGAAACAAGTTCACAGCCTTAGTTTAATGAAAAAAAAATACCTCCGGCTTCTCTGATCTCTGGAGGAACCTCTCCTGGACTCTCTCCCTATCAGACTGGGATGGTCTTTCCTCACGACCTCGCCCTCCACGACCTCGTCCACGCCCTCTGGCCCCTCTCACCCTGACATATTCAGTTCTCTGTAGTTCGGTAGATGAAACTCCACCTCTTCCCCTTCCACGCCTTCTTCCATCAACTCCTCTGCCCCTACATGGACAATGAAATAATTTCTTTTTATTTCATTCATGATAAGTAAGAAAGCTATCTTTTTATTCATTTCTGACCTTGTGGTACAATGAAACCTGCCTTAAGCGACCACTCCAGAGATAATGAAAATATATGGACTGAAGACAGGTGGTCTCTAACTAAGGATTGGAGTTACACACTACAAAATAATACAAAACCATGTACATTTCATTAGGCAGTTGAAGCATATGATATATTATACAGAGACAAATGTGACAACTAGTGGCTTAGCATTATAAACAGTACTTAGTACATATAAATTGTAAAACTTGATTAAACATAATGATTAAAAATGATATAACACATAACATGTGTTTTAAATGTTCAGATACTGTTCTGTTAAAACATCAGTTAGATCACAGTTGAAGAACAGATAGCATTTGTTTTTACTTTGCTCCTCAATTACGTTATATCATATATAAAGGCTTGGAAAGAACTGATTATTTTCAGTTACAGAAAGACATTTTCAATTATTTCCAACAGACTGACACTATCATAGTAGATTTTTTTTAAAAATGTCACTGATTTCTAGTGGCCTTATATGAGTTATGAAGGTGAGTAAACTGAAATATTTCTGTTTTACATAGAAGCTGTTTGCCAAAAATAGGAAAATCGTAAATATGTACTTTGTGAAATATAATTATCTAAAAATGATGATACATTAATTTTTAATTGTCTTGTATTTACCTTGCACCTTGTGTAGTCTGTCTGACTTCAGAATCCGGCTCTGAAACATCTGAACTAATCAAAAATATAAAAGGTTACAAATCACATAATTGTTACCATGTTTTGTTCTATTCAGAAGTACATTTATAACATATACGAACAGGTACAAAGAGTATACTATTTTGTAGTTTCAGAGTTACAAATACATCCTTGAATAACTATTTCTCTATGTATGTAGACATATATACAAATGTACAGGTCTACATTAGGCATTTATTTACATTTCACACTGTCCAACATGCCTTTCCATTCAATGTTTATTTATTATGGACTTATATATATATATATATATAGGTGCATACTTAGATTATATCAGTTTCACATTGATTCTATAACGAAATATACCTTGAAATGCCAACATTCACAGGGTAAACAATTTACATTTCCCACAATTATTCTAATTTCATCTTAAACAAATTCTGAGTCGTAGAAGAACATCTACAGATTATGCCCTTCGGAGCCTCGCTCCACTAAATGCACGTATTTTCCATAATTTCGGCTATTTCCAGCTTTTGGGTACACTATGAAGAATTTTCTATGATAGTGAATAATAGATCCGATCAAATTAACTTGAGAATCCTACTTAAAAACGAAGCATGTCGAAGAAAATTATCAATTCACTTACCGTACTCGTCGAGCTACTTTCATCAGCATCCATCTTTGTTTTGCATATGTGATCACGTGACTAGTCAAGTGAAGCGATGACGTGATACGCGCTATAAATAACTTTCCGTTCTACCTGCGCGGAATTTTTATGGTAGGATATTATCAATTTCCTACATATATACGTTGCTATTTTTACGACGGGGCGTATAATATTGTCATTTTCGTATATTTTACTAACTACCTAAATGTAATTATTATAACATACAGGGCCTTTAATCGTTGTAAATAACATAAAATATCATTTTACGTTATTTTATCGATTATACCCAAGGCTGATACCTTAAAGGAGCAACATCCGATCAGACTATCGCATGCAAATTAACTCTCTCTCTCTACATTGTTTTATCAAATGAACTCTCTCTCACTACATTGTTTTATCAGTGATAGACATACAGTGAATGCTGACTAACAGACTAATTGTACTGTATCTATAAATTATAGCTGAAGTAGACGATGGGTTTAAACCACATAAACTCCTCCCTCTAATTCAAATTTGAATGTCTGTTATAAATTGTTTTGAAAATATAAGAACCTAAATCTTCATACATTTTGAAGTTTCTTATCTGGACTGATAAAAGAATCATTTTGCTTCATTAAGAATATTTGTTCAGTGATTAAAAACACCATTTAATATCATTTAAAAAAAATCTCTCCCTGAGCTGAAAACAGTTAAAAAATCAAGGGAAACCACACACCAGCCATTACCTGCCTTTTACATCCCTGTTGGGGTTTTAATGCCATTGAAACATTTTCATTAGGAGATTTAAGTTGGACAAACATACTTATAAATAAATAAACTGAAGCAAGGAAAATTTTGCAGAAATGGCAGCGTTAAATTAAAAATGTCACAAGGCGTATGTTGTAGTATTAGTATTTCTTTCTTCCTGTAAACCATTCTTTGGTTTAAAGAAATTGAACAGCTACGATTTTATGTGACCCCCCAAAAATCTACATGGGGTCTAATCTCTTAATTGTTTTATTGCTCATGGAATTATTTTTTTTAAAATTCTTTAAAATAACTTGCAAAGAACCTATAGCAGTTGCGCTAATGTTGTGATGCATACATGAATTTGATTTTGTTTGTGTAGAACAGTCGCTGACAACGAAGGCGAATTTCATTGTTATGTCATTGCTAAATGCACTGGGGTCCTTTATATGTATCGTAGAATGCAAGGGATTTGTAACATTTTATTGAACGTGGGCAAAAGAATTAATCATAATTGTATGAAGATATGAAGATATCAGTATTAATGATGCTGTTTAAATCTTCATTGTTCTTAGTTCCACATTGGTATCTTGTAATTTGTCGATAGAGCTGCAATGACTTAACTTAAGTGTAGATTCGTATAATATTAAATATTATAATAATTATTGTAAATCAGACATTGAACCATCCAGTTAGGTGTAGTAGTGATATTGTACATACAATAGTGTTGATTATACCTATGTATGTAGTTGGTAGTGAATTACTGAGAGTTAGCAAGAAGTGTAGAAAGCGAAATATTAATAGGTTGTACAGAACAGACATATTCTTTGAAACATGACATATATTGGCTCAAATGCTGGTCGATTGTATCATATTGTATTTAAATGCTTTTTATTCGAATATTCTAGAATCATACGTGGGACAAGGTAGTTAAAACGGTGGTTTAAAATTAGTATTTTATAGTTAAACTTTGCCATTGAATATAAAAATAATAAGAGTATTTCAAAGAAAATATATCATTGGTCGAAATATTTTCGAAATTTAGATAAAGTTAGTGGAAGAAATAAAAATTGAATTATTTAATTCTATTAAGAATATAAAGTAAAGAATTTTAGTTTAAATTAAGTAAACAACATGTTGCTCTACAACAATTAGAGAATGCATCTACAGATATCATATTATAACTGCATACGAGTTTGTTAGTGCTTATTGATTTAGTATACTATGTAGTTGTACTATAAAGAAATGTGTCTTTGGTTATTAAGTACATTTTGGATTGCTTTACATTTATGTCTGAATAAGTTGTCACAACATCAACAAAAATACTATGTAGTTGTACTATAAAGGATTGTGTCTTATAAAGTATAGTTTGGATATCATTACATCAATGTCTGAATAAGTGCCATGGCGTCTTAAAAATGAGAACGTCTGCTAAGCAAGACTGTCTTATAAGCAAAGCGACTTATAAGTGAATTAATACTGCTACAATGAAATACATTCAGGTATAAATTTTATGAATCATAGGCTGAAGACACGTGTTCATAGCTGTTAAAGGCTCACTGATACTTATTATTAAATACTTTGTCCTTAATAAGAAAATTATTATTCTTGGGACTTTTGCTGTATTTAAAACATTTGGATCAGAGTTAATATCAGTTTGAAAAGCGAGAAGAATTAAAATTCCGTGAGGTCTTTTCATTCATTCCTAATAAATGTAAATTATAGAATAAGTAACTAATTGTCCCAAAATCAGTGAAGGGTATGTTGTATATGAAAGAGTGTGAGAGTGTTTAATGTATGAATGTTACTTTTTTCAACAACTATTTCTGATTGGATGTAATATTGTTACGCGTCAGTACTGCTTCCAGGGTAAATAACAGTCAAATTCTTATATTTTTGGTTGAATTGAATGAACTACTCGTAAAGCTGCTTCTCTTCTACATTGCTCTGTGTGTCTCCACATTGCTCTGTGTGTCTCTCCATTGCTCTGTGTATCTCTCCATTGCTCTGTGTGTCTCTCCATTGCTCTGTGTGTCTCTCCATTGTTCTGTAAGTCTCTCCATTGCTTTGTGTGTCTCTCCATTGCTCTGTGTGTCTCTCCCTTGCTTTGTGTGTCTCGCCATTGCTCTGTATGTCTCTCCATTGCTTTGTGTGTCTTTCCATAGCTGTGTGTCTCCCCATTGATCTGTGTGTCTCTCCATTGCTCTGTGTGTCTCTCCATTGCTCTATGTGTCTATCCATTGCTCTGTGTGTCTGTCTCTCAATTGCTCTGTGTGTCTCTCCATTGCTCTGTGTGTTTCGCCATTGCTCTGTATGTCTCTCCATTGCTTTGTGTGTCTCTCCATTGCTTTGTGTGTCTTTCCATTGCTCTGTGTGTCTCGCCATTGCTCTGTATGTCTCTCCATTGCTTTGTGTGTCTCCCCATTGCTCTAAGTGTCTCTCCATTGCTCTGTGTGTCTCTCCATTGCTCTGTGTGTCTCTCCATTGCTCTGTGTGTCTCTCCATTGCTCTGTGTGTCTCACCATTGCTCTGTGTGTCTCGCCATTGCTCCGTGTGTCTCTCCATTGCTCCGTGTGTCTCTCCATTGCTCCGTGTGTCTCCCCATTGCTCTGTGTGTCTCTTCATTGCTCTGTGTGTCTCTCCATTGCTCTGTATGTCTCGCCATTGCTCTGTGTGTCTCTCCATTGCTCCGTGTGTCTCTCCATTGCTCCGTGTGTCTCTCCATTGCTCCGTGTGTCTCCCCATTGCTCTGTGTGTCTCTCCATTGCTCTGTGTGTCTCTCCATTGCTCTGTGTGTATCTCTGTGTATCTCTTTGTGTGTCTACCCATTGCTCTGTGTGTCTCTTTGTGTGTCTCTCTGTGTGTCTCCCCATTGCTCTGTGTGCCTCTCCATTGCTCTGTGTGTCTCTCCATTGCTGTGTGTGTCTCTCTGTATGTCTCTCTGTGTGTCTCTCTGTATGTCTCTCTGTGTGTCTCTCCATTGCTCTGTGTGTCTCTACGTGTGTCTCTCTATTACTCCGTGTGTCTCTCCGTGTGTCTCTCCATTGCTCTGTGTGTCTCTCTGTGTGTCTCTCCGTGTGTCTCTCCATTGCTGTGTGTGTCTCTCCGTGTGTCTCTCCATTGTTCTGTGTGTCTCTCCGTGTGTCTCTCCATTGCTGTGTGTGTCTCTCTGTGTGTGTCTCCATTGCTCTGTGTGTCTCTCTGTGTGTTTCTCCATTGCCCTGTGTGTCTCTCCGTGTGTCTCTACATTGCTCTATGTGTCTCTCTGTGTGTCTCTCCATTGCCCTGTGTGTCTCTCCGTGTGTCTCTCCGTGTGTCTCTCCATTGCTGTGTGTGTCTCTCTGTGTGTGTCTCGATTGCTCTGTGTGTCTCTCCGTGTGTCTCTCCGTGTGTCTCTCCGTGTGTCTCTCCGTGTGTCTCTCCGTGTGTCTCTCCGTGTGTCTCTCCGTGTGTCTCTCCATTTCTGTGTGTGTCTCTCTGTGTGTGTCTCGATTGCTCTGTGTGTCTCTCTGTGTGTCTCTCCATTGCCCTGTCTGTCTCTCCGTGTGTCTCTCCATTGCTCTATGTGTCTCTCTCTGTGTCTCTCCATTGCTCTGTGTGTCTCTCTGTGTGTCTCTCCATTGCTCCGTGTGTCTCTCCATTGCTCTGTGTGTCTCTCCATTGCTCTGTGTGTCTCTCCATTGCTCTGTGTGTCCATACAGCATCTGGTAATCAACTAAATGAGCTACCGCGCTTGAACAATGATGTGGCCTTTGAGCCATTGAACCACAGTTGAGGCATTTAATGAAAACTACTTACTTAGTACATTTCTTATTCCATAATATCTATATAAAGGGACAATAGATGTCACCTACATTGATAATTATTCTTGCATGAACTTATATATTGTTTATATGTATATGAATTGTTGTGTATTTATTTTTTTTGCTGTTCACAGTAATTAACAATACTGACAATCCATTTACTTGTTTTATAGTGGTATTCAGATATATGATAGAATAATGATATTGCTTGTCAGATTTTACAGTTGCTATGTCAATTTATGTACACTATACAAAGTAATTTCACTTTTTATGTCTATTAGTCTTGAAACTGTCTTAAGAAGTCAGTTCATTTTGACCATTTTAGCCAGTTGACTGCTTAATGAAAACAACTGTTAAGTCATAAATTATGTGGTATTTTATCAATAGTCATACATATACACATGAACTTTATATGAATAAAGTTAAAATAAAGGAGGTGAAACTTTTATGCAGTAAATTTTAGAACAAATTTTCTTTAACAAGTTTAGATAAGAATTGGTAGAATTATGTAATTTTAATGAATGTAATTTTGATATTTTTTCTTTCTTTCTCTACATAAAATTGTGACTCTTTTTAAAGTCAATACATCAAAAGCATTTTGTAGACATCTATGTATTGAAGTAAATATGTCTTTTTATCAATAATCTAATGTTTTGAAAAATAGCTCAATGGGTTTATTGTTTAAAAAAATAACCGCGCGCTTATCAGATATTTTTTTCGGTGTCCATTTTTGATTGGATATCTTGGCATGAACATTTTTGTAACGCGATTCTTCACTGGTTCGAACACATTTTAGAGATTTGTTTAAAGATGTGTCCTTCCGTGGTAAAGTCACTCTTCGAATTGACTTTACATGTGTATAATTTATTATTCTCAAAAAAGAAAAAAAAGTATAAAGGACACATCTTCTTGATATTTTAGGTAAGACTTTTATATTATTTACTTTATGAATTTTAATTATTTTGTGAAAGTAATTTCATTTTGATAAACTTTTGTTTAATATTCCTATTCCTAACCCTATGTTTAACTGTAGTAAACATCGTGCTAATGTTAATGTGTTAATCAAATGGAAATAGTTTTCATTAGAAAAGTATCTATGGTTAATTTTCTTTAGTGCACTGAATATTTATCTATGAACATTATTGATTTAAATCATGATCTGCATTTATTTAACATTTGGTCAATTTTATGGTTATAACAATTTCTTATGTTCATCAAGTAATTGTTATTATTTATTTTAGTTATTATTCTTATTGAATTGTAACTATGTTTCTATTATATATATATTTACTAATTCACTCTTCGAAATGATTTTACATGTGCTTAATTTATTATTCTCAAAATAAAGAAATATAAATGACACATCTTCTTGATATTTTAGTTATCTCAGAATGGGTCAAAAGGAGTCGATACAAAACTTGTGCAGCAAAACGAATGAGCGATTTTCCTGTATTGAAAAATAGCAGGAAAATCACTGCACAAAGTTCGGTGGAAAAAACAAAGCACAGAATATGTTTGCAGTGTCGAAAAAACCCACCACGGCGCTATCATTACATCGCTCGTAGGTCGCCATTTTTTGTTGGTTATTGTCACAATTGTTATTCTATAAGTTAGGGTAAACATACTTTCTGTTCCTAAAATATGTCATTCAAGGAAGCCTAATAAGTACATTGTTAACATTTTTATATCTTATGAGTTGTCTCCCTTGATGTGTTGGAAAAATGTATTTAAACATTTTGGCCTCATTACAGAATATGAATGAATATTAACTAGCAATTAACTAACAAATGCAAAACAACAAGATACGTCCAATCGAAAAATTAACATGGTTTGATATTTTTGGCATATTTCGAAAAAGCTTTTGAAAGTCTTAGTCATTTCTTAATATTATAATATGAACGTTTTAATATTGGATCATACCTAACAGAGTGGATTATACTTTTGTACTCAAATGTAGCATTATCAATAACTGCCACCGATCTCAACCATTCAATATTGAACGAGGTGTTTGGCATGGATGTCCGTTATCAACCTCTATTTTCATCATCTGTTTAGATAGATAAACGAACATGAAATAAAATCAATTTACACTGCTCTCTAGTTAAAAGTAGCACAAAGAAACAATTGTTTGACGTAATTATATTATGTTGATTCAATTTTTGCTCTTCCCTATACTAGTGTTTTTTATTCTACGTTATAAATTCTTTATGTAAAAGTTTTCTTTTTTATATGGAAAATGGAGGAACTGCTGATATTCATATTCTTTGTTATATGAAAACAATTTTGAAATTATATGTATTATATAAATGATTGTACATTAATAAATGAAATTATACATTATAGATTATCTAAATGTATGGAATCAAGGCATGTAATATTTGCCTCTGGCAGACATACAGGAAAACTTCATTGACACTACCCAAAACTTTGCTGCAATGATCCTTGTGTGGTCCCCTTTCAAAGTTGTTAAAAAAAAATTTCATTAAAACCTTCTTGTCCGAAACCACATTTATGCATTTTTCTCAATTTTGAAAATTCCCAATCACAAGAGTATGGGTCATATTCCCAAAATACCGAAAAAAAACTGGTACTGGAAGAATATGATCCAATACGTTTAGTATATCATTTGGCATCAACGG
This sequence comes from Lutraria lutraria, assembly GCA_964023205.1. NCBI lineage: Eukaryota > Metazoa > Mollusca > Bivalvia > Venerida > Mactridae > Lutraria > Lutraria lutraria. The sequence goes on from OZ026849.1 coordinate 5,760,293, forward strand.
AGTCTGCTCAACAGGGGAAAAGACTAAAGAGAAGCTGTCAAGGTTCCAGAAATGACAAGAGAATATAAATGAAACGTCAACCAAGAATATTCAAGAATGAACAAGTTAATATCCGATAAGAAAATTATATTCATAAATGTAATAGCAATATGAGCTAAATGAGATTGTACACTAAATATCTGTTTGGTAAGCTCTTTATAATAAGGGAATATTCCAATGCTTCTGTGTCGCAGAGTCGTCTGCTCTGCTATTAATGTATATATGTTGTGTGTATTATGTATAAGTTTTGTGTGTCCTGTGTTGTATGTTTGTTATTTCTTCACTGTCGTTCTCGTCAATTACCATCTATTTTCCTCCCATTCTTATTCATCCATTAAACATCTCATTTCCTTCATTATCATCATTTCAGGGACTCATATTTTTGTGTTTTATGTTAGCTTCATCACTACCGCGCACTAATATAGCTCTGATATTCTGGAAAAGAAGATTTAAAAAAGTGAGAAAACTATGTATAATACTTGTTAAAGTGTATGCATCATGAATTCAGGGGTATATGTACCAGTAATATCCTTTTTCAAGCTTGCCATTGAACTTATTAATTCCTGAATAAAAATGAACTTCTTTCTTTATGGGGAATAATTTTCAATGCTATTACTGTAACAACTGTAAGTAAATAATCAAAAGAAATCTTTCAAGTATTGTTACAACTAAGGTATCTAAGAAAGTATGTACATTTGATTGTTAATCAAACATGTAATAAATGTAACAAAAACCCATAACGTACGGAAAGACAATGGATAATCCATGGCGCAAATTATGTATGCAAGTATGGGTTTACCAGACTACTGCATGTTACAAGGCAGCTTACATACTTTACGAACTGATTTCAACTTTTTTCATTCATGTTATTGATACATAGCTAGCAATGTAAAGAGCCAGGATCACGATTTTTACTAACAGCTTTGCTTTCTAAGAAAAAGTCATCATATGTGCAAAGTATTGGAGTCAATAACTTCTTAATCAGTTCAGTGTCTTTAAAACAATATGTGCAGTTTATTCTAGATGTGGATTGAAAGCAACATTTGAAATCATTTCTTGCAAATATCTTCAGTTATGCAGTATTTTTCTTTCTTGGTAATTCAGTACTTTTGTGACGTAAACTGTTGATCCTGGGAATTAAATTATAACATGACCTCTAATTTGACTTAGAAGTCTGTTATGTTTATGTACACGTTTATAGTTTTGGCATAGCAATGTGTTTCAGCATCCGAACTCATCTAAACATACCTGTCAGCAATTCGTGTGATCAAATAATCATTGCCAAAAAAATATTGTAAAAGGAGCAAAAATGAAATAAGTAAACTAAATGCAACACGTTTGAATGTTTACTTTTACAGAATCGCAATGTTGTATGGTTCTGTGAGATTACAAAAGATCTTTGACTGTTCACATTTAGTTTTTAAAGATACATGTACAAGAAAAAATCTCTAGAGACTGATATATGATTCCTTCCAACATATTTTTTATTATTAAAAGTAAAGCCATCAAAAACAGTTTTACAAAACTTCTGACCATCGAAACCTTGCAGAGACTGAAACACATTTTCTTCATATAATATACGAAATTGTAAATCATGTATAGCCTGACATTGTATTTTGAGCCGTGTCACAAGAATGCACTAATGAACTGGGAGATATTTGGAATATGTTGTTGAATAAAAGGCATTAACAGACAATAAATTAGAATAATTTAGCAAAACATTATTAGTGTTGCAGGTGCGGTAGGTAGAACGTAATCTTTATAGGCACGAGTGTATTTCTAGATTTGTTCCTTCTGAATTTTGAATAATTTCGTCCAAGCTTAAAACTCATGGTCAGGCTAAACATTTTGTATTATATTTTCAAAATAAAATTTCTGTCAGTATACATTGTTTTCATATTAAATTATACCGATTGTGATGGAAGAAACCCAGTGTACTGTCCAAAGGCACCCGGATATCTGTCACCAGTTGAACACGCAACAGGCGGGAACAACTTTCCTGTCACCTACACCCAAGGGTCCATGTTGCAACAAAACAAAAACTGCCAGTAGGCGGCGTATCTGTTGGCCTTTCTAATATCTTGTCTGTACTTTCTCTGTATATGAAGGACTGACTCATCTAAAATTAGCACCCTGACGTCCTGAACGAATAAAGAAACACATGCATCATGTTTACAGAAGAATGGGTGCAAAAGAGATCTTGTTTAAACTTTTCATAAAGTGAGATCACCTTGTTGTATAGATAGCTGATAAAAGGTGCTAAAGTAGAATCAGGTACTTTTTTTATCAAAGTAAATACATTGATCCGTCTTTGTAAGACCAGAAATATTGTCCCAGCCACTGGAAACGGGAGACATTATTCTGGACTGTATAAAATGGATCGCTAATTTATTTGCAAAGCATGAGGGATGGAGCTTGCAATAGCCAGCAGAAATTAGTGTCATCACATTGACAGATTAATATATTTAGCAAATGCGAGTTTCACTAAATAGGTGTACGTTACTACAAATTTTGTGTCAATGGCATACACTGTGTAATTGCTCAAAAGACAGATACACAGATATATAAGTTTTTGAAAACGCTTGAGGCTAATCAGAAATTAGATGTACTTGAAAGTCAGTGTTATGGAAAATTTCTTCACTTAACGGCATTACTGATACGCAGTTCACTTTCTTACAGCAAATTCTTTCAGCCTGTGTGGGCGTCTCCCGGCACTTGCTACAAACACACCAGCAGTCCAATGTTTCATCATCCTCAGATGGATGAAAGCCTCCAGGCTGCCATTCAGGTGGCTGAAACACATCCAGAATCTACGATGGATGATTCTTTTTCATTGCTTGAACAAGTAATTCTTTCAGCCTTTCAACTAACATGTCTTCCAAAGCATACTGCAAATCACAGAACATATGTATGTACAAAAAGGCCGTAACAGTCCTATGTCATTTGAGTACCAATGCACTCTAAAACATGAAGGTAGATCACTGCATAATAATCAGTCAGTTACATGAATTATAAAAATTAGTTTGTAGAAGGAAGGTTCAAAATATTTTCATGTGCATGGCATGGGGTTGTTAATTTAAGTAATATTGTACAGGACGACTTCACAGTAGCTAAGCTATTTAACAAATGATAAGAGGTGCACCAGGCAACAGAAGCAGCCATATAACTGCCGTTGTACAGAAGAAATAGTTTTACATATAGAGGCCTATCTAAAATTGGATGTACCACAGGACATAGTCTGTTTAGACGTGGCCAGCTAGTACTAGATGTTCACTGCACATAATTCAATACACCAAACATACATGAACGATTAGTTTACATTCTTGTATATGATTTTTTGGTAAAAATATTAGCAGCCCAAAATTCACTGAACACTTTGTAATAATTAACCAAGTACAAATTGCAATGAGGATGAACATCCTTACTACAGTTTAATCATGATATTCACAATTCAGAAAACAGTCATTTGTAGTTCATACCCATATGTAGAAGACCAGTTTCATACTGGAACAAGTTTATAATATGTAAAAGGGCACTGATACTGTATGATCTATCGACAAGCATATTTGTTTGGTAAGTCAAAATACATGCATGTCATGGTATCAATAGTTGTAATATGATTGCTACATTCTCATTGATGAAAAACACTGTAGTCATCCATGCAAATTTCTTGTGCTGAAAACATTTTTTTTATTTAATAAACTCATGCACTTCTTTGGATATTATGTTTATCATAATAATGCAGCGACATTTCAAATAAGCGGGCCTTTGGGTCATTACGACTGTCCTCAGACAAATAACAGGGCCTATATCCTATCACTTATTTATTATTATATATTATAAACAAAGTATCATGTGGTTAATGCCAGAAGGTACTAAGCGGCATTTTCATGTTTTTGAGAAAATCACATTTAAAGGTTCAATAATATACTCTAAATCAGAGAAAGCATAGTTTATATTGAAACTTAACAATATATTTGGGTATATTAAAGTCTACCTATCCAAGTAATTTACATGTCTTTATCTTAATTAGTTACTGATAATTGGTTTTGCATTTGGTTCCTTCTGGCTTAGTTCTAAATGTGAAATACAGGTATTGCCATACGGTGCCAAACGACAACTTGGTACATTATTGCAATAACTGACTAGCGTATGGTACTTTCTGGCTTCTGGCTTTAAAGTAAAAGCAATTGGACCCTTTGATTGCAAAGTATCCCTTTCTTCCCTGCTTGGTAGTACTAACTTAAAAAGAAATAGTGTAAACGCTATTTGGAAAAATGTGTGATTTTAATCACAGATAGTTCACCCGTTTATCATATCTAAAAACATACGAGTACATACAAGGCGGAATACATATCTGTCACACAAACAAGGGCACATAAAACATCGCATAAACAGCGATTTAATACAGTCTATTTAGCATATATTTAAAACATTAATATTATACAAATGTACAAACTGTTTAATTCTCTAATATGAAAGGAAAAAGTAAACCAGAAACACTGTTTTCCATGTTGATGATTTGTTCTGTAAAATATCATCATACAGTTTCATGAACACGTGGTTTAAAGTTACTGGTTTAAAAGTTTCAAACACGAGAACCTAATAATTATAACAAATTATGTAATTATAAATAAATCAGTGGTATGTGTATGTACGTAAGTCTTTTGATGCAAATAGCAAAGAAAGCATAATTTAGTTTCTATTTTATGTGACTAGTACAGTGTCCAATAAGTAGTTAAAGTTCAATACCTGGATAAATACCTTATGTAGACGTATCTGTCCCGTCAGTTGAAATTATACCCTGCATACAACAAAACAGATATACATGATTAAACACAGAAACATAAATGATAAGTTGGAGAAAAATGTGTCAAAAAGACTTAATATTTTCTATTATTTTTGCGGCCATTTTGATGACCATTTTGGAAAAGGCGCCCATTTTGGATTTAAGGATAGTCTACAGCAAAAAATAATTGAAATACTTTAAGCAACAATATAGCCAAGCTGATCCGCTAAGAATTTAAATGTTGAAACAGACACAAACAATTATTATGTTTACGTGTGATCGCCTAGGGAACTTTTCAGGTGTTATATGTGTAACAACCTTATTTCAAGAAGCGACTATCTAAGTTCTCTGGTAATATCATCAAACTTCTGTGTATAGTAACGAGCATTTAGAATTTTTATACTGACATGGCTTTTTTCCCTGCTATTATTATCTGTAATGGCGTAATGGCATCTTTCTTTACAATCTGATTAATATAAGATTCATTTTCCGATGAAAATTGATTTTGTTTTCCAATACAACAGTTTTGTGATGGTTTAATCAGTTAAGTGGTAAGGCTTCTGTCCAGACTGGTTCAATCTTATGTTGTCTCTTGAAAATACGTGATAAACCATTTCTATGATAAGCAATTGTCCGTGTAAAACTGGAATTGACTTTTGTGACTAGGCTATGAATGTTTGAATCGACATGATTGTCAAATGTACACCGTTTCAATTAAACACATTGCAAGTTGTTAATTTTAGAAACTTGGGAAATAGAAAATGTGGCTCTTATTGGCAGGTGGTCTTTATTCAGAGGTCATTTTGTTTTAATTAATCAACAACTTCTTTAAACGAATGGCTTTTAATTCAGAAGTGACCACTAGTTAACACAGGCTTGATACCACAAAAATAGTCATTTAAGTTTCAACTTTTCCAACTTCCTGATAAAACATGTATATCAAAATAATATGCATTATTATCCTTTAGCAATGTTTTTTTTTCTACATAGTTTGTGGCTAATTTTCAGACTTTATCAACTACAGCTTTAAAACTTGAACCCTTGATCAAGGCATTTCTTGACCCTGAAAGAATATAAGAATAAGACTGAAATATCATACATTGTTGTACACAGCACTGCAAACTATCGCATATTTATATGCTGTCTTATGATTTCATATATGCACAAGTTTTTTCAACAGATATTAATAACATGTTTTTATCGAATTATTCAACAAAGAGATAATGATATTGGTAATCGTTTTCATGTGACTAACTAATGCATTGATTGCTGGACCCTTATTATTTTTAATTAGTTTATCAGACCCACTGACTAAATCTCGAAAACAAATTTTTGACCCTCAGGCGACTGCGAAAACTATTTTCATACGTAAACAACGGGTGATATATACGACCCCTTACCGTTTTTCCTAATTCCATTGCTTATCTAATTGTAATCAGTAATGACCGTGTCAACAAATTTCCGGTATTTTGACAAGTAGCCATGCAAAATATAACACTGCAAATTGGACTGAGATCAAACGAAATTGATACCAGAGACAATGCTTGTATTATACAAATTAGTGACAAAAACATGGCAGAAAAAAGGCACTCAAGTGCTGATAGTTTTAATTGAATTGATAAATCACGAAGATGAACATGTGGATTTTTCAAAATATGTAAGATGACTAGCTGACAATTGTGAATGGAATTATTTTTTCTTTTCAACAAACCAAATTTATTATTGCAAACCACAAATTTTCCGAATAATATTAATATTTGCCATTACAAACCCCTTCGGAAGATTATACATATATTCTATTGTAACTTGTAATGACGGCAAAATATCCGTGAACAAATGCCATTTATATATTAATATAAAATATCGTACGTACTTTATCTTCTTAATTAGATAGAATATAACATATAAATATAGTAAAACACAGTTTTTTGTTCTAACTTGTACAACCGAGAAGCAAACCGAACTCATCTTTTACGGCAAAATATCGATTGTATCAGCTTCTATCCTCGTTTGACGTCACATCCGGTAAGGGGGTTAACTCTTGCGCGCATGAAATCGGTTAAATGAAAGGGTCTATACAACTCAGACTTTGCTATATATTTGCCTGATATCAACATTAATTTGTATGGTGAGTAAACTAGATAAATTATACATACATCAGTATCGAGTATGTTTTAGAATTAATTTTATTTAGCGTCGGTTACACAGCAAAAACAACAAATAAATTTAGAATACACTTGGACATATTTTTTCTGCAAAATGTCATTCAAAACATTCTCTACATTTTTCTTAGGCAAATATCCCGGCATCTGAATCCGATTTGAATATCCATATTCTAGAATGGAGACAAACATAAAAAACAATTTAGTCTATTATATTCTCATTATCTCAATAACATAAATATGGAGCATATCGAGAACATGATTGTTTTATATTTTTATGACTATTCTACTATAGTCAGTGAGCGAACAATATGTCAACATCACTCATATGCATCAATGTTGTGTAAAAAAATACTAAAATGACGACAAAAATAAATAAACTTTGCTATACAGTTTTCCGTCCGATATATACTAGTATATAAAATGGACATGAAACCGTGTTTCTAGTTTGTTTTAAATCTACAAGAGGTTCACAACCATATACTTTATATCTATTATTTCATTTCTCTCCAAACTATGATAACTTAAATTGTGTAATACGGCAACTCGTTCGGGAATTTATGAAAGAAAACAGTCAATGACTTATGTATACATATCTACATCTATTTAGATGTAATGTTTATATTCTGACAATGATCTATTTACTGATATGCATCTACGGACTATATATAAATGCAGGAACTCATTTTAAGCACAAGCTAGAACATCAACATTTTTTAAACTGTTTGAGTATTTATACAAAATTGTTTCATGAAAGATGATTTCAAAGATAATTCTTACGCGAAGATAAATTTGAAATAAAAATGAATCACTTGGTTATTTAAGCTTTTAGGCAAACTAATCTCAGCTATCAAAGAATCAATATGAAACTTCAATGCCTGTCAGTTTACTTCAGCCTTCTTTGGTCCACAATAACATACAGGTAAATTGGGAAAACAGTATTAATGTCTGTTTTGACTCGGGTTCTTATTGATCATGTTTCTTCTAACCAATGTTCATTTGTCCAATTGCACATATATAAACGTCTACAATACTTTCTCATTATAATCTGACTAAAACGGTCTAAGGAATCTACCTTACATATCTATCACAACCTACTATATAGTGTTCAAAGCGTAAAGAATTTACCTTATATATCTATCACCATCCAGTATATTATAGCGTTCAAAGTCTAAATAATCTACTTTATATATCTATCTATCACCATCCACTATATAGTGTTCAAAGTCTATAGAACCTACCGTATGTCTCTATCACCATCCACTGTATAGAGTTCAAAGTCTATAGAACCTACCTTATGTCTCTATCACCATCCACTATATAGTGTTCAAAGTCTATGTGACCTAGCGCTTATTGTCGTTTTTGTATACGATATTTTTGGCGGAATTACGGCCCTTTGTTTATTTGCGCACATGTTATATATATAGAAAAACCCTTCAGTGCGCAACTCTCTCAATGCATAAGTGTCTTGATATGTTTTACTATTTTGTCAGTACGTCATGTTGTATTTAAATTTTAACGTTTGCATTCCCCTGTGTTATACGTATTTATTGAACATGTTTATTATGTAGCATGTATACTAGCTTCATGATACTTCTGTATATAACAAACGTTCAGTCTCATTGTGAATATATGTGTAAGTGATTATTAGACAAATCCCTTACCTCTCCACGTGACAGCTTTTGTAGGGTCGTATTTTATTTTTTTATCATGAATTATTATAACAAAACACAGATGAATCATCTGACAGAAGTGTAAGGTAAAGATGACGATCGACAACTCATTGTAAGTTACCAAACTTCGCACGTGACCATACATTGTACAAGACCATGCATTGTACGTGACCATACACAACACGTTATCATACATCGCACATGACCATTCATCGCACGTGACGATACATTGTACAAGACCATATGTCGTACGTGACCATTCATCGTACGTTACCATACATCGCACGTGACCATACATCGCACGTGACCATACATTTTACGTGACCATACGTTGTATGTGACCATACATAACACGTTACCATACATCTTACGTGTCATACATCACAGGTTGCAATACATAGCAAGCGACCATACAGCACTAGTGACAATGTATGAGACTTGATAAAAATAACTTTATAACCCAATGAAGTTATTATTCGATTACTCGCGAATTCACTATAACCGTCTTCTGTCACTTGAGTGCAGCTTTAAACGCTCCTCTTTTCATTATGTATCGATTAAGTAATTATATCACAGGAGACAACTGATTTCTCTTGCTATAAATCTCATTAAACATTGATTTTGGAAGTTGTTTTTAATTGTCTTTAGGTTACTTCAACTATTTCAGGTAAATATATTTGTAATGATACTTTCTCCATTTAAGGATAAACATGGCTAATCGATCAGAGAATATCTGTCAAGTTAATCTAGATGAATTGGCATCAAACTATATTTGGGTGCTGAAGTGACAGGTTCCTTATTAGTGACGGAAACAAAGGCGCGTGAATATTCAAAGTCGCTTGCCTCCAGCCTTAACTCTGAGATACAAGTTCCACGATGGAACAAAGCTGATTGTGGATTGTTGACTGATTATTTTCTGTCTTTCTTTCAGTTTTTTTCTGCATCAATAGAATACAGGTAATGAAGTAATTGCAGTTTTGTTGTGCAAACATTGTACATAAAAATGATTTATAATACAAATAATTTATTTTATCGATAGCCAAACATCTAATATGAAATCTGAAAACAGATTGATTAGTGTGTAAAAGATACCTCTGAAGTACTGAGTGTTGTAAGCAATTCTTTGTTTAATAAATACATCAATATATCTATACAAAATGATGACATAACATACACAGATAACACATGTTTACCGATGAATGTTACCAAAACAAGTTAAATATGTACAGATTAGATTGTAGCGGAGAACACCAAATTTATTTAGTAGAGCATGTATAATATGCATGTAGAGTATAATACTTGTGTCGAGCATTGTAAATATAAATATCATAAAAATGACCAAAAAAATAAAACTTAATCCGGCAAGATTTACGAATGCTTAGTAGTATTGGAATATACTGAGGTAAATGATCGCATTTTACAAGCAATATATCGTTAGATATTTTGCATGATATTTTAAAACTATTAATACCGTTTTTACACTCCGGATGATAACGCCATAGACTTTATAGAAAAATATGAAAATAGTGAAGACAATATAATGTTTAACAAGTTAAATACTAACTTTGCTGTGAAAGAAATTATGTAGGCCATTAATCAGCTTAAATCTAACAAATTCGTTAACAATAACTCACGATAACAAATAGGTGCAATATTGTAATCAGATGGGCTTTTAAATGAACTTTGCATTCATGGTAAACATATAATTATGCTATATCAATATAACTAATTTTTAAGACTATTTTCCAAAAGTTTATTTTCCAGTTAGCTGGGCAGAGGGTTGTATGGTACCGTTGCACAAAAGGTAGCATAAATCAAGTAAAAAAATTACTCTACTTTGGCAAACGTTTTCCGAATCAAGTATTACAAAGTTTCAAATAATAGTTAATGAGTGTCTGGATTGGCAGAAATATATCATGTTCATGTAGAGGATTAGTCCTTTATTATGTTGATAATGTTTTGTATTGCATGTACAAACTTTATGATGAATAAAGGGAAACAACTCTATTATGCTTTTATTGAATTACTACAGCTTTCGATTATGAAGTAAGAGAGAACTTGCGGAACAAATTAATAAAATTTGGTAGCATATCAATTGATATATATCAATTGATATTAGTTCAATGTATATATCTGTTAAAACTGCAGTTAAAAATTGCAATATATTAGTGAATATTTTACATGTGCGCTTTATGTACAGTTTGAATGCTTATTGCCTTTTCATATTCTATATTTTTGAACGATCTTAAATACTGATTTTATCATAAGGACCTAGATGGTCTTGGTGTTAATATTTATAAAATGATTTTGATTTTGTATGCAGGTGGTATTGTTATAATTGCTAACAGTAGTGGAGAACTACAGTTAGCTTTAGATTTATTATCGGAATTTATGATAGGTAGAAACTTACGAGTTAATACATCCAAATCAAAAATATTGCTTTTCAACAAAGGTGGAATTTAACAAGGAAATATACAGTTTAAATTATACAGTTGAGATAACTAAATTGTGAACAGATTGCATCATTTGACTGACCTAACTGATTCATATCACATTGACTTATTTGATAATTTATCCGAATCTCCATTATGGAAAGTAAAGTGAATGATTTGTTCATGGTAAAGCCATTGAAAAGGTAGAAATAATAATAAATATATTTGTAATATTTATAAGGCTTTTAACCTACTGAATAATGATTTTGATTTGTAAAATAAGCAGGTGTTCACTTGTCAAAGATCTTTCATGTTGTCTTCGTTTATATGATACTTGGTTATTTCAATATGTTTGTAATATGTTACTATCTTTAATATTGTTATTTCACTATGTTTGTAATATGTTACTATCTTTAATATTGTTAAGCAAAGATTAAATGGCTGCTTTGTACAAAATTGGTTAAGTAGAACAAAACATTCGAGTACAGCCTTACTTTATAGAAACATTAATAAGTTTAAATGTTAACCGTGCTTTAAATTTCAATCATGTTTTAACATGTAAATGTTCAACGTACAATGAAGAAATGACATTAAATGTTTCTTCATACAGCCGTTGTATCTAGATGAACTAAACTTACCACTAGACGAACGAAAATGCATTTCATGAAATATATTGGAAGATGAGTATCATTTTTTCTTCGAATGCAGTTATTATAATGATTTCAGATATAAATATATTCATTTCTACTATAGAAGAAGTTATCGCATGAATGTTTCAATAGTTCAGTTTATTAGTGCAACTGGGTAACTAACCGAACTGGCTCCTGCTCGTCATTACTAACATCCAGTAACGAATAAAAAACCTTAAAGTAAATAAAAGTAATTGGACCCTTCGATCGCAAAGTTTCCCTTTCATTCCTTCTTGGTAGTACTAACTTCAAAAGAAATTGTGTAAACGCTATTTAAGAAATGTGTGCTTTTAATCAGAGATAGTCCACCCTTTATCACATATAAAAACATACATACAAGGCGGTACACATATCAGCCTCGCAAACAAGGACACATAAAACATCGCGTAAACAGCGATTTGTTAAAGTATTTTGTGTATCTGTAATACATATACAAATGTACAATCTGTTTAATTCTCTAATATGAAAGGAATAAGGAAAAATAAAGTAAACAAGAAATGCAGTTTTCCATGTCGATAATTTGTTCTGTAAAATATCATCATACAGTATCATGAACACGTGGTTTTAAGTTACTGGTTTAAACGTTTCAAACACGAGAGCCTTATAAGTGTAACAAATAATGTAATTATAAACCAATGATATGTGTATGTACGTAAGTTTTTTTTCTGATGCAAATAGCAAAGAAAGCATAATTTAGTTTCTATTTTATGTGACTAGTACAGTGTCCAATAAGTAGTTAAAGTTCAATACCTGGATAAATACCTTAACTGAACGTATCCGTCCCGTCAGTTGAAATTATACCCTGCATACAACAAAACAGATATACATGATTAAACACAGAAACATAAATGATAAGTTGGAGAAAAATGTGTCAAAAAGACTTAATATTTTCTATTATTTTTGCGGCCATTTTGATGACCATTTTGGAAAAGGCGCCCATTTTGGATTTAAGGATAGTCTACAGCAAAAAATAATTGAAATACTTTAAGCAACAATATAGCCAAGCTGATCCGCTAAGAATTTAAATGTTGAAACAGACACAAACAATTATTATGTTTACGTGTGATCGCCTAGGGAACTTTTCAGGTGTTATATGTGTAACAACCTTATTTCAAGAAGCGACTATCTAAGTTCTCTGGTAATATCATCAAACTTCTGTGTATAGTAACGAGCATTTAGAATTTTTATACTGACATGGCTTTTTTCCCTGCTATTATCATCTGTAATGGCGTAATGGCATCTTTCTTTACAATCTGATTAATATAAGATTCATTTTCCGATGAAAATTGATTTTGTTTTCCAATACAACAGTTTTGTGATGGTTTAATCAGTTAAGTGGTAAGGCTTCTGTCCAGACTGGTTCAATCTTATGTTGTCTCTTGAAAATACGTGATAAACCATTTCTATGATAAGCAATTGTCCGTGTAAAACTGGAATTGACTTTTGTGACTAGGCTATGAATGTTTGAATCGACATGATTGTCAAATGTACACCGTTTCAATTAAACACATTGCAAGTTGTTAATTTTAGAAACTTGGGAAATAGAAAATGTGGCTCTTATTGGCAGGTGGTCTTTATTCAGAGGTCATTTTGTTTTAATTAATCAACAACTTCTTTAAACGAATGGCTTTTAATTCAGAAGTGACCACTAGTTAACACAGGCTTGATACCACAAAAATAGTCATTTAAGTTTCAACTTTTCCAACTTCCTGATAAAACATGTATATCAAAATAATATGCATTATTATCCTTTAGCAATGTTTTTTTTTCTACATAGTTTGTGGCTATTTTTCAGACTTTATCAACTACAGCTTTAAAACTTGAACCCTTGATCAAGGCATTTCTTGACCCTGAAAGAATATAAGAATAAGACAATGAAATATCATACATTGTTGTACACAGCACTGCAAACTATCGCATATTTATATGCTGTCTTATGATTTCATATATGCACAAGTTTTTTCAACAGATATTAATAACATGTTTTTATCGAATTATTCAACAAAGAGATAATGATATTGGTAATCGTTTTCATGTGACTAACTAATGCATTGATTGCTGGACCCTTATTATTTTTAATTAGTTTATCAGACCCACTGACTAAATCTCGAAAACAAATTGTTGACCCTCAGGCGACTGCGAAAACTATTTTCATACGTAAACAACGGGTGATATATACGACCCCTTACCGTTTTTCCTAATTCCATTGCTTATCTAATTGTAATCAGTAATGACCGTGTCAACAGATTTCCGGTATTTTGACAAGTAGCCATGCAAAATATAACACTGCAAATTGGACTGAGATCAAACGAAATTGATACCAGAGACAATGCTTGTATTATACAAATTAGTGACAAAAAACATGACAGAAAAAAGGCACTCAAGTGCTGATAGTTTTAATTGAATTGATAAATCACGAAGATGAACATGTGGATTTTTCAAAATATGTAAGATGACTAGCTGACAATTGTGAATGGAATTATTTTTTCTTTTCAACAAACCAAATTTATTATTGCAAACCACAAATTTTCCGAATAATATTAATATTTGCCATTACAAACCCCTTCGGAAGATTATACATATATTCTATTGTAACCTGTAATGACGGCAAAATATCCGTGAACAAATGCCATTTATATATTAATATAAAATATCGTACGTACGTTATCTTCTTAATTAGATAGAATATAACATATAAATATAGTAAAACACAGTTTTTTGTTCTAACTTGTACAACCGAGAAGCAAACCGAACTCATCTTTTACGGCAAAATATCGATTGTATCAGCTTCTATCCTCGTTTGACGTCACATCCGGTAAGGGGGTTAACTCTTGCGCGCATGAAATCGGTTAAATGAAAGGGTCTATACAACTCAGACTTTGCTATATATTTGCCTGATATCAACATTAATTTGTATGGTGAGTAAACTAGATAAATTATACATACATCAGTATCGAGTATGTTTTAGAATTAACTTTATTTAGCGTCGGTTACACAGCAAAAACAACAAATAAATTTAGAATACACTTGGACATATTTTTTCTGCAAAATGTCATTCAAAACATTCTCTACATTTTTCTTAGGCAAATATCCCGGCATCTGAATCCGATTTGAATATCCATATTCTAGAATGGAGACAAACATAAAAAACAATTTAGTCTATTATATTCTCATTATCTCAATAACATAAATATGGAGCATATCGAGAACATGATTGTTTTATATTTTTATGACTATTCTACTATAGTCAGTGAGCGAACAATATGTCAACATCACTCATATGCATCAATGTTGTGTAAAAAAATACTAAAATGACGACAAAAATAAATAAACTTTGCTATACAGTTTTCCGTCCGATATATACTAGTATATAAAATGGACATGAAACCGTGTTTCTAGTTTGTTTTAAATCTACAAGAGGTTCACAACCATATACTTTATATCTATTATTTCATTTCTCTCCAAACTATGATAACTTAAATTGTGTAATACGGCAACTCGTTCGGGAATTTATGAAAAAAAACAGTCAATGACTTATGTATACATATCTACATCTATTTAGATGTAATGTTTATATTCTGACAATGATCTATTTACTGATATGCATCTACGGACTATATATAAATGCAGGAACTCATTTTAAGCACAAGCTAGAACATCAACATTTTTTAAACTGTTTGAGTATTTATACAAAATTGTTTCATGAAAGATGATTTCAAAGATAATTCTTACGCGAAGATAAATTTGAAATAAAAATGAATCACTTGGTTATTTAAGCTTTTAGGCAAACTAATCTCAGCTATCAAAGAATCAATATGAAACTTCAATGCCTGTCAGTTTACTTCAGCCTTCTTTGGTCCACAATAACATACAGGTAAATTGGGAAAACAGTATTAATGTCTGTTTTGACTCGGGTTCTTATTGATCATGTTTCTTCTAACCAATGTTCATTTGTCCAATTGCACATATATAAACGTCTACAATACTTTCTCATTATAATCTGACTAAAACGGTCTAAGGAATCTACCTTACATATCTATCACAACCTACTATATAGTGTTCAAAGCGTAAAGAATTTACCTTATATATCTATCACCATCCAGTATATTATAGCGTTCAAAGTCTAAATAATCTACTTTATATATCTATCTATCACCATCCACTATATAGTGTTCAAAGTCTATAGAACCTACCGTATGTCTCTATCACCATCCACTGTATAGAGTTCAAAGTCTATAGAACCTACCTTATGTCTCTATCACCATCCACTATATAGTGTTCAAAGTCTATGTGACCTAGCGCTTATTGTCGTTTTTGTATACGATATTTTTGTCGGAATTACGGCCCTTTGTTTATTTGCGCACATGTTATATATATAGAAAAACCCTTCAGTGCGCAACTCTCTCAATGCATAAGTGTCTTGATATGTTTTACTATTTTGTCAGTACGTCATGTTGTATTTAAATTTTAACGTTTGCATTCCCCTGTGTTATACGTATTT
Organism: Lutraria lutraria; assembly: GCA_964023205.1. NCBI lineage: Eukaryota > Metazoa > Mollusca > Bivalvia > Venerida > Mactridae > Lutraria > Lutraria lutraria. The sequence continues at coordinate 5,776,578 of OZ026849.1, forward strand.
ATTGAACATGTTTATTATGTAGCATGTATACTAGCTTCATGATACTTCTGTATATAACAAACGTTCAGTCTCATTGTGAATATATGTGTAAGTGATTATTAGACAAATCCCTTACCTCTCCACGTGACAGCTTTTGTAGGGTCGTATTTTATTTTTTTATCATGAATTATTATAACAAAACACAGATGAATCATCTGACAGAAGTGTAAGGTAAAGATGACGATCGACAACTCATTGTAAGTTACCAAACTTCGCACGTGACCATACATTGTACAAGACCATGCATTGTACGTGACCATACACAACACGTTATCATACATCGCACATGACCATTCATCGCACGTGACGATACATTGTACAAGACCATATGTCGTACGTGACCATTCATCGTACGTTACCATACATCGCACGTGACCATACATCGCACGTGACCATACATTTTACGTGACCATACGTTGTATGTGACCATACATAACACGTTACCATACATCTTACGTGTCATACATCACAGGTTGCAATACATAGCAAGCGACCATACAGCACTAGTGACAATGTATGAGACTTGATAAAAATAACTTTATAACCCAATGAAGTTATTATTCGATTACTCGCGAATTCACTATAACCGTCTTCTGTCACTTGAGTGCAGCTTTAAACGCTCCTCTTTTCATTATGTATCGATTAAGTAATTATATCACAGGAGACAACTGATTTCTCTTGCTATAAATCTCATTAAACATTGATTTTGGAAGTTGTTTTTAATTGTCTTTAGGTTACTTCAACTATTTCAGGTAAATATATTTGTAATGATACTTTCTCCATTTAAGGATAAACATGGCTAATCGATCAGAGAATATCTGTCAAGTTAATCTAGATGAATTGGCATCAAACTATATTTGGGTGCTGAAGTGACAGGTTCCTTATTAGTGACGGAAACAAAGGCGCGTGAATATTCAAAGTCGCTTGCCTCCAGCCTTAACTCTGAGATACAAGTTCCACGATGGAACAAAGCTGATTGTGGATTGTTGACTGATTATTTTCTGTCTTTCTTTCAGTTTTTTTCTGCATCAATAGAATACAGGTAATGAAGTAATTGCAGTTTTGTTGTGCAAACATTGTACATAAAAATGATTTATAATACAAATAATTTATTTTATCGATAGCCAAACATCTAATATAAAATCTGAAAACAGATTGATTAGTGTGTAAAAGATACCTCTGAAGTACTGAGTGTTGTAAGCAATTCTTTGTTTAATAAATACATCAATATATCTATACAAAATGATGACATAACATACACAGATAACACATGTTTACCGATGAATGTTACCAAAACAAGTTAAATATGTACAGATTAGATTGTAGCGGAGAACACCAAATTTATTTAGTAGAGCATGTATAATATGCATGTAGAGTATAATACTTGTGTCGAGCATTGTAAATATAAATATCATAAAAATGACCAAAAAAATAAAACTTAATCCGGCAAGATTTACGAATGCTTAGTAGTATTGGAATATACTGAGGTAAATGATCGCATTTTACAAGCAATATATCGTTAGATATTTTGCATGATATTTTAAAACTATTAATACCGTTTTTACACTCCGGATGATAACGCCATAGACTTTATAGAAAAATATGAAAATAGTGAAGACAATATAATGTTTAACAAGTTAAATACTAACTTTGCTGTGAAAGAAATTATGTAGGCCATTAATCAGCTTAAATCTAACAAATTCGTTAACAATAACTCACGATAACAAATAGGTGCAATATTGTAATCAGATGGGCTTTTAAATGAACTTTGCATTCATGGTAAACATATAATTATGCTATATCAATATAACTAATTTTTAAGACTATTTTCCAAAAGTTTATTTTCCAGTTAGCTGGGCAGAGGGTTGTATGGTACCGTTGCACAAAAGGTAGCATAAATCAAGTAAAAAAATTACTCTACTTTGGCAAACGTTTTCCGAATCAAGTATTACAAAGTTTCAAATAATAGTTAATGAGTGTCTGGATTGGCAGAAATATATCATGTTCATGTAGAGGATTAGTCCTTTATTATGTTGATAATGTTTTGTATTGCATGTACAAACTTTATGATGAATAAAGGGAAACAACTCTATTATGCTTTTATTGAATTACTACAGCTTTCGATTATGAAGTAAGAGAGAACTTGCGGAACAAATTAATAAAATTTGGTAGCATATCAATTGATATATATCAATTGATATTAGTTCAATGTATATATCTGTTAAAACTGCAGTTAAAAATTGCAATATATTAGTGAATATTTTACATGTGCGCTTTATGTACAGTTTGAATGCTTATTGCCTTTTCATATTCTATATTTTTGAACGATCTTAAATACTGATTTTATCATAAGGACCTAGATGGTCTTGGTGTTAATATTTATAAAATGATTTTGATTTTGTATGCAGGTGGTATTGTTATAATTGCTAACAGTAGTGGAGAACTACAGTTAGCTTTAGATTTATTATCGGAATTTATGATAGGTAGAAACTTACGAGTTAATACATCCAAACCAAAAATATTGCTTTTCAACAAAGGTGGAATTTAACAAGGAAATATACAGTTTAAATTATACAGTTGAGATAACTAAATTGTGAACAGATTGCATCATTTGACTGACCTAACTGATTCATATCACATTGACTTATTTGATAATTTATCCGAATCTCCATTATGGAAAGTAAAGTGAATGATTTGTTCATGGTAAAGCCATTGAAAAGGTAGAAATAATAATAAATATATTTGTAATATTTATAAGGCTTTTAACCTACTGAATAATGATTTTGATTTGTAAAATAAACAGGTGTTCACTTGTCAAAGATCTTTCATGTTGTCTTCGTTTATATGATACTTGGTTATTTCAATATGTTTGTAATATGTTACTATCTTTAATATTGTTATTTCACTATGTTTGTAATATGTTACTATCTTTAATATTGTTAAGCAAAGATTAAATGGCTGCTTTGTACAAAATTGGTTAAGTAGAACAAAACATTCGAGTACAGCCTTACTTTATAGAAACATTAATAAGTTTAAATGTTAACCGTGCTTTAAATTTCAATCATGTTTTAACATGTAAATGTTCAACGTACAATGAAGAAATGACATTAAATGTTTCTTCATACAGCCGTTGTATCTAGATGAACTAAACTTACCACTAGACGAACGAAAATGCATTTCATGAAATATATTGGAAGATGAGTATCATTTTTTCTTCGAATGCAGTTATTATAATGATTTCAGATATAAATATATTCATTTCTACTATAGAAGAAGTTATCGCATGAATGTTTCAATAGTTCAGTTTATTAGTGCAACTGGGTAACTAACCGAACTGGCTCCTGCTCGTCATTACTAACATCCAGTAACGAATAAAAAACCTTAAAGTAAATAAAAGTAATTGGACCCTTCGATCGCAAAGTTTCCCTTTCATTCCTTCTTGGTAGTACTAACTTCAAAAGAAATTGTGTAAACGCTATTTAAGAAATGTGTGCTTTTAATCAGAGATAGTCCACCCTTTATCACATATAAAAACATACATACAAGGCGGTACACATATCAGCCTCGCAAACAAGGACACATAAAACATCGCGTAAACAGCGATTTGTTAAAGTATTTTGTGTATCTGTAATACATATACAAATGTACAATCTGTTTAATTCTCTAATATGAAAGGAATAAGGAAAAATAAAGTAAACAAGAAATGCAGTTTTCCATGTCGATAATTTGTTCTGTAAAATATCATCATACAGTATCATGAACACGTGGTTTTAAGTTACTGGTTTAAACGTTTCAAACACGAGAGCCTTATAAGTGTAACAAATAATGTAATTATAAACCAATGATATGTGTATGTACGTAAGTTTTTTTTCTGATGCAAATAGCAAAGAAAGCATAATTTAGTTTCTATTTTATGTGACTAGTACAGTGTCCAATAAGTAGTTAAAGTTCAATACCTGGATAAATACCTTAACTGAACGTATCCGTCCCGTCAGTTGAAATTATACCCTGCATACAACAAAACAGATATACATGATTAAACACAGAAACATAAATGATAAGTTGGAGAAAAATGTGTCAAAAAGACTTAATATTTTCTATTATTTTTGCGGCCATTTTGATGACCATTTTGGAAAAGGCGCCCATTTTGGATTTAAGGATAGTCTACAGCAAAAAATAATTGAAATACTTTAAGCAACAATATAGCCAAGCTGATCCGCTAAGAATTTAAATGTTGAAACAGACACAAACAATTATTATGTTTACGTGTGATCGCCTAGGGAACTTTTCAGGCGTTATATGTGTAACAACCTTATTTCAAGAAGCGACTATCTAAGTTCTCTGGTAATATCATCAAACTTCTGTGTATAGTAACGAGCATTTAGAATTTTTATACTGACATGGCTTTTTTCCCTGCTATTATCATCTGTAATGGCGTAATGGCATCTTTCTTTACAATCTGATTAATATAAGATTCATTTTCCGATGAAAATTGATTTTGTTTTCCAATACAACAGTTTTGTGATGGTTTAATCAGTTAAGTGGTAAGGCTTCTGTCCAGACTGGTTCAATCTTATGTTGTCTCTTGAAAATACGTGATAAACCATTTCTATGATAAGCAATTGTCCGTGTAAAACTGGAATTGACTTTTGTGACTAGGCTATGAATGTTTGAATCGACATGATTGTCAAATGTACACCGTTTCAATTAAACACATTGCAAGTTGTTAATTTTAGAAACTTGGGAAATAGAAAATGTGGCTCTTATTGGCAGGTGGTCTTTATTCAGAGGTCATTTTGTTTTAATTAATCAACAACTTCTTTAAACGAATGGCTTTTAATTCAGAAGTGACCACTAGTTAACACAGGCTTGATACCACAAAAATAGTCATTTAAGTTTCAACTTTTCCAACTTCCTGATAAAACATGTATATCAAAATAATATGCATTATTATCCTTTAGCAATGTTTTTTTTTCTACATAGTTTGTGGCTATTTTTCAGACTTTATCAACTACAGCTTTAAAACTTGAACCCTTGATCAAGGCATTTCTTGACCCTGAAAGAATATAAGAATAAGACAATGAAATATCATACATTGTTGTACACAGCACTGCAAACTATCGCATATTTATATGCTGTCTTATGATTTCATATATGCACAAGTTTTTTCAACAGATATTAATAACATGTTTTTATCGAATTATTCAACAAAGAGATAATGATATTGGTAATCGTTTTCATGTGACTAACTAATGCATTGATTGCTGGACCCTTATTATTTTTAATTAGTTTATCAGACCCACTGACTAAATCTCGAAAACAAATTGTTGACCCTCAGGCGACTGCGAAAACTATTTTCATACGTAAACAACGGGTGATATATACGACCCCTTACCGTTTTTCCTAATTCCATTGCTTATCTAATTGTAATCAGTAATGACCGTGTCAACAGATTTCCGGTATTTTGACAAGTAGCCATGCAAAATATAACACTGCAAATTGGACTGAGATCAAACGAAATTGATACCAGAGACAATGCTTGTATTATACAAATTAGTGACAAAAAACATGACAGAAAAAAGGCACTCAAGTGCTGATAGTTTTAATTGAATTGATAAATCACGAAGATGAACATGTGGATTTTTCAAAATATGTAAGATGACTAGCTGACAATTGTGAATGGAATTATTTTTTCTTTTCAACAAACCAAATTTATTATTGCAAACCACAAATTTTCCGAATAATATTAATATTTGCCATTACAAACCCCTTCGGAAGATTATACATATATTCTATTGTAACCTGTAATGACGGCAAAATATCCGTGAACAAATGCCATTTATATATTAATATAAAATATCGTACGTACGTTATCTTCTTAATTAGATAGAATATAACATATAAATATAGTAAAACACAGTTTTTTGTTCTAACTTGTACAACCGAGAAGCAAACCGAACTCATCTTTTACGGCAAAATATCGATTGTATCAGCTTCTATCCTCGTTTGACGTCACATCCGGTAAGGGGGTTAACTCTTGCGCGCATGAAATCGGTTAAATGAAAGGGTCTATACAACTCAGACTTTGCTATATATTTGCCTGATATCAACATTAATTTGTATGGTGAGTAAACTAGATAAATTATACATACATCAGTATCGAGTATGTTTTAGAATTAACTTTATTTAGCGTCGGTTACACAGCAAAAACAACAAATAAATTTAGAATACACTTGGACATATTTTTTCTGCAAAATGTCATTCAAAACATTCTCTACATTTTTCTTAGGCAAATATCCCGGCATCTGAATCCGATTTGAATATCCATATTCTAGAATGGAGACAAACATAAAAAACAATTTAGTCTATTATATTCTCATTATCTCAATAACATAAATATGGAGCATATCGAGAACATGATTGTTTTATATTTTTATGACTATTCTACTATAGTCAGTGAGCGAACAATATGTCAACATCACTCATATGCATCAATGTTGTGTAAAAAAATACTAAAATGACGACAAAAATAAATAAACTTTGCTATACAGTTTTCCGTCCGATATATACTAGTATATAAAATGGACATGAAACCGTGTTTCTAGTTTGTTTTAAATCTACAAGAGGTTCACAACCATATACTTTATATCTATTATTTCATTTCTCTCCAAACTATGATAACTTAAATTGTGTAATACGGCAACTCGTTCGGGAATTTATGAAAGAAAACAGTCAATGACTTATGTATACATATCTACATCTATTTAGATGTAATGTTTATATTCTGACAATGATCTATTTACTGATATGCATCTACGGACTATATATAAATGCAGGAACTCATTTTAAGCACAAGCTAGAACATCAACATTTTTTAAACTGTTTGAGTATTTATACAAAATTGTTTCATGAAAGATGATTTCAAAGATAATTCTTACGCGAAGATAAATTTGAAATAAAAATGAATCACTTGGTTATTTAAGCTTTTAGGCAAACTAATCTCAGCTATCAAAGAATCAATATGAAACTTCAATGCCTGTCAGTTTACTTCAGCCTTCTTTGGTCCACAATAACATACAGGTAAATTGGGAAAACAGTATTAATGTCTGTTTTGACTCGGGTTCTTATTGATCATGTTTCTTCTAACCAATGTTCATTTGTCCAATTGCACATATATAAACGTCTACAATACTTTCTCATTATAATCTGACTAAAACGGTCTAAGGAATCTACCTTACATATCTATCACAACCTACTATATAGTGTTCAAAGCGTAAAGAATTTACCTTATATATCTATCACCATCCAGTATATTATAGCGTTCAAAGTCTAAATAATCTACTTTATATATCTATCTATCACCATCCACTATATAGTGTTCAAAGTCTATAGAACCTACCGTATGTCTCTATCACCATCCACTGTATAGAGTTCAAAGTCTATAGAACCTACCTTATGTCTCTATCACCATCCACTATATAGTGTTCAAAGTCTATGTGACCTAGCGCTTATTGTCGTTTTTGTATACGATATTTTTGGCGGAATTACGGCCCTTTGTTTATTTGCGCACATGTTATATATATAGAAAAACCCTTCAGTGCGCAACTCTCTCAATGCATAAGTGTCTTGATATGTTTTACTATTTTGTCAGTACGTCATGTTGTATTTAAATTTTAACGTTTGCATTCCCCTGTGTTATACGTATTTATTGAACATGTTTATTATGTAGCATGTATACTAGCTTCATGATACTTCTGTATATAACAAACGTTCAGTCTCATTGTGAATATATGTGTAAGTGATTATTAGACAAATCCCTTACCTCTCCACGTGACAGCTTTTGTAGGGTCGTATTTTATTTTTTTATCATGAATTATTATAACAAAACACAGATGAATCATCTGACAGAAGTGTAAGGTAAAGATGACGATCGACAACTCATTGTAAGTTACCAAACTTCGCACGTGACCATACATTGTACAAGACCATGCATTGTACGTGACCATACACAACACGTTATCATACATCGCACATGACCATTCATCGCACGTGACGATACATTGTATAAGACCATATGTCGTACGTGACCATTCATCGTACGTTACCATACATCGCACGTGACCATACATCGCACGTGACCATACATTTTACGTGACCATACGTTGTATGTGACCATACATAACACGTTACCATACATCTTACGTGTCATACATCACAGGTTGCAATACATAGCAAGCGACCATACAGCACTAGTGACAATGTATGAGACTTGATAAAAATAACTTTATAACCCAATGAAGTTATTATTCGATTACTCGCGAATTCACTATAACCGTCTTCTGTCACTTGAGTGCAGCTTTAAACGCTCCTCTTTTCATTATGTATCGATTAAGTAATTATATCACAGGAGACAACTGATTTCTCTTGCTATAAATCTCATTAAACATTGATTTTGGAAGTTGTTTTTAATTGTCTTTAGGTTACTTCAACTATTTCAGGTAAATATATTTGTAATGATACTTTCTCCATTTAAGGATAAACATGGCTAATCGATCAGAGAATATCTGTCAAGTTAATCTAGATGAATTGGCATCAAACTATATTTGGGTGCTGAAGTGACAGGTTCCTTATTAGTGACGGAAACAAAGGCGCGTGAATATTCAAAGTCGCTTGCCTCCAGCCTTAACTGTGAGATACAAGTTCCACGATGGAACAAAGCTGATTGTGGATTGTTGACTGATTATTTTCTGTCTTTCTTTCAGTTTTTTTCTGCATCAATAGAATACAGGTAATGAAGTAATTGCAGTTTTGTTGTGCAAACATTGTACATAAAAATGATTTATAATACAAATAATTTATTTTATCGATAGCCAAACATCTAATATGAAATCTGAAAACAGATTGATTAGTGTGTAAAAGATACCTCTGAAGTACTGAGTGTTGTAAGCAATTCTTTGTTTAATAAATACATCAATATATCTATACAAAATGATGACATAACATACACAGATAACACATGTTTACCGATGAATGTTACCAAAACAAGTTAAATATGTACAGATTAGATTGTAGCGGAGAACACCAAATTTATTTAGTAGAGCATGTATAATATGCATGTAGAGTATAATACTTGTGTCGAGCATATCAAGCGAAAGTGGACGATCAGAACGTTTCAAGGCGAATTATTACGATACGATATACACGCTCAGAAAACGATAATATTAATACGAAGTGTAATTACGACGGGCGAATCGTAGCGCTTCTATTTTTTGTTTCAGTTGTTTTGGGTATCTTGACATTTTTGTGCAGACATATGCCTGTAGTTCATCTATAAGCAGGAGGCTAGTATCTAGATAATAATTTACTCAAATCATGTACAAACTGTAACAATCACCATTAAACAAGGGACCACCAGTGTGACAACACCTCTTCGTTTAATGTTTATGATCAGACATGCCGACATTACCAATTATCCTCCCCCCTTTGGCATTTTCAACAACAATCTCCGCGTATCTTAACGTAGTCAAATCAAGTCAAAATACGCTTATTTGACAATTTCTTCACATTTCAAAAGCTGTAACTTACCGTTAATTAGTCGATTTGTGTACATGTATATCAGTAATACATGTTTTGTTAACGCCCATAGGCTATCAATTTCGATTTTCTAATGAAGTTTTGTTTATCTACTTACTTACTTAAAGAACTTACTTACTTTACTTCCAAATCGACAAAGACTTGCCTAAGGTGAAATTTACAAACATAATATATACATGTGTAGCTCGACCATGTGTTTTTAGCCAACACTAAATCAAGTAGGTATACATATTACTTGAGCATGTTGCATTTGTCTTATCAATATATTTCAGTCAGATTTGTTCCGAATATCTATATCCCCTATTTGACTTAGCGGATTGTTCTGAATAATTTCGTCACAGCTCAAAAGACATGGTCAAGCCATACATAACTGATATATTTTATATATACAAATTCCTAATTAAGTATGTTTACAGTAAACTACATTAACGACAACCAAGCACCTGTGACATACAGTCATACATTCATTAACATGTTTATGATTGTAGTGGTAAGGGGAAAAGTTGATACTTCAGAAAAGCAATTGTACGAGGGACGGTCAAAAAATATCCGAACTTTTGAATCATTCTTGAAAACCATTCAACGTATTTCAAAATGTCTTTCTATTTTTTTTCAGATATTATCCACCCATCTCTGTGCAGTTTTGCCATCTTCATTGGTACTTTTGTATTCTCGCTGTGTATTAGACAAAGCTTTAGTTACTGTGTAACAGCAGATATCAAAGCCACCCTGATATTTTATTTCAAGGTAGCATTTTTTTCAGTTCATGAAACAAATAAGTCACCTGTAAGAGTTGCTAACCTCTACTGTAGCTGCGTCAGTATGGGTGGGGGCGTTATCGTGAAGACGGGGACATTTTTTCTGTGCTAACCTTAGGCACATTTGTTTAAATTTTTCTTTAAGATTGTTTGAAAAATACACCAGAATAGTACTTGGCGGTGACAGATTGACCTTTTGGCACGAAAGGAGCCAGTATAATCCTCATGAATCACAATAGACAACAAGTATGACTGGCAGCCCACTGAGATAACTTAGAAGGTTGATAATCAGCTTCCTTTCATTGCTTTGACTGTGCTTTTATCTGAGGTTCGGGATAATGAACCCACATTTTATCTCCACTGATTATGCAGTTCAAAATCTCTCTTGTATGAGGAGGCTGTACGTTATCTTTAACTTCAATATGACTTTTATGTAGGGTTGTGTGCATTCATTGTGCAAGTCATATAAATTTCTCTCAACAAAGTTCATGCATTGTTTATACACTTCAATCATCATTTACAACCATCAAACACAATAAATTAGGATTCTACATATATACGTAGCCTGAATGCTTCAATTATTTTTATCAAACAAGCTAGCTTGTTAAAAAATAATCAAAGTTTCGTATATTCCTATCAATGTCTATATATCAAAATTGAACAAAAGTCAATGCAATAAAACACTTATCTTTTCACAAAACGTTTCAGTACTGAATATATACTTTATTCAAATAATACTAGTAACTAAATATACTCAATGACATGTTTACTGGGTCTATTCAAAGGTTTATATGATCAATTGTACTTAATGATGTCTTCTGATTTTAATATCAATTTGTAGAACACATTATAACCTATTTGTATAATAAACTAATTCGTTTTAATATACTTTATAACTAGATGTATGTTTATTACTGGATGTGTGATAAAAACACACAAATCCTTAATTCAATTTATCAATGTCATCAGTGTCAACCAATTTAACTCACAACATTGTTCAATATAATTGATAGTTATATACTATTCACATCCAATACTTAACTCAAGTGGATAAATCAATTAAGTAGATGATTAAGCAATATAAAATAATGCTATTGAATGGTTCAAATCTATCAAAAGTGAATCTCTGAAAATACTCAAGTATAATAAATACATGTGTTAAACAAATTAAACAAGTCTACTAAAATTACAAAATCAATAACACATTAAAGTTTACCTGTCGACATTAACTTAGTATAAATCAGTTGCTTATGTCAATTTGATTTAATCACAAATTTTCAATCACGAAATATACTACACATCTACAATGTGATTTAAATTCAAATATACTTTTGGGATATTTCTGGTATTTCTGAGCATTATTAATACCTAGAAGTTTATAGACATCACAAACATATACTGTTCTCAGAACAAGGTACATACAGTAAGCTTATATCTAAAAACCAAGGTAAACCAAAATAAAACAATTAATATAAGTTTTCAATATAAACATCAGTATAATAACGTTTAGGAAAAATCAGTTAAGCTTCTAAAGGAAGATTACTAAAACTGTAGATTATAAATCTATAAAATATTATATAAATATAATACGAATAGTCAATACATATAATATAAAATATCAAACAAGTCTGTTCTGCAAGATTCAAAAGTATTCACCAAGTACAAGCTTGTACTAAATAATATTGACTCAGAAAATGACTTATAACATGACTGACATTACATAAATCACTAAATATGCATGGATTTGAATGGGAATATCTGTCACTCAATATGGAAGTACGCATGCGTACACCAGTACTATGAGCACTATGCAATGTCCAAAACACATCATATAGTGGCCATGCAATCATCAATCAACATGACATAATAAGTTCAAAGTACTCTCCAGTCCCAAGACAAACCCAACAGTATCAAAATAAGAACTTAATCAGTGGGCAAAATTTAATTAGTCACAGATGAGATAAATTGTAAATTTTAGGACGTTCCTGTGGTACGTCGAGTGTTTACTATTCAACTGTTACTATAAATGTATTGTAGCTAGCCCCGAGGTAGGTGACACAACCACACGAATTTAAAATATATGTTTTCACTCGGATCGTAACCTACAGTAGTATGACCGATGTTTCAATTGAAAAAGGCCGCATAGCCCCATATATATCAGATACTTCCTTATGGCACGTGTGTCTACTGGTTATATATGAAAACCTGTTTTGTTAAATGTTGAACATGGACAGACTGAATGGTTACATAACAAGGACATACAGAATGGTCACATTACATGGACAGACAGAATGTTTACATGACGTGGACACACAGAATGGTCATATGACATGGACAGACAGAATGGTCACATGACATATACAGATAAAATGGTCACAATACGTGGACAGACAGAATGTTTACATGACATGGACAGACAGAATGGTCACATGACATGGACAGTCAGAATGGTCACATGACATAGACATGACATAAAATGACATAAAATGATATGAACAGATTGAATGGTCACATCATGTATACAGATATAATGGTCACATAACATAAACATAGTCATGGTCACATGACATATACATACAGAAATTTCACAAGGCATATACAAATAGAATAGTCACATGGCATAGAGAGATAGAATGGTCACATGATATATACAGATAGGATGGACGAATGTCATATACAGATAGAATGAGCGAATGTCATATACATATAGAATGAGCGAATGTCATATACAGATAGAATGGTCACATGATATATACAAATACAATGGTCACATGACATATACAGATATAATGGCTACGTTATATATACAAATATAATGGTCACATGACATTATATAGATGTAATGTTGACATGTCGTGTACAAATAGAATGGTCGAATGATATGTACAGATAAATCGTCACATGGCGCTTATAGATAGAATAGTCAAATGATATTCATAGATTTAATGGTCTCATGACATGTACAGAAATAATGGTCATATGACATGTGCAGTAAGAATGTTCAAATAATATATAGAGATTGAATGGTCACATGATATATATAGACAAAATGGTCACAAGGCATGCATATATAATGGTCACATGACATGGACAGATTGAATGGTCACAAGTCGTATACAGACAGGACGATCACATGACATGTAGAAATATCTAGAATGTTCACATAACATATACTGACATAATTGTTACAAGACGTATACAGATAGAATGGTCACATGACATATACAGGCAGAATGGTCACAAGACGTATACAGATAGAATGGTCACATGACAATTACAGGCAGAATCGCCATATACCGTGTACAGACAGAATGGCGGTATGGGATATACAGATAGAATCGTCACATGTCATATACAGATAGATACGTCACAGGTCATATACAGATAGAATCGTTACATTTCATATACAGATAGATACGTCACATATCATATACAGATAGAAGCGTCACATGTCATATACCGATAGAATCGTCACATGTCATTTACAGATAGAATCGTCACATGTCATATACAGATAGAATCGTCACATGTCATATACAGATAGATACGTCACATGTCATATACAGATAGAATCGTCACATGTCATATACAGATAGAATCGTCACATGTCATATACAGATAGAATCGTCACATGTCATATACAGATAGAATCGTCACATGTCATATACAGATAGATACGTCACATGCCATATACAGATAGAAACGCCCAATCACTATAATATTGACGTCTCGAATTTTGTATGAATTGAGAGAGTATATAATTTCATCGTGATTTCTGTATTTTCACGTTTTCAAACTTTAGCAAATATTACTAGTTGCCCTTAGGTTAGTTAAATATATACATGTTTTTTTACAAGTTTTTAGTTTTCAATTATTTCCGTGTTTTAATTTCACTGTTATATAGGTAGCTCAACTGTTATATCATGAACGCTGAAAAGGTATGTACATATTTCTTATTTTCCAAAATGGTGAGTTTTATTGCTTGCAGAATTTTTACAAAATATTAATAATTTTATCCAACAAATTTATTGTTGTTTTGTATTAGTAACGTAAATACTTTCTTTGTTGATATTCATACTTTGAACTGTTTCGCTCCTATATTTTAGGTTTTATTTGCCCTGTTGTTCGCAACATGTGCAACAGTGGCATCCTGTGGCAAAGCGTGGTACTTCTGGCCAATGGATATGTCGTATAGAAAAGACGCCCGGTATAGCACGCCTGTGTATCGCTTTCTATCACCTTACTCTCTGGATATGATCCACGCTATTGCGAGAACAAACAAACCAGGTAAGTTCAAATATGTGTTATTTGATTGTATGATTTTCTAGACGAATTTTAGTCATGGGTATGAGTTTATTCTCGTTGTTTGCGGGTATATTTGATAGTGTCTATTACTAGTTTGGGTAATCTTGGCAATTTGATTGGCTAATGGTGATGTCGGACGTTTTGAGTGGTCAATCATTGGACTGGCTATTCGTCGCGTAACCTGTTATGTTTGACTGAATAATTATGTTCGTCTGCTCTTTTGTTGATAGTTTACAGGTAAGTAAATCATGCAGGCATTGCTATGTGATGTTGTGTGATATAATATCGGAAATGCTATTTGAAGTTCAATGTGGTTGTATCATGGCAGATAATGGTGAATTTGTTAGCATTTAGTGATTGATGTAGTGTATGATATAACCATGTGCTTGTGAACTATATAAATGAATTAATTCATTTTTAAATACTCATGATTGTCAATATATGTGTATTATTCATAACATGTAAATATGTTAATTATACTGTCCTGTCCATGATGGAGGATTCAATGAAATATACAGTCAATATCTTTTATAAAAATACAACTTCATACAAAAACATAAACCAGTGCTTCTTGTAATTCATCTACCTATAACTTTTCGTTATGGGTTTTCTTATTATCTCCACGTTTTCTTTATGGATATGGTGTTTTAATGAAAAGAACAGAATTGAACAGAATAGACACTTTATTTTGGAAATCACAGCACAGAACACAGATATATTAACTTGTGAACAATAACAGACAGACATTTTATTTAGACTTGTACATAGTACATCATCTACATACATAAATACAAACATAAACTGTCAACGTAATTTACAATTAAACGATAAAATGAACAAAATGACTTTGCATGGTAACAGAAACATTTTAGGCAAAGCACGTGGGTGTTGACGAACTCGTTTTCGAGTTATCTGCCCTTAAATTTGAATTGCAGGCTAATTTTAGGTCATTTGAAGGGACGATACGATTTTTTCTTAGCTTAGCTAATTATGTACATAAGTTTGCAATCCTAATACGGTAAATAAAGTGAAGTAAGTATTTGTCCTCGAACATGCCTTTCCTTATTTCAATGTTAATGAACAGAAATAGGGATGAAGTAATTATTCAGGGCCGCGGGAATTTTAATATAACATTGTTCTACTGTGATTAAATTTCGATTGTATTTTCATATTCACAAATTATGGACACAATTAACATCTAACACATATATTTTGTTTGCGGTTAGATAACAACTTATATCATATAATGTCAGAAACATTCTGCGCACCTGGTGAAGTCAAGTGTTCACACGACGCATGCGCAACAGTCTGTAATGGAATGGGG
This sequence comes from Lutraria lutraria, assembly GCA_964023205.1. Taxonomy (NCBI): domain Eukaryota; kingdom Metazoa; phylum Mollusca; class Bivalvia; order Venerida; family Mactridae; genus Lutraria; species Lutraria lutraria. The sequence goes on from OZ026849.1 coordinate 5,792,598, forward strand.
GAATGTTCTGGTAACGAGGACGAATCCTCATGTAAAAAGCAATGTGAAGACATTCCTACATGTCAGAAAGGTCAAATGTACTGTCCGGATAGTGGAGAATGTGTTGGCATCTGTGACGGGAAAAAGGAGTGCCTTTTTGGAGAGGACGAGAAAAATTGCCGTAAGTTAAGTTTTGTTAAATTTGTCAACTGTGACTCAACACAATCGTATTTTTCTAAGATAGGAAAGGACTTCAGAAATCTACGTGTGCCATCCAACGTAGAAAACATTTATTTATCTATCGACGACGTTCAATTTAAATGTATCCGATTATGCAATATATCGGTAATTGCAATACTCATGCAGACAATATTACATCGTGATATGATTGCCAAATACCAGCATTTTGCAATATTCATATTTCATCTTAAATAATTCAACGAGAAATAAACTAACTTTTCAGCTAATCAGACAACTAACGCTGGTTTTAAGTTATTTTCTTCTTCAAGTGAACTGAGAATGAAGTGACAAATGGTTCTGTATTAGATCTATTTTAAGATAGTGAAATGCTAGTAAAACAGACTTCATTCACAAAAATGAACCTTGTTCTTAATATATCGGGCTTATACAGTAAATCAAGTATAATGTTATGTTTTTTTTTAAAGAAAATACATAAAGATGTTCTCAACATATTGCTACATACTGCAAACATTTTAGTAAATGTCGCTTTTACAATTCTCTTGGCACTATCCAGTCCGAATTAAATTAATTGATTATCCGTATGTAATATTTAATTCTATAAAATACAGAGTGCTTTAATTGTACAAAAAAGTGTTGAACATTGTTTTCTAGGAAAGAAATGTCAATACAGAGAAATGCTGTGTAACGATGGAGTCACGTGTGCGACACCATGTAATGGACGCCCTGAATGTCAACATGCTGATGATGAAAAGTTCTGTCGTAAGTATTTGATTGTAAGATTTTGTATTGGTCTAAACTTATTTTATCAAAATGGCGCCGAAAGATTTTGGAATCTTTGCAATTCAATAGGTCTCTATGATAGAAAATGATTGATCGTGAGTGTTTTTCAAAAACAATTTATTGTCCATTGTATTGAAATCTATGTAAGTAGATATTTTTTCAAAAAAAAAATGGATACAAAAGAGGATTTTAAAAAATAATAAATCACTGTTAAAAGTGCAAAAATACAGTATCAATGTAATTCCATGAAGAAAGATTTGGGTCACCAGGCATTATGTTTACAAATTAATATTTTTCTACTTTGCTCTACAAGGGCAAGAACTTTTAGTAAAATTTTCAAAATATGTCATAGAAAAAATTATGGTCTCTTGATAAACTAGTAAAAATTAACAATACTTAGCCATATTATTTAATGATATAAATATATATAGTAGCATAGAGCTGATACGCTATATTGTGGATATAATACTTATAGTATTTATTTATCTGTTGATTAATTACTTACATAGTATGTCTATGACTGAGTGGCTAAACAATTTGTTATGAATTACACGATCAATCATCGCCATGTTTCGATTTATATAATAAAAATTATTGATTTTATCAATAAATTTGTAATTAAGTTTTTTTCACTTTCATTATCTCGTTTACAATGTGTTGTTGTATTTTACAGGCATATTCGATAAATGTAATGCTCAAAAAATCGCGGAGTGTTTGTGCAAAGCTAGTCTTTATCACTTTAGCTCATATGACCAATGCGCAAGAAGAATGATTGAAGGCGTCCTGGAATGCATAGAAGGTGAGTACACTTTATGACGTCACGATCTACACCAAGCACGAGTATATTTTGTGAAAACTGGCATTCCTTCCGTTGCCCACCATCAGTACGAAGTATGTTCAGCGCTTTGATATTACAATTGTATTTTGATGTGCTGAAATGAGAAGCATTATTATCGATGATTGATAAAGACATGTTAAAGTTGATAGTAGATCTTCTTTTCAACATAGTATTTGACACTCAGCGGCATAGATGTACAACAAAATAATACTTTTGACAATAAATACGGATGAAAATTACAAGCGGTGTACAAGCATATAGCTGAAATAATAATAATAGCTTTGTAATACATATGAATTATAGAAGATGAATTTGTAGATGCCTATTGTCCCTAATGTCAGAATTGTACTAATTACAAACATGGCGGCATCCATGAAAGTAACGCCTTATCCTATTGTTTGTTTTAATGGTGATTTGTCAGCAGTTTAGGTAGTTCGCGGTGTTGCTCGACCAGAAATGAAGACATCAAACTGGCACCCCCCCCCCCCCCTATATTTCCTGAACGGCCGCTTCTTCGGGTATAATTTCACCAAATGTCATATCATTCTGACAAAATTTATTTCTGGCCGAGAAGCACCGCGAACTACCTTAAATGCCAATGTCTGAAATTTATATCACGGCCAAGAAATGTAGTCATTGCTATATTGGTTAATACTAGAAAATGATCATGTTTCCGTTTACATCACATAAAAATTGGTTAGGCCAAATTCGTCCGCCAAATATATACACTTTTTACCTGCACAACGGTTAGTTCCGATATATTGAATGAAACGATTGTTTCCGATATATTGAATGGAACGATTGGTTCCGATATATTGAATGGAACGATTGATTCCGATATATTGAATAGAACGATTGGTTCCAATATATTGAATAGAACGATTGGTTCCGATATATTGAATAGAACGATTGGTTCCGATATATTGAATAGAACGATTGGTTGCGATACAGTAAAACTTGCCTTAGGCGACCACTCAAGGGAGAACTAAAATATGGGCAGAAGGTCTCTTAACCAAGGATTGGAGTTACAGTACAATCTCTCCAGAGCAGCCCTCTGTAGAGCAACCACCTCTCTATAACAACACCAAATTTCCCTAAGCTGATATTTACCCTAAATTTAACCTCTGTAGAGCAACGACCTTTAAATAACGGCCAATATTTGTAGCTCCCACAGGGTGTTGCTCTACAGAGGTTGTACTGTGCATACTATGAATTAGTACGAAACCATGTACATTTAATTAGACAGCTAAAGCATTTCAAACAGAGACAAATGTAACAGTGGCTTAGTATTTTAAAAACAATACTTAAAATACATAAAATAGAAAAAAGTCATTTAACATAAATTATTTTAAAAACGACTTATAAAGCATACAAACATGTGTTTTTTAAATGTTAAGTTCTGATAAAAAGATCACAGTTTAGAAGAACGGAATTAAAGGTTCAGTTATCATAGCTATTCGTTTTTTTAAACTTAAAATTTTCCTGTTTGCCGATTTTTTTTGTTTCGGTGATACAAGCAATCACACAATTAGGTCAACACACCAAAACAGCGGTCGCTTAGCAACTACGATATAGACAGAAAGTAAAGGTCGTTAACCGTGTTTGATAGGTGGTCGCATAACTAAGTTAGATTAACGTTTGAAAACGCTCGGGAGGAATTGAGATCGGTCACATAGGACTAGAGCTCGCTTGTTAAAGGTGGTCGGAAGGACAGGTTTTACTGTATATGTAATACTACGATTGTTTCCGATCTTTTTTTTACTTTGCTGTAAGGAACTTAAGGGTCGGGGAATAAGGTGGATCTGGTGTCCGGTGACATGATCATTTCTATTATTATATTATGGTCTAACGTATGTCTGTAAAACGTGCTAATGATATTATCTTACGTCTTATATCACAGTGAGAAATCCTCGTCTGGCGATGGGCTTGAATCTTGAACCTGGAGAAGGTAGGTTGCTTAGTACAATTGCAGTTAAACATATAAAATTGGTTGCTTTATTCGATTTAGTCTAATATTGACATAGATAATAGAAAATTAGATAATGCCTTGAGCAGCTTGCGAGAGCGAGTGGGTATGGTCTCACCGCTGTAAGTTATGGTCTCTGACTAGTTATCACTAGCACCTCACTGTTGTAAGTTATGGTCTCTGACTAGTCATCACTAGCACCTCACTGTTGTAAGTTATGGTCTCTGACTAGTCATCAATAGTACCTCACTGTTGTAAGTTATGGTCTCTGCCTAGTCATCACTGGCACCTCACTGTTGTAAGTTATGGTCTCTGACTAGTCATCACTATTACCTCACTGTTGTAAGTTATGGTCTCTGACTAGTCATCACTAGCACCTCACTGTTGTAAGTTATGGTCTCTGACTAGTTATCACAAGTCTCTCACCGCTGTAAGTTATGGTCACTGACTAGTTATCACTAGTCTCTCACCGCTGTAAGTTATGGTCTCTGACTAGTTATCACTAGCCCCTCATCGCTGTAAGTTATGGCCTCTGGCTAGCTATTACTAGTCTCTCACCACTGTAAGTTATGGTCCACTAGTCTCTCACCGCTGTAAGTTATGGTCTCTGACTAGTTATCACTAGCCCCTCACCACTGTAAGTTATGGCCTCTGGCTAGCTATCACTAGTCTCTAACCACTGTAAGTTATGGTCACTGACTAGTTATCACTAGTCTCTCAACGCTGTAAGTTATGGTCACTGACTAGTTATCACTAGTCTCTCACCGCTGTAAGTTATGGTCTCTGACTAGTAATTATAAGCTCCCTCATTTCTGTAAGTTATGGTCTCTGACTAGTAATCACTAGCCCTTCATTGCTGTAAGTTATGGTCACTGACTAGTTATCACTAGTCTCTCACCGCTGTAAGTTATGGTCTCTGACTAGTAATTATAAGCTCCCTCATTTCTGTAAGTTATGGTCTCTGACTAGTTATCACTAGTCTCTCACTGCTGTAAGTTATGGTCTCTGACTAGTTATCACTAGTCTCTCACTGCTGTAAGTTATGGTCTCTGACTAGTTATCACTAGTCTCTCACTGATGTGAGCTCGAATCACATCCGGGACTAAACAAATTTGCATGATAAGAAACTGTCCAGTTAGATCATATAATGTCGATGCATGGTTATATCCATGTGTCTACGCCTAGAGTCTTTCATCCTTACAACTAGATAGGTCACCAAATGACCCTGGCTGTTGGATCGACCAGTTTGTAATGTATATTCATGAACCAATCTGTAATGTATATTCATGAACCAGTCTGTAATGTACATTCATGAACCAGTATGTGATGTATATTCAAGCACCATTCTGTAATGTATATTCATGAACCAGTCTGTGATGTATATTCAAGAACCAGTCTGTAATGTTTATTCAAGAACCAGTATGTAATGTATATTCATGAACCAGTCTGTAATGTATATTCATGAACCAGTCTGTAATGTATATTCAAGAACCAGTATGTAATGTATATTCAAGAACCAGTCTGTATTGTATGTTCATGAACCAGTTTGTAGAATATCTTCATGTAAAAGTCTGAAATGTATCTACCAGTCTGCAGTGTATGTTCATGAATCAGTCTGAAGTATATGTTCACGAATCAGTCTGCAGTGTATGTTCATGAACCAGTATGTAATATATCTACATGTGCCAGTCTAAAGTGTATGTTCATGAACCAGTCTGTAATGTATCTACGCGTACCAGTCTGTAATGTATATTCATGAACCTCTCTGTAATGTATGTTCATGAACCAGTCTGAAGTGTATGTTCATGAACCAGTATGTAGTATATGTTCATTAACCGGACAGTAATGTACCAACATGAACCAGTATTATATAATGTAGTTCATGTACCAGTATATAATGTATGTCCATGTACCAGTATATAATGTATCCTCATGAACCAATATATAAATAGTATATGTCTGAACGGATGACAGTACAATTTGGCTCGGTTCACAGTATTCTTCCAGTTGACAATTTTACTGTCACCATCAGACATGCAATATTTATTTTATTACACCGAGAAACCATTCAAACCATAATAAACTTCATTCAATTTTTATTTGTCTGTGCAAAATTAGATATTGCGCATGTGCAAACAGTACAGTATAATTTTCGAACATTCCGTATCAATGGTAGCGGGAGTATTTTTCTGACAGTAAAGTTGTTCCCGCTGTGTCTGACAGTACGTATTATGACACGTGTCCTATGGAAGATAAACATAGTAAATGAAATTGAGGTATAATAATATGTAATGTATCTACATGAACTAGTATATACTGTATCTTCAAGAACTAGTATATAATGTATCTACATGAACTAGTATATGATGTATCTTCATGAACAAGTATTTAATGTATCTTCATGAACTAGTATATAATGTATCTTCATGAACTAGTATATAATGTATCTTCATGAACTAGTATATAATGTATCTTCATGAACTAATATATAATGTATCTACACAAACTAGTACAGGGTGATCCAAAAATCATGTCTAACATACAAATCTAAATAGATACTATAGTGTTTATAATAAGTGATTTCAAACTTTACACAATTAAAGCAAATACATGTAAGATTTTATCTGATCAAACTATTTTCCAATATTTATTTACGATGTTTAAAAGAGATGCTCAAAATGAACACCCATGTTTTTTTGCAGCCGGTGTAAGACGACGTCAAAAGTTATTAATGACGTCTTTACATGTTTGTTGATTGGTCAAACCCATTTCTCTGCTAATTGATTTTTTTAATAAATCACATATAGTGGGCTGTTTGGGATCTTGCACTTTCTTTTTTAAGCAACCCCAGATAAGGGATAAGTTTAAGGGATGTGGATCGGGCGAATGTGGTGGCCATTCATTATGTTTTCTTTAGGGAAGTCATTTCATCACCAAATTTCCTTTTGAAATTGTCCAAAACAAAATTTAAATGGTGTAGAGCGGCACAATTTTGTTGGCACTATCCATTTGTTCAACAGTCTCATTCTAAGTACAGGGTAGAACGAATTATTTTGTTAGTTCAAGTTGCGTTCAGAACTTTCACGGAGGTTTCATTTATACTGTGACGAACATACTCAGTATTCAAGTTGGTACGCCCACACCTATCTACCTATTCTATCATTCCTTTATGATTTCATATATCTGTTACAGCTAGTCCCTGTGGTCTAAACTTTTGACACAAGTCTTCTTATTTATTTCCTTGATGGAACTGATGACTTTGGATACTTGTTTTTTAGACTTTCTTCAACAAACGGTGATATGTGCCCTATTCGTTATACAATCATACAATTTTGCATTTTAGCCATTTGGAACACTGATACTATGATGATATCATACATGACGTCATTGACGTCACCATGACATTGCACGACGTTCTTCTGTATATACAATAAAACTTTATTCTATACTCTGTCTAATGATACAAAAAATATAAATATGCTACATATATTCATGGAGTCATATTCATCAAGCATTGTTTGTGGGACATGTTTTTTAATGTATCTACATGAACCAGTCAGTAATGTATCGACATGTACCAATCTGTAATGTATCTACATAAACCAGAATATAATTTATCTTCATGAACCAGTATGTAATGTATCTTCATGAACCAGTATATAATGTATCTACATGTACCAGTATGTAATGTATCTACATGTACCAGTATATAATGTATCTACATGTTCCAGTATATAATGTATCTTCATGAACCAGTATATAATGTATCTTCATGAACCAGTATATAATGTATCTTCATGAACCAGTATGTAATGTATCTACATGTACCAGTATATAATGTATCTACATGTACCAGTATATAATGTATCTACATGTACCAGTATGTAATGTATCTACATGAACCAGTATGTAATGTATCTACATGTACCAATCTGTAATGTATCTACATGAACTAGTATATAATGTATCTACATGAACCAGTATGTAATGTATCTTCATGAACCAGTATGTATTGTATCTTCATGAACCAGTATATAATGTATCTTCATGAACCAGTATATAATGTATCTTCATGAACCAGTATATAATGTATCTTCATGAACCAGTATGTAATGTATCTACATGAACCAATCTGTAATGTATCTATATGAACCAGTATATAATGTATCTTCATGAACCAGTATGTAATGTATCTTCATGAACCAGTATATAATGTATCTTCATGAACCAGTATATAATGTATCTTCATGAACCAGTATATAATGTATCTTCATGAACCAGTATGTAATGTATCTACATGTACCAATCTGTAATGTATCTATATGAACCAGTATATAATGTATCTTCATGAACCAGTATGTAATGTATCTTCATGAACCAGTATATAATGTATCTTCATGAACCAGTATATAATGTATCTACATGTACCAATCTGTAATGTATCTACATGAACCAGTATGTAATGTATCTTCATGAACCAGTATGTAATGTATCTACATGAACCAGTATGTAATGTATCTTCATGAACCAGTATGTAATGTATCTACATGAACCAGTATGTAATGTATCTACATGTACCAATCTGTAATGTATCTACATGAACCAGTATATAATGTATCTTCATGAACCAGTATATAAAATAACTTTACGAACCATTGTGCAATGTACTGTTGAATCAATAATTTTCGTTGGGGACTTAATACGTGGGTCAGCTCATCCTCGAAATCAAATCCCCACAAACTTTAATGCAGAGATAAGGCTTTCCACGAATTAATGTTCCCACGAAATGGCCATTTTAGTACAAAACACGATAATTGAGCTCAACGAAAGTAAATGAAAATACATGTATCTACATGAACCATTGTTAGTCCAGTCATCATAATTTTTTGGGGGAATTAATTAGTACATAAGCCATTTTTGGTATGTTGGTTCTTTTTGTGGTGAATAACACCCAGAAAAAAGTCCCCAAGAATCCCATGATGCAAAAGCTATATGTTGGGGTTGAAAAAAATAAATCAACCTGGGAATTTCAGGAATCGATGTATAACTCAAAAACTATTCGGCCAAATGACTTTTAATTTTCCAAGATGATGTGTATTGATAAAAGACATCATTTTGATTTAGTTTTACTCTCGAGTCGCATTTAAAATGGCCGCCATAATCCAAAATGGCCGCCAAAATGTTGTTTTTACTGTTTAAATCCAAATTTGACTGATTGCCTCTTATATCAGTCATTCTAATTTCAAATGTAAAAAGAATAAAGATTACTTTTATCTTATTTATGATGAATTTATTAAAAAAAAAATATAAAAAAATAGCAAAACTTATAAAAGCACACAATGCAATTTTGGGCATGAACTGTATAAAAACTTGAATATGACATTCTAGAGCACTATATTTGTTCAAGTTCAGAATTTTCCCAAAGACATCTTTAACTTTTGATATTGATGAATATTAACAACTTTTGTATTTTAATGAACTTGATTATTCATTGCATAAATCCAATATGGCCACTCCAATCCAAAATGGCCACCAAATTGTTTTACTGTTTAATTCCAAATTTGACTATTTTGTCATATTCTAATTACAAATGTAAGAAGAAAAGAAATTACTTTTATATTATTTGTGATGAATTTCTTTTCAAAGTCAATAATGAACTTATAAAGCTCACAATGTAAATTTGGGCATAAACTGTGTAAAACACAAAAATGACATTCTAGAACCGCTATAATTATTCAACTTTAGAATTATGCCTAAGACATTTTTAACATTTGATATTGATAAATACTGAGAACTTTTGTATTTTAATGTTGATTATGCATGATATAAATCCAATATGGCTGCTAAAATTATAGAGTCGATAGGTCATTCAACAAAAACAAACAATTAATCAGACAATAATGAAAGATGCCAATGCAAAGACCTATCTACATCCTGCAATAGGTTCCTAAGTCGCTTCATTTTAATCTTTTCTGAATAGTTCTCAGATAAATACATTTTTTCGAATGCAGTAGCTAGTGCCTCTTCCTGAGGGTAGGTAGTCTGTATCATTGTCAACAGACAAATGCTTAATTGGAGATAATCCTTCTCCATTGACTTTGTGGACCATACCTACGTTTTTCTAATCGAGGTTATATTATTCAGTTTTGAGACAAAGTCTCTCAATTATTTTAGTGATTTTCGAGCTTTTGATCTTGATATACAAAAGGAGTTAATTAAGATTTTCATCAGTTAGTCTCAGATTGAATTTCCTTAGGACTTCCTTGAGGGTTTAGGTAGCCCATATACAGTCATCATTATACCATACATTTGTAGTTTGTCATGGCTTCTAGAGTTTGTGGAGGTCAGAGGGATTGAGCCTTCAGCTGTCTCTATGGGCAGTGAAGTAACAATGTTAGACACATCCTCACTATTGTCTTACTTTTCATGAGTAATCATAAGTCTGGTCTCAAAGAAGTCTGTTTTTCAAATTCACTATTGCTAGCTTCCGCAGTTTGGATTGGTCTTAGACAGACGGACATGCTGATGAAATAAGCTGGGAAAGTGGTCACTTCCACAAGTGTCATCTCCAACTTTTCATGTAAAAGTTTCTTGAAGCAACGTTAATTTAGGCTACACAGAGATAGATTTTTTCAGGCACACAATACCTGGGATGAGAGAAACAACTTAATATCTCTTCCAAAACCAAGAGAAGTACAATTAAATCCTCTGGTCCAGACAAAGTTCATTATCAATTAATTTCTTAAACGCCCATTCATACCCTTTCTCTTTTACTTGATACGTTTAATAATGTATGGGAATCAGATGAATTCCCTTCTTCTTAGCATTGCTAATTCCTATTCCTAAGCTGGGCTTTCTAAGGATCATCACGCAATACTCAGATGCCACCTTCCACTTTTTTATTGTGGCTTTCTTCCGTGTCCAAGTGGGAAACTCTCTTTCAGATCCACACAAACAATAAATGGATGTGCTGCAGGGCTGTATCCTGTGGGTCATCCCATTTAGTATCAAAATTAATAGTGAAGTTGAAGTTTTAAATCCAGGAGTAGACTGCTCCCTTTATGTAGATGGTTTTACTTGAATCCTTTTGATGTTTTGAGTCGAAAAACAAAAACCTCGTTAAAAGACGGCTCCATCAGTGATATACTTGATATGAAACTATGTCGGATCAAAATGGTTTCACAGTTTCAATACATTTTTAAATGCATCCGGAACTATGTCTTATTATATGGGCAACACACCAATTCAGGTTGTACCAGACTTTAATTATCTATAGGGGTTATATTTGGCTCCAGACTTACATTTATATTAGTCATATTAAATCACTCAACAAAGAAATTGCTAGAAGACTCAATACCTCCTGAAAGTTGTCACTGACTGAGGATCTAACAGAAAAGTACTAATACGTTTATATCGGTCTCTTATCCATTCTGAACTGGACTATGGATCCATTGTATATGAATCAGCCTGGAAATCATATCTAATAACCCTTGAATCACTACATATTCGTGGTTAAAGACCTGTCCCTGGAGCCTCTATGTTGAGGCAAATGAATTACTGAGTATCCCTTTTTTAACAACAAAAACTTGCCGCTCATTATACATTTGTATTTTAAAACTAAAATTAAATTTCTTTAACAATACATACCAAGTTGTTTATTACACTTTATCAAAATATATCTTTGAATGTAATTCCACCACTTGGCGCTTTCCAAACCAAATACCAAGACCGAAAGAAACATATGCCACATGCATCAACCCATGTAATCTGATGTTATATAATCTGTATCACTATAATATAATACAATGTATATGAGATTAGTCTCACACTCTTATTTTTTGTCACTACATATCAATTGCAACTATTTCATTTTATATTTTTAGTTGCGCTTCAGTTCTTATTAACATGACTAAATATCCTTTTACCAATCTGATAACATACTTCTTGACGTCCTCTTATTTAATTCACCTTATTTAGTAATTTTAATTAACAGTGAACATTAATATAAGGACTCATTGTGATACAAAAACAACATTGTAATAAAAAGTAATCACATAAAAATCACCGCCACTAATATATTCATTGTACATTATAACTACTAACCTCCACAACAAATGCGTCTGAAACAAAAGAAGTCCAATACATTTTTGCTATCTAGAACTTCTTCTTGATTACTAAAGTACCAAATCTATGTTTTTGGAAGGTGATACTTTCCTACATCATCATATTCAAAATAGTTACCCTCGGCCCAGTAACAGGACAGAAAATAGTACCACTTGTTGTATACATTGCAGAGTGAGACTTTTGATAAAAGCTGAAGTTATTACTGCAGAAATATTATGTTATGGTAACTTAAACTGTAAAACTTATAAGTACAATGTATACTAATGAAGTATTCAAACGCACAAAAGTTTCATTCATAAACTGTTGAGATAACAAGATTTACTAATATTGAAAATAGTTTCATTCACTATTTAAAGTAGTGCTCGAACATGTGGTGGTGATTTACGCCACGTCGTACGAGTTTCCGCGTTTTCGCCACAAAAATGCTAAAATACGTCAAAGTTGACTTTCCGTCAGTACTTCTAGTACTTTGATTAATCTTTATAATGTAAATTACTAAAAATATATTGATTAAATACCTTTCAATGCTAAAATACTGGAAAAAGCTTTTTTATTGCAGAAAATGTTTTATACGACAATTCAAAAATTAATCTTAAACCGAATGAAGTTTGGGCGGCCATATTGGATTATGGCGGCCATCTTGGAGTCTAAGCCGATATAAAAAACATTCAAAAAGATGCTGTTGATAAATTTTTACCAGTGTAGAAAATTTAAAATGTCAGGAATGAACTGTTTTTGAGTTACACAGGGATTACAGAAATTGGCAGTTTTATTCATTTTATCCATCTTTTAGCCCAAAAATCCCGCTTTTGCACCATAGGATTCTTGGGGACTTTTTCTGGTCATTCTCTATCACATAAAGAACCAATATACCAAAAATGGCTTATGTACTAATTTATTCCCCAAAAGGCCAATTTTGAACTTTAGATGACTGGTCTATGTGTATAATATCTTCACGAGCCAGTGATTGTCATGAATAACCTCTATGCAGTCTTATATCTTACTTGGATATGGTGAAGTATTGCTATAATGAAATATTAAATATTGCCAAGTATTGGATATCTTGAAGTATTAGATATAGTAAAGTATTGGATATAGTAAAATATCAGATACAGTAAAGTATTAGATATAGTGAAGTATTAGATATAGTAAAGTATTAGATATAGTAAAGTATTAGATATACTGAAGTATTAGATATAGTAAAGTATTAGATATAGTGAAGTATTATATAAAGTGAAGTATTAGATTTAGTAAAGTATTGGATACAATGAAGCATTAGATATAGTAAAGTATTGGATATAGTAAAATATCAGATACAGTAAAGTATTAGACATAGCGAAGTATCAGATATAGTAAAGTATTAGATATAGTAAAGTATTAGATATAGTGAAGTATTAGATATAGTGAAGTATTAGATACAGTTATGTATTAGATACAGTAAAGTATTAGATATAGTAAAGTATTAGATATAGTGAAGTATTAGACATAGTAAAGTATTTGATACAGTAAAGTATTAGATATAGTAAAGTAGTAGATATAGTAAAGTATTAGATATAGTAAAGTATTAGATATAGTAAAGTATTAGATACAGTAAAGTATTAGATATAGTAAAGTAGTAGATATAGTAAAGTATTAGATATAGTAAAGTATTAGATATAGTGAAGTATTAGATATAAAGAAGTATTGAATAATTGAAATATTCATTTTTTTTAAATTTCTATCTCTGCCTATTCAATGTACAGGATGAAGTGCAGTATCTAGTGTAGTAGATTATATAAATGGGTTTATTTAACCGTGTACTTCGGTATTTCAGTTTGTCTATCCGAAAGCAGAATGTCGAAGTGTCTTTGTGAAATTGTCTCACTTAATTTCTGCGGTCCAAATCCCTCTACAGTGTCTCCTTGCATCAACTAGAAGAGAAAATGGTGAAAGGGAGGAATAAAATCATGGAGTTTAAATAATAAATTGTACATCCGTTGTCTTTGGCATACCTTGGATAAATGGCCGTGTTGGCACACTTTCTGACCATTGAAACGTTTCAAATTTTTTGATGTTACATAAATTGTGTATTTTCAGTGTACGATTTGATTATGAAATTAGACCGAAATTATTATGCTTTTCTCTTCATATGAAATGGCTCAAACGGTATCGTGTTATTTTTGTTCATTGTCCTGGCCATGTATGATACGGATGCGCCCATATATATCTTAACTGCTCATATAACTGATTCACTGGTTGAACAGTTTGAAGTTCGGTTAAAATTTGGGCTTAAGTTTTGGGAAGTAATTTCTCAGGACTTTGTTTTATATAAACATAAATAATATCTGATATTGGTAAAGATACCATGAAGATCCTCAGTTTGTATGTTTACTCATCTGAACTATTGAGGTCGTTCATTATTTTGTACAACAAGGCACCAATCTTGTCTCTGATAAGAGTATGGTTAACTTTTTACCAGTTTAACCTAAGATATAATCTAGTGGTTAAGTTTAACCTAAGATTTAATACAGTGGTTAAGTTTAACCTAAGAATTAATCCAGTGGTTATGTTTAACCTAAGAATAAATCTAGCGGTTATGTTTAACCTAAGAATCAATCCAGTGGTTAAGTTTAACCTAAGATTTAATCTAGCGGTTATGTTTAACCTAAGATTTTATCTAGTGGTTAAGTTTAACTTAAGATTTTATCTAGTGGTTAAGTTTAACCTATGATTTAATCCAGTGGTAAGGTTTAACCTATGATTTAATCCAGTGGTAAGGTTTAACCTAAGATTTAATCCAGTGGTAAGGTTTAACCTAAGATTTAATCCAGTGGTAAGGTTTAACCTAAGATTTTATCCAGTGGTAAGGTTTAACCTAAGATTTTATCCAGTGGTAAGGTTTAACCTAAGATTTTATCCAGTGGTAAGGTTTAACCTAAGATTTAATGGCATAAGGTTTGACTCAGTGATAAAGTTTTACTAAATTTCATACATCTGATGGCTGGTGGTTTCATTTTTCTTCTTTCAACAGTTCAATATAGCATAATAAAGTATTCTTGCTCAATAGCCATTTGTCTTATGTAATTATTAACCATTTGATTTAAGCGTATATAACGATTTCAAACACAACTCAACTTAGCTGTTTGTGAATACGTAGTACTGCACTTTAAGCTATGTTTATATAACGATATTTCAATCGTGAAACTGATAGGTCCAGTCTAAAAAATACTCAGTTCTGGAAGGATTGGTTAAAAAGATCAATGTAAGGATAATTATTATATTTAGCTCATACCGTTTCTGTCTTCTAACTGTCCCTGTACCACAGTAACTAGGATAAAAATATGGAATATATTTAGATATATAATTCTATACATATACAATTTACAGACTGAATTTAGTGCGATTTCCAACAGAGATGGGGAACTTTTCCAAGATTTATTGATTTAGTTTTTTTTCCATAAAAAAATCACAACCAGGGAAATGAGTCCACGGGCAAATAGTTTAAAAATTATTTTTAACCTTTCTGTATCAAGTATGTCCTTAATTTTGTAGTCATCCGGGGCGATATATAAATGCTGTTGGTAGTTACGCGAATGAATCTATAAAAGCTCCCTATGCATTTCCTTTTTCGTTCTTTATTCCAGCATTTCGTTTTTCAGTATACACATAATTATTATGTTGACAAACATCGCCCAACCTACCACAGTATATAGTTTGGACTACATATTATTATGCAGGTAACATGCATGTATGTGAAGGACATACGCTAGCGCTTACTAGTTAAAATGAAATAAAAAAATGGAAAGTTTAATGTTCAGCACATTAATTGAAGACAATTTAGTTGCATTGGAAACTCTTTGTTGTACACAAACTAGTGAACAACTCATCAGTTACAGTAAATTACGGAATCCTGTTAGTGCCATGTCGAATGTCGTCCGTCGCCCCACAAACGCGACGCATGACAACGCGATACGACAATGCGACAACGCGATACGACAATGCGATACGACGGACGACAATACGATACGACGCTCGACAATGCGATACGACATTGTAATATATCGTGCCAAAATTGGCCACTCAACATCACGACATTTTGACAAATGTCGTAATGCATTGTCGTCCGTCGTATCGCATTGTCGTCCATCGTATCGCGTTGTCGCATTGTCGTATCGCGTTGTCGTGCGTCGCGTTTGTGGGGCGACGGATGACATTCGACATGGCATTAACAGGATTTCGTAATAAATATCAACTTCGATACGTCTGATTTTAACACAACAGAACATCCTCGCATTGAACGCAATCAGGGTCACTCAACTCAAAAAGGCCCTGACACAATAGAGTAAGGTCTATAAGGTTTATAGTTAACCCGGCGTCGCAAGGGATTCAGACCTGATCATGTTACTCTTTAATTATCATTTTTAAAAGCACATAACCAGTATTATACGTTCGTATTTAGCGACTTGAATTATTATTCGTAAGCTGCAGTTTGAACATTCGACCTCGGCAGGTTACCCGACATGAACTCATTCTATAAATAGCGACTGCGACATCAATCTAACACTAGTTGATGTGAATATCACGGAAATTAATACGAATAGATGAGAATTCGCCCTGTAGTATTAAGATTATGTTAAAAAAGGCACAAAACACATACATCGATGGTAGATTGATGCAAATGAATGCATACGTCTGTAGAGATGTTTCTAAACCATCGAACCAAAGCCGAAAATGGATCTACTTTTAAGGAAACAGGTTATGCAAAACAGTCACTTAGGCGCAATATTTTATTGGACAGTGGATACGCGGTTTAAATTCTACTCATCTATCTCATGTAATTACCGGCAAACACTTATTTAGATACATGACTCTGTCTATGTAGTTACAATAAAATGATTTGAGATATATCTAGATCCGACACACTTAATTTAGAAAATATACCAGATACATCTATATAATCACACTATTTAGTTGCGTACTATTCATTCCTACATTCCTTCTTTTAACCAAGCTGTTATGTAGTCCAACGATGATAGATTGCTTATAGATTACATAGGAACTTGATCTGATCAAAATCCAAAAAAGCAGTTAAGAAACTCTATGAAAACTGCACCTTTAAAGAGGCTTTCCCTGGAACTGAAGCGTCTCGAATAGCAATCAAACTGGTATCATTTTAATGCCTAAATCAATTAATTAAATTCATGTAAAATATTTACGAAATATCCCGCTAGTACGGGACCTTTATATCCATTTTCTATATAAGCCGTTCTGGAGAGAGGGGAGAGAGGATACAGGAAAACGGGATATTTATATGGCTACTTTTATTTAGAATTGTTACCCGCTTGTATGCTAGTATGCATATCTGTACGACAGTACAAATCTTGCAATTAAGTAAGCAATTGTATAGTTAGAATGATTTATAAATTATCTAACTAAAAACTATATTATTGTATTGTTGTAGTTATTTGCACCAGAGCTGGATGTTTTTTTCTATTAGATAAAATAATAATAGTGGAAAGATTCGGCACACATACTCGTGTAAAACCGAGGACAAAATCGGGACAAACTAAAGTTTAACGTAGTAAATTACGTAAGAGATATAATTTTGGTGAAGATATTATTTTGATTAAAATAAAATTTTGTTTCGGTTATAATTATCGAGGGTTCTTTTTTTATTTGTTTGGTAGGATGTTAATAATTGTACCTAATTTCAAAAAAAAAACCTCTTTCACGAGTCAAATACTCAAGTGTTGGAATATCATCTGGAGTAACTCAACAAAACTGCAGTAGAACAAATCCAGATTATTAAACTTTAAAGCATTTCATATTTGGAATCTCAACGCGCATGAATTTTGATGCAGACCGAAGTACTACGTTTTATACATCCGTCATGCATTTGTTAAATTAGTTTTTGCTCCATGTTTATTAAGTTCAAATTCCATTAGTGCTTTCAGTACTTTGATAATGTTTCACAGATATCGTTGATATAATGGTGGAAGTTTCTTAAGGCGAACATTTTATCTATACTTCATCTGTACGGACCTATTTTTGTGGAATATAGATACTGCTTTATTAACGTTACGTCCATCAAGGTGTATGTACCGCACCCAACAGATGTCCCAGGTTGCACAGACATGCATTCGTATAATATCAATAATAACCCACTCCAATTTCCAATGTAAAGTCGCCTATACCTCAGCGGGTAATACTTTTTAATAACATATGCTAATAACACATGGGTAGAAATGATGCGCGTACAGTTCCAACAGATTTTCGGTCATTAAACCATTTTCTAATTATTTTACGAGTTAATTGTTCTTGATAAAATCTGTTCTAGATTGCAGATTCAATTTGAAAATAATTTTAAGTAATCCAAAATTTCGTTTATTACTTTTAGGCTTCTGAAACTGGTGCGTGAGTACATGACGTCATAACTTAAAGTAAATAAGACAGCGTTCCGCTTACAGGAAGTCACTACTTAGGGGTTGGTCAATGTTCCTGATACAGACTTTAATGCTTTGATGATAAGTAAAGATTCAAAGAACACAAAAGAGCCCTAAAAAAAGTAATTGTGAACTCGGTCAACATTATTTTTCTCGCGCTGACAATTTTTAATAACACCCTCTCAGAAATGTGTTATTGATATAATATTAAAATTACTCGATGCGTGCATATTATAATTGTAAATTTCGGGTAAGGAAAAAAACACTCTATAATAAACTAACAAATAGTCTCATGAAAAGTAATAACATGTAATCTCACAGATATTATCGAATACATGTAACTAATGAACAAGTGCGGGGGGGGGGCGTAATTCACGAAATAGTCTATGGGTAAATTTTTCTAATGCAAATAGCAAAGCAAACATTAATACAATTTCACTTAATGTCACCTGTAAGATAATTAGTTTAATGCAATACATGGACAAATACCTTATTTGTCCCACCACTGGGGAATAGTGCTGACGATCTGTGTAGGCACAAACCATGGTAAGTAGAAAATACAAAAAATAAATGCAGTTCACAATAATAATGAACGATGGACTGATTCATAAAATTCAGATGATCAAAGATAAGTTTACAATTCTAGAATAAAGCAGCAAGCCTGCTGTTTGCATCACAACAACAACAACAACAACACAACCAAACGTTCATTTATTTATCTAATTTTTATTCATACTATTTTATTCTTAAATTGTATCGGAAACATAATTATCAAGGCGTTTTTCAAATTTTGTAGTGTTTACTTATTTGTTTTTCAACAGTTTCGATACAACGTTATGTCATGCTATGTTGCAGTGAATGCTCAAAACACGAGGTCATACTGGTTACCGATGCGTTGTACAGAATTTTGGTTATTCTTGTTTTGATTCGGTTTTCAGGAAGTTGCATTTTACATATCGGCTCTGATATCTTAAATGAAGATAAACATAACCCGAAGTATAAACTTTTCAAAATAGTATATAGGCTTGAAATTAGGGCCTGTGTAAACACTCCAGTATTTGAATGTCGTCTGGAGTTATCATGCAAGTTACTGATTCTTGACATCACATTTCAAGTCAACAGTGTTAGCAAACTACAGGAGATTCCAGAGGTTCTAGTTTTAAAGTCGGGTTAAATACACAGGTCACTATGAGAACAATCTGTTGACCGTCCTGTAACACAAAACACACGTTTTACTATATCAATTTAAGTCCAGCTTCATTCTGTCAGAAATTCTGAAAGAATGAGCCAAGAAGAATAAACGAAACATGAACACTTCAAACATCACTTTAATACTACCCTGATATCGTTGATAGAATAGTAGACTGTACTAAAACGTGTATTAAGACGAATATTCTATATATACCTCATCATTACATGCATAAATTTGTGGAGTATAGATACCGCTTTCTTGCACAAACATTCATATATATGTACCACAATCAACAAATGACCTAGCCTAATATCAACAATAACCGTAACTTCAGATTGCTAGGTACGTACTTTTCGAATATATCATTATAACTTATAAAATAAAGAAAAATCCTCGTTCATGCCTTAGACTGTCAAACGAAGGTTCTGGTACTTAATTCTGATATTGTGATCAGAAAATGGAGATGAAAACGACTGAAATTAATCATATGAAGCTTCACAGCCTATTAATATTACAGTGATAGGTTTAACTAATAGTCAAATCGTATAGTGGGAAAACCCATATAGTTTTTGAACGGAGGAAGTTGTTCATTAGAGGGCTGCTCAGGGAAGTTGTACTGAACTTAGAAATCATCCTTGACTAGCTGCTACTTTGTTGGAAATAAATAAATAGTCTTATCAAAATGATTACATTTAAACTTATTAAAATGAATACAACGCTTAATGTTTCTGCATGACGTATCTTAAAGATCAAACTTTCTTTCCGTGAAAATTTTCCCAAAATTCAGAGAAGTGAAATATCTTAATTAAAGAATGTATTGAAACTCGCAACTTCTTCCTTACAATTCAACTGAGGTAGGGGCTGTCTAAGATCTGTCAAAAAATCTTCAAACATATTCAGCAATCATCGGACTCTTGAGAAATTGCATAGAACACCGAATTCAGACGGTTAGTGTTCATATTTGGTGTCTTCGTAATTGGACATATTGTTAAGTCCTATATAGGCCATGGATCGGAATACCTAGTACCTGGGTAATTACTTAGATTTTGGTCATTTCACGTGTTTTCGCGAACTGTGTTTAAGTTTGATATGGAACGAGTTGTCATTCTGTCTATCCACAAACTATTGCATTTCAACAGTACCTGTTCATCGTGTTTATTCCGCTGAAACAAACGGTATACTTCAAATATCGTCTTTTCCTATATTATTTTAATCCACTGCAGATTAGCATTGTTCAGTTCTTTTATTAGAGATTGACTTATTGAGATTTATAGATACTGATTGCAGATAGTAGTTGTTTGAAGGCTGCTTCTATGCATACAGTGTGTTTCTTGTTCACTGACAAATTAAATAAAAGAACGAAACAATAAAACTATACTTGCGACAAATTCAATAAAACATTAAATAAAAACGTCAGGAAAGACGCGATAAACAAGATGTGCATTTTGTACAAGTATTTTCTAAATGGAGTATCAATGCCCTCATTACAAACGTACTGTATTCTTTGTAAGGCTGGGTGAAAGGTCCAACATGAAAGCTGAATAAGTAAGGTCAGTGCGATAAGTAAAACTTAACATCAGTCCATGCACATGAGAATTACAACAACCACGCTTATAGTTACTTGAATCATGACACATGTATTCATATTTCTAACAAGATGAATTAATGTTCTGGCCTTCTGTTGATATAATCTGTCTACACTGATTAAATACAATATTTATTCAGGAACAATGTGGCCTTCCCTAGGGACTAAAACACGCACGATGTGTTCTGGCCATGGCTTAAATGAGTCCACGCATGTGAACACTTCAGCAGTCACAGTGCCTATAATTGTTATACATGTGTAAATAGATTAAGATGAAATGATGTGTGTGCCATCTATTGATATTATCTGACTACATAGATTTGATAAAATTTTAATTCGGTTTGGACAGGACTTGATTCAAGTGAACTGTTAAAAAGCGTCGTTTCTTTCTACGGTTAAAATTTGTGCACTTGTTATGATGACCTTTTATCAGCTTAGACTCGTATGAGGTTTTTATCTATACATTTTGCCAACTTTGATCATTGTTTACAAACAACTCAATTTGTACGATATCGATACTGTATCATGTGATGCGACCATATATATAACAGATATTTAGCAACTATCATCCAGATTGGTGATGGTTCGTTTACGTTATAAACAAAGTACGCGAGATATATATGACCACATTATCTTGCAACTTTTATCCATGCAAACATACCTTTTTTGCACCAGTTTATTGAGAACATGTGACACCGACCCTATTTTATTGCACAATACCAAATGCAGATAAAGATACATATATACAGTTGACATAATATCAACCAATCAGCAAGAACACGCCGGATGATCAAATCTTTGCTATCACGTGAATATGTCTATTTTCCTATATATACATGTTAACACGGAGAGAATACTTCGTCGCGAAGTTTAGGATAGGAAGAAGGAGTTATATTCTAAAAAATAGGTAACAATTTATTTATTTCATACTTCATTTGTTCATGTTAGAAATCAACTTTTGGTACAACCTCTCTTGATTAACATATTATCTTCATATACTTTGCATATTGTATTGTCTTTTGCCATAACTTATATACATTGTATCTTTTTTCAGGCCCCCTGTGTGAGTAACCACATTTATTGTGTATGTGGGTCGGCAACCATCCTTCTAGAATTTATATAAATCTTAGTATTTTTACTTGTAAACGTAATAATTATCACAGTAAAAAATTAATAGAGCAAACTGATATGAATGAATGGTATTTTATGTAAAGTATTTGAAAAAAAGCATCGGAAGTGACGTATGTTTTATCTCGTGAATCTTTTCTTGCAGACAGTAAAGAGCGACATTGAAAGGAATGTTGTGAGCAGTAGGATGTCAATGGGCGAATAAGAAGGTAATTTTATATACATGTATATCTCTTCAATATGTTGCCGGATGTGTTGTTGAGATATTGTTGTTTCCCTGGGTTTCCGGTCTCTTCAATATCCTATGTAAAAAGCATCAGAATACTTTTAATGTTTGACAATATATTAAAGCCTTGAGATCGTAATTTGTTTGTAAATCCTTCGTTTTTTGGACGCCACAATTCTGTTGAAAAATGCGTACCATAAGGATCTGTTTAAATTTTCTAATAGAAAGAAAATATCAATAGGTTATATATATGCATTTTAAAAGTCATATTTATGGTCATAAACAATTTATAATAAGAAATAATCAAGGTTGATAATGAGAATAATGTGTTCCGGTATGTTTCGATGTTTTGCTGGTAATCAAGTTTTTTTCTGATATTTCCATGTACCGGCAAAAAACCTGTAAACAATATTTTCAATAGTTCTTCATGAATCACTGTGACAGAAAAAACTTTTCACATGAATCTATTATAAAGGCTACTTTTGCAATTTCAATGGATTATTAAAGATGCATTGTTTTTTAATTCATTATTGCTGTTTGTGGACTTCTTAAATTTCTTTTAATGAGTATTATGACTTCATTATAGGGAAATTATAGCATTTTTAGAGAAAATATGACTTTTTGGGGCTAGGGAACCAGATCATATATCTGCAGAAAACATGCAAACTTATCATTTCTTTTGTTGAGACAATAATTGCATTGCTCAGGTCATTTTTTTCATTTCTCAGATTGGTTTTGAAAGGCCTTTAAGTCTAGACAGACTGTCACCATGACATAATCTATTCTTCTACACAGAAACCTTTTCAAAAACATGTGAATATAACTATATTTGCATGCTGATCTAGTTCAAGTAAGTTTGTATGAAATAAATGAGGAATGATATATATGCTTAACTATATGTACAGATCATATAATTAATGTTATGTTTATTTTCAGGCCTAAAAATGGGTGTTGAACTAGATGTATCCTCCGGTACTCTATTCTGACGCACACCGATTACGACGCCATTTTTGTTTTGATCTCGTTTTCGATTTTTGTATTGTCGTGTGACGTCATCCCCGCCGAAATTTACAAGTAAACGTAACAGCGCTTTCTGCTGAGCGAAAATGCGGGGATTTAGCCATTTTGGATACTTTTTTAACCGATTTTATAATTAAACACTGAAAACTATGTATTTTTCTTATTACTAAATTGTCAAAATGTTGAAGCAAAAAAATTTTTCTTGAAACAATGAAAAAATAAAGCGATCTGCTGGCGCATCCTCGCTCGCTATTTTTATAAAGTCACGTGATGGTCATATGACCTGTAATGTGATCTACAATTGAAATATTCACTGTCTAGAGATGTGTACTCGTTAGGTAACAAGGATCGCTCAAATTGCAGTTAACAAAAAACAGTGTGTCTTATAAATGCTGCAGAATAACTTAATTCTTGATTTCTCTTGATTTCTTTCACTTTTTTTCTGTAACTAAAGGTCAGGTGCAGAAATTATTCCACAACTCAAATGAGAGAAGTCAATATCATATCAAGTGTAATGAGACTGGTGCCACCACAATAACAGCAGCTTCACATTTATGCATTTTTTTCTGCAAAAAATACCATTAATTATGTTTGTTCATAAAATATTTTTTGCTACACAATTTTTTTTATAAATTGTATCATACTGTTGCTAAATGAGTGCTACGTATTCACAGTGAAAATCAGGAGCTATTTATGTTTAGCTGTAGTTAAATATAGAAACCAATCAAATGCGTCGTTTCATTGTACTCTCATTCAGCCATTGTTGACAGTCGTCACTTATGAAACTATGAGTTCTGTGGTTGGAAAATGAATTTTATATATGTAAACATGATGTAAAACGATAAATAAATGATCAAACTTTGCAATGCAAAGGTAATTTATTGCTTTTTTTTTTACTTAGTTATCATAAATAATAATTTATTATTAGGTGCGTCAGAACTGTATACGCGAGGATATATAGGAGCAGGGTGGGAATGTTTGTTCCATGCCATGGTCATGGTTCATTTATACTATTTTATATCAACTTTAGTGTGTTGATAAAAATTATAGGAACGGTTGGTTTCGTAAGAATGTTGTTAATACGGGCTGGTATTGAACAAAATCCTGGCCCAGCAGGTAAGAGATTTCTTTGTAATATTTTCTGTTTCAGCTAAATGTATGATAATTTGGTATCACTTTACCTAAGTACTTAAAAAAATAGATGATGTCAATTGATAGTGTAATTTCAATGAACTGTTTATCTTTACTTTAATGTTGTTACAAATGAGATAAATATTTGATTAAATGGCATTAAACCGGGTGAAATACACAATGTAATAAAATGTAAATTAGTATTAAATGATTTTTTAAAGTCAGTTAAATTCAGTAAAATGATTTGAAATGTTTAGACCATGATGATTTAACAACAGCTTTTATGTGATTTACTACTTTAGCACATGTTGTTAATCAATGTATCACTATGTTAATTACATGATATCTGATTTGAACGTAATTTTCAAAACCTTTCCTGGTTCCAATCAAAGCTGTTTTCAATGTCTGTATGAAATATGAAATTATGCAAAGCTGATTTAAAAGTAAATTGAAAATATAGAACATGACTTTTAAGGCAAAATCATTAATTACCAACACGGGATAAAATCAAGAGCGACATTTTTTCCCTTTGTGAATGTCTAATTATATAATTATTTGGGAACCCATGTATAATAATGCAATATGTAAAGTGTAATTTTTATTAGTCATCTTATGTGTGCTTTTTCAGTCAGTTAAAATAATCAAAATCAATTTTTTTCTGGAATTCTTTAAATAAAAAATAGTAAATGCTTGAAGCTAATGGGTGGGATTTCATTACAGAAACAAAGGAATATAGCCCCCTCCCCTAAAATATGTTTTTAAATTACATGTATGGCATACATTGATCATTCGAATTTAATCCAATCATTACTGATTAGTGTGCATAGCCATTTGCATGTCTACAGGTGTTAGTCCCATCACCGCAGATTAATTGATTCAATTGGCAATCATTTTGTATATAAGGGGTTCTAAATGACATATAATGTAGGGTCCTTGATTGTTTACATACACATTATGAACAATTTAAGAATACAATGCATTATTAAGCATTTTACAAATCAAGTACATGTTCAAAGTACGAACACTAAGTTTACTATCAGTGATCATTAATAATAGAAATAATTTGTTTTTGGTAATCTGAAGCTGTTTTTCGGTTGTTTTCGGTTAGTAGTTGTTTTTCGGTATTTAGTAACGCCCCCAGTCACCGGAAGTAACGTTTTATACTTCTCTTCGCCATTGTAAATAATCCTTTGCAGTACGATATATCCGATATCCTTGTATTTCCAGGTATCTTTATGTATTCACATTTAATCGTCTCATAGAGCACATTAAAATTGTATTTGCACTTTGATATTTTAAAGGACGAAATTCATTTTCTGTGCATGAAATAAATTATACAAGGATGTAACCCGGAAGTTTTGTTCCCGTTCTAGTTCCTCAAAATCTCATGAATTATGATGATAGAGGTTGCAGGCACAAATGACAAAGAATGACATTTGAACTGTTGTAATATTTGCTATATACCAAAGCCCGATTATATATACACTATTTATATCGTTGACTTTGTTCCTGGTGGTTTCGACCCCAGATTGTTTCGCCCCTTCATTCTTCATTGTATCGTTCTGGTTGTTTTGACGAAACATCTGCGTTTTGTTGGCGAAATGACCACATTTATAAAGTTGTATTATGTATCGTATACAAATTGTATACAAATGGTATACAAGAAAATTATACTGTACACTAATAGGGACATACTATATATTAAAACAAGTCCCACAGTGTTGGGTTACTTCGGTAGGTAAAATGTTCGTTAAATTGATTGTATATTAGTGTATCTATTGGAGGTTTCGGTGAATTTAATTTTCAAGGTGATAAAATTTAACAATGCTTGCGCTGTTTAATGTATTATGTTACATTAATAATAACCAAACTCCTGTTTTTTTATTAAGTGTTCAAACTTATTGATTACAATGATTTGTACCTGAAGACCAATGACTTAACAGAGATATAAAAACATTCATTATCGGTGGTTTTCTTTATCATACAGTTGTAGCCTGTAAGTGACGCCTTCCCTTCAGAAATGTTTTTCGGAAGGCACCCTAGCCCTTTAATTTGAGGATGAAATAGCAAGTTGAAGTCTCTGTTGGGGGAAAAAACTTTCACTTGAAAGTTTAAACCAATTTGGGGAATGAAATCTAAAGGAGTAAATTGGAAACTTAGAGAAAATTTCTAGAGGGGAAAGAAAATCCCTGTGTATACTGGATTATTTCTAGTTTATGATATATTGCCTAGTATGCAATGCTTTGTTTACTGTCATTTGAATGCACACAAACAATACTTCAGTCCACAGGTCACAGTCAATTGTTACATCTGAAGCAAACATAGAATTATCATTTTTGTTTAGGAAAATTAGTTAGTCAGTAGATAAAATTCATAACACATCTATATGTTTATGTCTTTCTCTCATTTCATCTCATTTTTCATTCCTGTTCTCAGAATTGTTTTAAACGGCCTTCGTCTAGACAGACAGCCTCCATAATCTGTTCTTCTACGCAGAAACATTTTCAAAAATCATGCAGATATGCCACTGATAATTTTGTCTGACGTAAAAGTAGTCTTAGTAAGTGTGATTGAAATAAATAAATAAATTATGCATTAGGCCAACCTTTAAAAATCTTTTGTTTGCCACTGCATCCACATTTTCATATTAGATTTAAATTCACAAATGAAATAGTTTAAAATACGGAATTTATAACAGATTTTGTTTAGTAAAAAATGTTATAGACCGGCATGTTTTTGGTGGGTCGGTCGGAAGCGGCAAACAAGCAAAACTTTAATTTTGGCTTTACTATGTACAATTTATATTATTGATGTTAAATTTATTTTCAGGACTGAATATGGGAGTTGAACTAGATGTATATAGGAGCAGGGTGGGAATGTTTGTTCCTTGTCATGGTTCTGGTTCATCTATACCATTTTATATCAACTTTAGTGTGTTGATAAAAATGATAGGGACGGTTGGTTTCGTAAGAATGCTGTTAATTTTGGCTGGTATTGAACAAAATCCTGGCCCAGCAGGTAGGTCTATAAGAGATTTCTCTGAATAATTGCAATGATTAGAAAATGCTCTTTGTATCTAACTAACCAAACCTTCTAGTCAAAGTTCTTTTCAATGTCTGGGTGAAATATAAGATAATACAAAAGCTGATTTAAAAATGATTTGAACAATAAAGAGCATGCATCTTTATTGTTTAATATAGTACTTGGAATTTGAAGGCTAAATCCTTACGCTATATTTCTACTTCATACTATGTACAGTATGCTTGCAACATCATCGTATAATGAACGCAACAACAAAGGGATCTACCATTTTGGATGTCTTTAAAAATAAATCAACAGTTGACATTCGCATCTTTTTTGGTTCACGTTGGGGTTGCTTCGCTATATGACAATGGGGGAAGTGTATTATAATTAAATATAAAACTTATAAGTCAGTCAGACCTACTTCCATTGCCTTAAAAATGAAGGATGCGAAACGGTGTAGTAAGTAATACATATATTGAAAAATGAATCATAATGAGCAATTGGATCAAACAAGCTCTATATAAACTGAGCGCCTATGATTGTGTTCCCTTTAAAGTCCCATAAGCTTATAAATTTATCAGTCGTAATAGTTTCTGTTTGTCTTATAACAGAGGAATCCGGTGTGTTTTCCTCCCATGCATACTTTATAGCAAGAAAATTTGTTTCCGAAACCACCATCGTAATATCATTGAAAAAAACTAATTATAGAACAGCTGTGTTTTCCCGCAATCTATAATTATATTCAAGCGCATGCGCGCGTAACGTCACTTCTATTTTGTCGAACGATTATGTGCTACTTGAATTTTTTTAATTTTGCATTTATTTGTCAAGTGTCATGATAAAAAGTACGATTATAATGGATGCGTAAGATAGACAATATATTGACAGACGACGACGTACCACTTCCAGAGTCAACCATGTTGTTTATAGTCAATCGAAATCATGTTATGCACACGTTATAAAGTGACGTCACGCGCTCGATATTTTTCTAGTTTTCAAAAGCAAAAATCACAGCGAAATGAGTGTTTTTAGACGAAAATGGGCTCGTTTCGTCTGTAATTATTATCTTGAGATAATATTAGCAATTACTTGTTTTTTGCATATTTTTTAAAGCAAAAAGCTAATGGGACTTTATCCACAGTATTTAAATTGAACTCTGTTTCATTTCAGATCAGTTCATCTTCCGGTACCAATATTTATTAGTACATATTGGTACGGATGTACTGAGGCAGGTATTGAATAATATTGCGGGTAATGATGTCGTGAAATTCCTGACTGCTCGAAATAATGCAATTCAGAGTTTGATAACAAAGAAGGTTATAAATGCTGATCAGCAGAAGATACTACAAACAGTTAACGGCAGCCCATGTCTATCCGATTTTGATATTTCATTATTGGCATGTCTTTTGAGGAACATATGTGGCTTAAAGCCATCAAAAGATCCTGTATGGACAATAATGCCTGCACCTATAGATTTCTCTATAGAGGCTGACATAACTAGATTGAGGATATGCAGAAATGATGTAAGCGTTCTAATGTGATTTGTTTTAAATTGAAATATTTACAATGTACCTAATACAAAGAAATATATACACATTTGTCTATCATGCACAGTATCCTGTTTTTCAGCTCATTATTGGATACATGGGTGACTAATTGGAGGTAAATCAATAAACTGCTGATGATAAAATAAACCTAATTAGTTCTTTGGGGTTTCATACTCATAATGTCCCAACATTATTGCCTCAAAGTGGAGCAAAGTAACAGAAAAAAGCAAAAACACGGTATCAATATTATTAATTTAATGAAGAGAAATGAGTCACTAAGCAAAATCTTCAGAAATTAATGTGTACGTGTGTTAAATTCAACAAGGGCTACAACTATTTTAACATTTTTTAGTAGTGCTGAACAGCTATGTAAGTGAGTACAGTATAATTAATATAATACCTTAAATCAAACAGTCACACTCCAAAGAATTTATTTCTGTGAGTTTTGTTTTACATCTATTCGTTTGACATATCATATTTAAATTGATTAATTTGTTAATCATTAAACTCTTATTTCAGCTGATGCATAGTGATAATTTGCGTTTACCTGAAGCTGACTTAGATGGTAAATGGAAAACATTGAGTGCGGTAAATTCCTGTTACACTAGCTTCTTCATCATAAATGTAGAATTGTTGACATCAGTACACCTTATTTAAAAAAAACAGAGTAGTGTATGACATTCTTTACATAATTGTCCATGGCACAGGAGACAGAAACGTTACAACTGAACCAACATAACTGAAACTAAATATCATAAAAGCAATGCTAGTAATGACTATTCTATGTGTGTAATTCTGCAGCCAATAAGTACATGTGATTTAGTTGATTTGAGGGGCAATAATTCAATTATGATAGATAATTTTGACAATGAAAAGTTTAACTTGTCCGCAATATGTTAGCTAGGCAATTGTTTGACTAAGATTTATATGTTTTATTTGTTTTCTTAGCTTTCTTGTTCAATACATCCTAAAGAGGTTTGCACTAAAATTTGGCAGTGTAGTTGAATTGGTTGAATGCTTTTTATGATGATACTACAGTACCAAAGGGTCTCAAATATATTTCAAATCGCGTTATAAAATATTCCAGATAGTAAACCGATTAGTATGAGGACATAACTATGTTCCAATACCAAATGTGTTTTATGTGCTTCTAACATTTATTTTCTTCTATATGACATTATGCTTTATTATACACGTGTATGCACAATTTTTGTAAATATTCTCATATTGCAACTTTAGGTTCTAATTAGGCTCAATGCCAAAGCTGGTATTGCTAATTTACCATCATTAATCAATGATGCACATCAAATGGATTTAGATGAAGAGATGAGGAACAGTTTTGTTGAAACAATTGAAGCCTGGGCTGAACAGGATCGATTACTAAATCAAAGACTCACCAATGTCGAACACGAACTGACTGGCGTAAAGAGAAAATTGGATGATATGGCACAGAACACACAACAACCCAAGTGCCAGCACTTAGAGGAAATTACAGGAGCCGGTATACATTTTTGTCAGTTTGCTTTAAATAGACCATTTGAAATTATTGAATATATATGTGTAATGTGGTTGTTATATTGGGTATTTGCTACATGATATAGCTCTGTGAACTTTTAGCTTAATTCACCTATTTATTTCTTGTATATTAAATATATTTTATTTTTCTTTACAAGAAGTATTAGAATAAAGCTAACTGGTTCATTATTTATGCTGTACGATCAGAGACACAGATAACAGAGACTGGCAACTTAAATAATCATGCATGACATCATTTTGTAAATTCTGTAGCAGGTAAAAGTCAAAAACCAAATAACATACATATATAAATTAAACATTTTCTGAAAGTTTAAACATTTGACTTCTGCTGGAATTAATATTTTGTTACATTTTCTAAGATAATATTTAACTATATCCACTAGAATTTAATCAGTCTGAAAAAAATGGTACCAGTAGATATTTTTTAAGAAGATGGCATAAGTAGGTAATATAAACATTGATGTAATAACGCTATCAGTCAAAATTGATATTTGAAAAACCCGGCAGCTATAGTTTAAATAATAAACTTTCAGAAAATGTAAAATTCATGCATGTGCTATCAGTAGGTAAGAAGTTTTATTTGCTACAAAATCAGAATTTTTTGGGAAAAGTGATAGTCATGCACAATCTTACATAGGTAATAACTGAAGTTGCTTATCTCTGTTATCTATGTCTCTGGTACGATTAAAATTCAGTTTTCCAATTAATTTAAATTTCAGTTCTCAACTTCTCATGAATAAATATTAATACGAAAATACTTTATTACTTAACGTAAAGCTGTATGATTATGAATTGTGTTTATGTAGGAAAGAAAGTACATTTGGATGGTGAAATTGATATTATTGTTATCATGAATTATCTGATTGTTTTCTTCTTGTATTAATTGTATATATGTAACATTTGTTAGATTAAATATACAACAAACTAGTTTATTAGATATTCAGGAATTTCTTGATATCTCTAAATATAGAGGTAGAACCTCTGAAATAGTGATTTAGTCACAAAAAGCTTTACTAATAACAACCGCAAGGTGGCTCTCAATGTACAGGTCATAAATCTGAAGGTATGCGGTTTTAGAATTGCATCCATGTTGTAAGACTTAGAGATATATGAAAAGAATCACCATTTGAAAATCACTTAAAGTAAATCTATGTCAGTGAAATTATTCTTTAATCCATGTTACACTCCAAAATCAAAGGAAAAGATTTAAATCAGTTTATATTTGTTACTTTAATATTGTCTTAACTTTATTATTATCTAATTTCAGATGTTCAGAAAGAGCTCATAGATTTCTACCAGCGACATTTTAAGACCATGCCAGTATTGCCATTGTTAGGTAAAAATGATGAAGAACTTTTACTTGTATATGAATCTCCCGCAATGCATACTGTTGAAAAAAAGAAGGATGCTAAAGAAATTAAATGTTTTGGAGAAATATTTTACAAAGAGGATAAGGCCTGCAATGAAATCTACATCACAGGCGATGCTGGGGTGGGTAAAACATCTTTATGCAGACATCTTTGTATCTTATGGTGCAATGTCAAGTGTGGCCATGAGATAGCTAAAGAATACGAGTATATGAATAAGTTTGACTATGTGTTTTATATAAATTTACGTGATACTGAACACTATCATGTAGTAGATATGATAAAAGAGTGTTATTTTGATCACTATGACCCTATCACTATACGAAATATTTTAAGAAAATCAAACTGCCTCATTCTGTTTGACGGCCTGGATGAGTGGAATCCGAAGGAAGTTAGAAAAAAGACACATGAACTGCCTAAAAGATTGCATTGTGAAAACTGCATCTATCTCACCACATCCAGACCATATCGAATAGAACAAGTGCGTCCGTCAAGTAAAGACGTTGACCGCCATATTTGCATTTCTGGTATTCATGAAAAATCATTAAATTGTTACATTGAAAAGATTCTTAATTATATGAATAAGCAAAGTTCTGAAGAAAGAATGGCATCTGATTTCAAAGCTGACATCAAGAAATGTGGTCTATCCGATGAAATAGGCATACCTATAATTGCATCTCACTTGGTCGCCTTATGGTATGAAAAGACGCTAGACGGTATGAATAGGTCATTAATATATGCCAACATCTTAGAAATGCTGTTTCAGAGAGCTAAACAGAGAGGAGTTTGGTTTCCAAAATCTACAGCATCTGCTTTACAACTTCCTGATTCTCTGTCGGGGCTCATAAATTTAAATGAACATGCTAGCTTATTGTATAATGTTTGTCATCTTTCGCTTTGCTCAATGGTCAAACAAGATGAAAATGCAACGAATCTTGTATTTAGTAGACACCAGTTACAATCCGAACCGTTTTGGTTTTCCGGTGAAGAAATTGATTTTTTATGTACGATTGGTCTCATGTCTACAAACGAAGTTTTTGGATGTTTTTTAGTTGAACAACTCAAGATCAGTTTTATTCATAAATCTTACCTTGAATTTTTCGCAGCATTGTTTGTGTCATCATTTGACTCCAGTAATTTTTTCAGGGATCATACTAAAACATGGAAATGTCTAAATGACGTTGTACAATTTGAAAACTTCTTTCTCTTACTAGCCGGATTATCTTTGAATAGCATTAAAACATTGTTAGAGAATATTTACTCAGCGTTATCAGATGATCTAACTGCATGCAGGAGAAATACTTTATTTCATTATGATTATTATTCTTACAGAAATCAACTCAAGTCATTACAGAATATTGTTGTCAATTGTTTCAAGGAGGTCAGCAGATCTAATGATAAAACTGTCGAATTAAGAATGGAAGATTTTGTTTTTGATAAATATTCCAAAAATGTTGATGTTTTGAAAAAACTTTTATTGCTAAATACAACAAATGTTAAGTCTTTACATTGTAATGAAAGTGAATATTTTGACATGTTTGATGAGATAAAAAATCTGCAGTGTATAAATATTGTTAAAGTGTCATCTGCATATTATGTAAAGTTCACTCAGTTTATGTTACAGAATAAATCAACACTGCACACCATTTGTATTCAAGGTGATTACAGTTTGATAACAGAATTACCTGCGAGACGTTTCCATCATCTGACATCATTGTCTCTGTCTGGTGTTAAAATGCAACACAATAGTTTACATCATCTGGTAACATTTCTGTCTGACAATGTTCACATCGAAAATATAAAATTGTCTCGTGTGTCTTGTTATAATCACAAAAGTTATGATGACAGTGACTGTACATTGACTCTAAATCTTTCACAAAGTACACAGCTCGCTTCACTATATTTGGATTTTGTTAATATTTTATGCAACAATGTAAATAGTACTAGTTTAAGGTCCATCACATTGTGTACATTATCTGAGAGGATTGTTAGTCTTTGTTGTATTGATTTATTTAAATGTATTAAGGCTTCACAAATTGAACATTTTTATATCAGTTACCTGTTAGATTACAAAACAATGAAAACATTGACTTCTACGGTGAACACTCTTTCATGCATCAAATCACTAGAACTGGAGAGCATTAAGTTACCTGATGATGTTTTATTACAACTGCATCCTCAGGTAACACAAGTGAAGATAAAGCTGCATAGAGTCACAATGAGTCGTCAATGTTTTCATTGTTTTGTACAAAGCTGTCTAAACAATCAATCTGGTATACAAGTTGTGTTAATTTGCTGCATTATTACATCAGTTGATGGAGAAACGCACGGTGACCTGTCAGGTGAGGAGTCCATGAAATACATGTCTGAACATCTTGAATCAATGCCTTCAATAAACATCACGTATAAAAGATCTGGATGGTTATATGATAGATATGTTGACAGGTTAGACTTTGAAGCAACATAGTGTCAGTAAATAGTTGTGTTTTCGTAAACATTTCGTGCACACATATTTTATTTTATTAGTCTTTTAAATACTTTGACAATGCATTAACCTGATATACTTTATTGCATGCAGCTTTCTTAGTTTAATCTTTACTCTATAACATTAGAACATTTGTATTTGATGTGGTACATGATTGTATGAGGTGGAATAAGTTTTTCACAAAGTTTCAGTGCAAGCCTGAGTCAAACAATTTCACCAGATATACGAATAAATACATTTTTGATGTTGAGCATGATATCAAAGTAGATGAATACTTAAAAAAACTTTACACTATTTTTATTACATACAAATACATAGAAATAAATGACTCGATATTTATGAAAGACGTAAGTATGACTAAAACACCTTGGCAATGTACTATACATATATTTTAGAGCATGAAGTCTGAAAGATCGGCGTACTTTAATAATAATTTCAGTTAAATGTTGATGCACCTTTCACTTTCACTTAGGAACTTCAGACTTTTTACAAGAAATAGTTAATTATTTGAATGTATAGAAAGAACAGACATGTAAAAGTTCCGTGGTATAGAAAAATTAAAAAATCTTACGTGTTTTTAACAGATAGAAGTAAGGTCTACTGTAACTGTTGTTAGACTTCCTGATTCTCTGCCAGGGCTAATATATTTAAATGAATATGTTAGCCTTTTGTATAAAGTATGTCATCTTTCATTTTTTCTAAAAAATGATGAAAATGCCACAAACCTTGTGTTTAGTAGATACCAGTTACAATCTGAACCATACTGTTTCTTAAGTGCAGGAACTGAGTGTTTATGTAAAATTGGTATTTTATCCGCAAATGAAGTTTTTGAATGCTTTTCTGTTGAAAAACTCAGTTTAATTCACAAATAATATCTTGAATCTTTCGCAGCATTGTTTATATCATCATTTGACTCCAGTAATTTATTCAGGGATGTAACTAAAAATGGAAATGTTTAAATGATGCTGCATAATATAAAAACTTCTTTCTCTTACTTGCTGGATTTTCTTTGAATAGCGTTAAACATTATTTGAGAATATTTACTCAGCATTATCAGATTATCTAACTTCACGCAGGAAAAATGCTTTATTTCACCAGTACAATTATTGCAGTAAGCCTTATCAAAATCAACTCAAGTTATTTCAGAATTTCGTTGTTCATATTTTTAGAAAGTCAGTAGATCTAATGATAAAACTGTTGAATTAAGAATGGAAGATTTTGTTTTGGATAAGATTACAAAAAAACATTGATATTTTGAGAACACGGTTATTGCTAAACAGAACAAAAGTGAAATCGTTTCATTGTGAAGAAAGTAAATATATTGACGAGTTTGATCAGATAAAACAACTTCAGTGTATAACTATTGTTAGTGTCATTTGCTGATTATATAAAGTTCACTCAGTGCATGTTACAGAATAAATTGACATTGCACACTGTTTGTATTAAAGGTGGTTATGATGACAAACCATTCATACCAGAATTACTTGTGAGAACTCTCTATCATCTGACATCATTTTCTCTGTCTGAGGTTAAAATGCAACATAAAAGTTTACATTATCTTGTGAAATTTCTGTCTGACAATGTTCTCATTGAAAATATAAAATTGTCTTCTGTGTATTTGTGTTAATCACCAGGGTGATGATAATGACTGTACATTGACTCTAAATCTTCCACACCATACAACATTCACTTCATTATATCTGGAGTTTGTTAATATTTTGTGACAATGTAAACAATTCTAGTTTACAGTCCATCACATTGTATCCATTATCTGAGAGGATTGTTAGACTTTGTTATATTGAACTGTTTGGAAGATTCACAACCTGAACATCTTGAAATCAATGACTACTATAGTTACAGGTCAGATTACAATACAATGAAAACTCTTTAAGGTTAGAAGTCAATAACACTGTTTCTCATGATATTACCTGATGATGTTGTATTGCAACTACATCCTCATGTAACACATGTGAAGATAAAGCTGTGTAATATCACATTGAGTCGTCAATGTTTTCATTGCTGTGTTCAAAATTGTTTAAGGTAGTATGCGACCTTTCCTTGACGTCTTGGGTAAAAAATCGAATTTTCTCCGATTGTTCTGAAATTTTAATAAATCCAAAAAAAAGTTGAGTTAATTTTCTGCAAGATTACATCAGTTGAGGAGGAGTCTGTGAAATACATGTCTGAACATTTTGAATCAAAATCTGCAATGAACATCTCATATAAAGATTATCCATGGTTACAGTTTGCAACAAGACGTTGTCAATAAATGTTTTTGTTGTGTTTTTGTAAAAAGGTTCATGTAAAAAGATGACTTAATAAGCGGCTTTAATGAAAACGTCAACAAAATGATAGAATTTCACGCAAAGAAAAATAATCATTACTTTTTCATTCCTCAACGGAAACATGTCATGTGACATTCATTTTCCTAATTAGATAATTTCCAACAAGATTAGACACATGTTTATGCAAAATTCGGAAAAAAGGCTGTTTTCAAAATGATTTATTTCCTTTTTTTATATACGTAAGAACATTAAGTTTTCATTTTAAAAGTATTTCATTTTTTTATTTAAAGAAAATAGCTTTGAATGAAATGAAGGCCTACAGTCTGATTTGTCAACAGTGATATTATTTCTTTGTTCTCTTTAGAAATCAAATTGTTTCAACTTGTGGTATGTTGAGTTATTGACTTTGGTGTATCTTTTTTTTGTTGCATGAGTCATGTATTTTGTTTTTATTTTTAAATGTCTGCTTGTTTTTTTTCAGGTAAATTTAGCATGTAGACAATTTATATCATATGATGACTTATGTATGAAATAATCTGGATAAAATTCGTGTGTTTTTCCTGAAATGCTTGACTTGATTGTTTTGTGAATTTGTTATTTTTGTTTTTAATGTTTTTTCTCCTTTAAGTACATTTACTGATTTGTTATTATGTATACAGTAAAACCAGTATTAAGCGACCACTCAATGGAGAAAGAAAATATGGTCTCTGAAGACAGGTGGTCGCTCAACTAAGATTGGAGTTACATACTAAGAAATAATTCCAAACCGTGTACATTTAATAAGGCATAAACATTGTATACAGACAAATGTAGCAGTGGCCCAGCATTTTAAAAACCGCACTTCGTACATAGAATATCAAACTTCATTGAACATTAAACAATATATAACTACACTCAAACATTATAATACATGTATAGCTTTACCAAGTGACAGCCTTTTTGTTCAAGATGGCAACCAAAATATCCGTCATAATTCAGAAAGTAAGCCTGTGTAGTGGTTGATATCACATTGACTGCAATATGTAACTGGATTCACCTTGCAAGTTCAAAATAAACCTTCATTTTCAAAATGGCCATCAAAAAGGTCACCAATTTATGGAAAGTAAGTATGTGTTCTATGGTTTGGTGCATTTCAATTGCTTATGGATCTAATTATCTTTGTTCAATTAAATGTTTACTCGGAAGTATATGTCATAGTTTGGCGTGTGCATCGACCTAGCCACAAACCAAAGGGTCGTTCTTTTCAAAATTGCCACAACATACTAACATATGATTATGACTCATTTCATGATTGAGAATTTCTTAATCTATCGGCTAAATACAACTATACTTTACCTCATAACCACATTTTATTAGCACAATCATCGCAGTTAATATATAAGCTATGGACCCATCATTTGTACCAAATACGATAAAACAATTTCTCACAACTGTTCAAGTTTAAATATATGTTACCTAGTTCTCTGCAAAGGGGTTTGTCACGAAAAAAAGTCCTAAAAAATTCCATGTGAAAAAGCTATACATGTATAATTACAGTTATGTATTGTTTTGCAAAGTTTTTTGAATGTTATATACATACATCTTATAAATAAACATGTCTTCTTTGCCACAATTTGAAAGGTAACGTGTTTACATGTTGTGCAGCAAGTTGTTAACGCATAATCCCCTGGCCAAATTTCCAAGTGCAATATTTCTAACGATCTTATTAACTTCCTTATTTCGTGATCTGATGATTTAAGTTCTCCGGTTATATCATCTAACCACTGTGTATAATTAGAAACATTTCACTAGAGAAATTTAATACTGACATGACTTTATTTCCTGTGCTAGTTTGGGGTATTTTTATCAATGCCTTATTCATAACGAATCATTCTGTCAAGTTAAATTTACGCTCAAATTTTATTCAAGTGGGAGTTTTTTTTTTCTTTGCGAAATTGTTGCGATGGTCCAATCAGTTAAGTTGTTAGACTTGTAATTGCAAGACATTGCAACCGTCCGTTCTGGTTTGATATTATTTTGTCTCATGAAACTACATGATAAACCATTACCCGCGCAGAGCAGGTTTGAACTATAGTGACTCTACTTGGGGTGTATATAACGCGCTACCATGGTTATCTAATGTACAACTCAGATCCTACCAAGTCCGAGCCTGATATTAGCATGGAGTAAATTACATATATGCACCATGTATGATTTACAATTTATTTTATTGAGCATCATTTACACTGCAATAACCCCAACCAAAGTCGAAAGTGCATTTACAAGATGCTTGGATGTTATTATTCTGCAAATTGAGTCATTCAAAACAATATCTACATTGCTTCATCGTTTATGTTCTGAACGATAGTGATTTCCGTTTGACAGACTCGCTTTATTACGCAGTTATATCTCTCGTTCAATGATGTCGCATTCAGATCCAGACGTTTGAATATGTTTACAATACAAATTAAAAGCTTGAATATAAAATAGAACTTATTCAGTCTATCATTATCAATTTATGATATACGAGGGTCAGTCAATAAGTCCTGTCACATGGCTTATAAAATATATTCCTGGCTATAAAGTGAATGAACAAGTCTACATTTCTTCAAAGTAACATCATTTGTGTTCAATGGTCGACTTTCATCATTACGGCAACTTGCGAATTCCGGTTGCTAAGCAACAATCGTTGACGCATCTTACGCCTGTGATAACAGCACTGAGTAGTTCTTCTTAATCGTTGTACCTACCACCACGTTACGATTCTTTCAGTTTTGTTAACAGATCAAAATCTAGGGGACTAGGTCTGGTAAAAAGGCAGGTTTGGCAATACCTCCCAGCTCATCTCTCTCGGTACAAATGTCGCCATACGGCACGCAGCTTTATCTTGCAAAATAAGCGGACATTCCAAAAGAAACTCTGGTTG
Source organism: Lutraria lutraria (assembly GCA_964023205.1). Taxonomy (NCBI): domain Eukaryota; kingdom Metazoa; phylum Mollusca; class Bivalvia; order Venerida; family Mactridae; genus Lutraria; species Lutraria lutraria. Next base: position 5,832,339 of record OZ026849.1, read on the forward strand.
CATTTGAGCTATCTTAGACTTGGGGTATTTTAATAAAACGTCTATATAATATACTTTATTCATTGTCTGACCATTTAGAACAAGATGCACAAGAATTATACCATTGCAATAATATGGATAAATCATTAACTTTTCCAAGTTCTCTTGTTTTTTCCCCGAGTTTTGTCTATATTGAGGTATTCATCGTCGGTACGGTTTCTATCCGCATTAAAACCGAGACCCACCTACAAACTGACCTGTTACTAAGAACAGTATGTCTACAAACTTCTTGCAACACACGGTTAATTTCTGCAGCAGACTTACCACTTAAATTACCATTTTGTATATACACTATTTGATCCTCTGTCGAAATCATTGCTGCAGCATACGACATCAGATGCATTCTGATGGTGTAATAAATGATGTATCGTACGTGCGATGCCAAATATATCGTTTTTAGAATTTAAATTGTAATATCGTTACTGTATGCAAAGTTTCAGATTAATTGCTTTCGTATTTAAAAAGTTAGAAGCCACATGACAAAACTTATTTGCTGACCAGTATATCTTGCTCTATCACCTTGCTAATCAATGCATATTATACCAATAGCATACAGGAGCATCAAGGTGTCAAGGTTGAGTAAAATTATTCTAAAGCGACGTCATTAACACATGATACCAGTAAAAAGTTTTTTGTTCGACTTATAGACACCCTAGATGTATTTTTCTAGCTTGATATAAATCTACTTATGCATATTCCTAAAGATTTGAAGTTTGTAATCAAACAATGCACCATTTAATTCACATTCACGTGGATAATAAATCCATACAGGTGCTCTATTGAAGCACAAATTAAAATACTATCGGTTTTGTATAAACAGTTTAGTATTTGAACAGAATTTCATGCAAAACAAAAGGATTTAAAGGATAATGTATTGCACGATATTCAATGTGTAAAAACGGATCATTCGATTAAAGTATGATCGTCTTCGTAAATAGGCGAGTGTAGTATATATAACGACCTGAGGCGTGTTCAACAATGCGAGCGCTCGAACTGCAATCGATCGCCCGCCTTCTGAACGGTTTATAATATGTCACCTATTTTGGTGAATCGCTCTGATTTCCAAGATGGCGGCCGATGTATGGAAGTTGAGCGAGCTGAATTTTAAAATCCAAGACACGGGACAGACATTTGTTATTATAATCACAGATTGTGTTCATCATCGATGTCAAAATGATAAGTATGTGTATGTATTTTTCTAATTACATTAAAATGACATATAGATCGAAAATCCAGTTTGATTATCGGAAATCTTGTTCTTCAAATTGTTATCGAGTGATAAACAAAACATTTTCATTGATTTTTTGTTTGTTACACCATTATACAATATTATAAATTATACAAAGTATAGCTAAAGTTGTCAATGTCAATGACATCTCAACAGCAGCATATACAAAATTAATGGTGTAGTGAAGAAAAGCAAGGTAAAGTTATAAAGCAATTATCTTTTATTCTGTCGAAACCAGAGTAAGTTTTATCCTATCATGACATTTTTTGTGACCTTCTGTAAGTTGAAATGATGTTCAAGATATGAATATTGTGTAGAATTTTATTTATATGCAGTCAAACCTGTGAATAAAGGCCATCCTTTGGGAAAGACAATGCACGGTCTTTAGTGACTGGTGGCCTTTATTTGGATGTCATCTTGTTCTTAAAAATTGATGTGAGTTTTTGAAATAATGTAAATAGTATTGTAATTTCTTTCATGTTTGTTTTTTGCTTCTTAAGAATTGTACATGGACACAATGAGCAATTTATTTGCTACTTGACAGATGACCTTAGCTACAGCACATTTTTGACAAAGACACCATCACCTAGCAACAAGCCTGGGGGTGAACTTGTGGAAGATTTGCATAACAAAGAATATAAAATACAACCTTGATGATTGCAGCAAGGTACACACTTTGTGTTTATATATGGTCAAATATCTCCTGTTAATAGGAGGAAATAAAGATATTGATTTATTGAATTTCATTATATTATTATAATTATAATCTATGTTGTTGTTGTTAACGATTTTTTCATAATATTCTATATGCCATACATTCGATAATCTAAGAATTTAGTGTCTGTTATGGTGAAATGTAAGACTTAATGTTTAAAATATCCCTATGAATTGAAACGTTTTAAATTATTCATTCATGTCAATGGTTCCTTTATTTCTGTAATTCACATTTATCTACAGTTGGGTAGAAGTAACTGTATATCATATAACCATCATGCTTCTGTCTTGCCCCCTGACCTAGGTATATCATGTGGTTATCCAACAAATTGTATTATGTATATCTTCAAATTTTGTACTACATTCCCTTCATGTGAATAATTTTTTGTCTGAAGAATATATCTGGGTCATGTGGCATGGATGATATTTTCAATTGATTTAATAGATCTTTTACTTCACAATTGTTCTGACTGTGATTTAAGATACTTTCTAAGAGTAGTTGGTTTCTATGAATGCATTTAGATGTCTGATCATTTCACATTGGGACAATACCTTTGACAAATAATATTAAGATATTGTGTTTCTGTGGTAGTATAATAATAATCTAAATAATAACAATAATCACAAAGACAATGACATTGCAGTATGGATAAAAATGTATGTACATAGGTATTTATGTCTGATTGTTTATTTCATATTGCAGGCATAAAACATTAAAGAAAAACTGTTGAAACTGATACCATAATAGGCGCAGATATGGAAGTACTTTGGTTGAGATGGAGGATATGCTATGGCAACTTATTGAGGGTTTCCACTCCATTGTTGACTCTTTTCAAATCAATGAGGAAGATACATTAGAGTGTGAGCAGCCAATAGTTCCTTTAATACTATTATCATGTTAAATGAAAGCATTGCTCCTGTACATAGCTTTGATGATGTAACTCCTAGATGGTTTGATGTATATCATGAGGAACAGAGACATTATGCACAATGTGAGGATAGCTTTAGACACAAGGCATGTGTCTACCTTTGAAAGACTAGTCATCAAACTTGAATCAAAGGATAAATAAAAAACAATCGCTTTTTTGAAGTTTTATGTAACTAAACTAAATGAATACAAAGTTTGTATAAATCTATCAAGACATTTTTTTCATTTGTCTATTTATCAAACTATTTATTTATGTATACACCTCTTTAATATTTCTTTAAACAACAAATTCTAGATAATTGTAAACATATTTTTACTAACAAAGCAGTAATTTCAGCAATCATTTGAATCATGTCTCAATTTGAACAATTATAAAACATACATGAACTTAATTCATAATAAGTGTTCATTAAACAAATACTTAAATAAAATGTTAAAGACATAGCATAGTCATTCTCTGTTTGTTTATTAATATAACTAATTGAAATATGATAAATGACTACCTGTAACTATATAGTTATATGCCTTCCAATGCTTCACACAGTTAAAAAATAGACTTAATGAAATCTAAATACTCTAAAAAATAGAAGTGAGGTAAACTAATTAGTCATCACATGTATTTTGAACTATCTAGATATAATAACATTTGTACAATTGATTAAATTGACTGGGATTTTGCATTTATTATGAGGTGATAATTAACATGAAGAGCTAGAATATTGAACAATTCATATACAAAAATACATTTTACAATTTAGTAATTACATTGACACGGACATAGACTGACTGACACAAATGATTATTAATGTTGCATTTACACCAAATAAGTCAACATCTTAGAAAATTACATAGATATATAGCTTCAACTATAATTTGCTTAGTCTTAAAATGTCTTTCAATATTATACTATGTATTTTATGTGATTGGTAATTTGTGTTATACAGTACAACCTCTCCAGTGCGGCCCTCTGTTTAGCAACATTACCTCCCTTCAATGACAGCATGATTTTTCCCACTGTACATTTTTACTATTAACCTCTATAGATCAACAACCTCTGAACAACAACATAATTTGATTCTCCCAGTGGGTGTGCTTTGGAGAGGATGTACTATACAAGTTATCTAAATATCTTTCTTTATCACTCAATATTTTATTTCAATGACCACATGTACAGATACAGAATTCATTTCTAGTTGGTATACAAATAAGTAAACATTAGCTTTGTATAGCTTATAATTGACCACAATGGAAATAAGGGTTTATTTTAACTCTTTTTGTGTTATCTTTGATATAAAATGTCTGATATGGCTATTATTATGAATTCATATATGTTGTTTCTAGTTATACAGATGTTTTATTTATGTACAACATGTTAACACATTGTATATTGAAATAAATCTATCTACATTTGTATGATGTATACCTAACAAAATACTTGTTAGACCATAACAGGAGCTTTAAAAATATACTATAAAATAATTATTTAACATAATTGCAATTGAAAATAAAATTTGCACATACATATAAATAAAAATCCAAATAGTTGTAAAACTAGTTCTATTTACAAAGTACTATCAGCAGTCAACTGAATTATGACCTCCAATAATCTGTTGATTTTGGAGTTTGAGTAAATAAGTAATTTGATTTGTCAGTAAATTATCATTTTGCAGAATTCAAAATAGATCAATATTTACAAAGCAATTTCTAACAAAGCTTCAGTTTAGTATGATTAAGTTTGTTCATTGAAGTATTCACTAGGAAGCCTGAGCCAAAGTGGTAACATGAGTAAATGATAAAAATAAGATACATTATTTGACAAAATGATCATGCAGCTAATTCAGTGATCTTATCCCAGGCCAGCAACTAGATAGCATTGTTCATTATCAAGTGGTGATAATTTGCTTAAAAATTGGTTATTCAAGCATATAATTATGTAAAATAAAGCATGTAAAGATAATGTGTGGAATGATAGACACTTTGTTCACATCCAAAAACTAAAGTTTTCTAAATTTGTGCTTGAGTCAACAACACAAAATATCTTACTATATATACATACTGTGATGGAGCTGTGGACAAAATTGCAAAGAAATTGCTTTGGAGTGAGATGCCCATTATCCTACAGGGAACCAACAAATATTTAAACAGACTGTAGGTAGAATCACCTAACAAGTGGTAATTATTAGGGCACTCAGTTTTAAAATGATTGCTATATATAGCAGACAGTATCTTAACTCCCTGGAATCATGTACTGACCTAGGGTATGCATAAAAAATCTCTGAATTGCAATGTGCTGTCACAAACACCCTGCAGAAAGAATACAGTGTATCTTTTCCTGCATATTACATGATAATGAGTCACTACATTCTGCAGGTCCTGTAATGCGAATAATCTGTATGTAGCTTCCATCTATAGCAACAATTAAGCCAGGAAATCACCTTCTGTGAGAAAACCCATTGGGTATATCTTCATATACAATCCAGTCTGGCCAACGTATCATTGAGGGAAGAATACTTTCCCCACACATTACCCAACAAAAGTTAGCAAGGTAATTAATGTAGGGAACCTTTACAGAGTCAAAACTGATCAGCTACACCACCAAAGATCTCCTGATTGCAGAGGAATCACTCTCCAGCATAAAGTCTTTCCAGACTGATTGACTGCACCACAGTGAGTAGTTCAACCATTTCCAATAGTGACTGAAAAATGAAGACCATTTACATTAATTAGATTTATCTTAAAGTTTATCAAAAGATCATGTACAATAATTAATTTAATTTAAACTCATGTATTTAATATCAATTTCAGACCAAGTTCTTACAACTTATATTACAACTGCTTCCTAGACTCTAACCAGTACTTGCGCTAAAAGAATGGATTTAGAGGTTCCGGTCAAAGTCCGCCACTGACGGGATTCAAACCCACAACCTCCGGGTTAGGAGTCCAATGCTCTATATATTCCTACACCACTGTTCCTCCATGTACAATAGTTATTAATTGTACTAGAAGTATTTCCATAAAAGTTAATTTTGTAGATCTCCAGTAATATTGTTTTACCAAGCAGAAAACATATATCAATTAATAATGACAAAGCAATATTATTAGTATAGCAGGGCCGTAGGAATCTCTGGTAATTAGACCGTATAGTTATGGACGGGGCTATACCCCCACTGTCTGAGAATATCTAATAAGCTCCAAATCTGAAATTCATACGTACGGGCCTGGATAGTAACAATTTATATACGAAAATATTCACCTGAGATGATTTTCGTAACATGCTAAACTCGAAACAGGCCTTGAACACAGGATCACTGGTGGTCGGCACAGTTCTCGCCGTATCAAGTAGAATGGTTAGCTTCTTGTATGTAACAGAAACCATCTCTAGAAACACCATGTCACTGTCGTTATTGTTGAGACTGCTCGGTATCTCATAAAACACAATAATGTATTTTCACTTTCGCCATCTTGAAATTGAAGTGGGCGCTCGCAACCGTTCACGATACCAATATTGCGTACGGCGAGCGCTCGAACGATCGGTTTATCTCTTATCTCGTATGCTTATATCTTCATGATAAACCATATTCACGCAAAGCAGATTATATGTATTGTGTCTCTTCTCTGGGTATAATTAATTGCTTACCATGTATACTTAATTTAAAACTTAGATTCGATTACAATTTCACTTATCCAACTGAACGCTTCTCTGAAATGATCAATTACACTAATTGTAAAATATATACAATATATGTACAGTGATTTATGACTGATTCATTGAGGAACAACAATAAAAACAATAAAAATATGAACCATGTATTTATAATTCTTTAAAGAATTATTTGAAACTATGGACGACTTTCCTTAAGGAATTGTAATGTTTCACTATAATGTAAAATGACTGGAGAGTAAACTCGTATGCTTTAAAGATACAAGTTTAGAATGTTCTCGTGCAAGCATGGGCAATGATGCACATTATAGTTCAAATACTACACTAATTGACATTATCACTATACATATGGTTAGTAGCCCCTCGTCATGGTTAGTTCAAATCCCAGTTCGACCCGACAAATTTCACATGTGAGGGTCCATCCACTTAACTAACGGAAGGTTCGTGATTTTACTCAGGTTTACGCCTGTAGTCTTCCTTCCCGTTTAAGGTGATAAATATGGCAATAAATGACTCTGTTTGTGCGATGTTATCATAACCCTAGTAAACAACTAACATACTTTGACCGAGAATAGAAGAAAACAATTACAAGCCACCATATTTGAATTTAATAGGCAATTTGTAACTTGGAAAATTGCCTGTTCGATGCAAAGGGGTTTGTCACGAAAAAAAAATTATTTTCCATGTAACCCATATATTTATAGAAGGGAAAGAACTTCGACAATTCGAATTTTCCAACGCGTGTTATAAACTTCCATATTATTGCAATGCAGTACAAAATATTTAACACATATATAGTGCAACGTATGGGCAACTCAACACGCTAACAGAAAATGTATACTTTTACTACCTTTAAAGATATTCTAAACTCGCTATTGAAGATTTTTCACTCGAAAAATGGTCAAATTTTACAAAACGACACACTGTCGTAAAAGTCTATATCTGTCTATTCGGCTAAACGGTATGTGTATCAAGGATCAATAAAATTAATGATCATAATTCCATTGTTTAAAATAAAATTTCCACAGGACATTGCATTTGTAGTTGTATTTTACGTAATTGTGTATAAGTATACTAAAAAGGTATCAGCTATTAGCGCATTGTATGAAAAAGAAACACATTTCTTATTTTTTCAATGCGTCAGAGACGTATTATCTACGAGCGTTTTTTTTTTAAAAATCAAGAAAAATCATGCTCTGAAATATAATTATTTGACACAACTGATATTTGAAATAGTCCCCCGTGTCTAAAAAGCATAATAAAAGCAAGAAACACAGTTGCACAATACAGCTTAAAGTAACCCTAGGGTCAGAAAATGTTCACATTTCTAGCATTATTTAGCCAATAAATACCCATACAAATCACTTAATTGACATAAAACACGTTTTCACACTAAATAAAAAAAATTAAGAAAAAAATAAAAATAAAAAAGTTTGTCCCTACTGAGGTTTGAACACACGACCTTCAGTTTCAATGATGTTGACAGTAATTTTAGTCTAATTTAAGGTATCTGACTTGGATGTCAGGTCAAATCAAGTTTCACCAATTTATAGATTTAGAAACTAAATCATAATTATATACTAAATTAAACCCACTGTATAAAGTGCATTGCAAGTGATTTGAAACAAATATTACATTTGATAGGTCTTCTATAACCCAATATCGCACGTAATTTTCAATTTCTTTTATCAACGATAACTACTCTGTATATAGGAATATATTACAACAAATAGCCTTAAAATCACTATAAATGTATAATGCAGGGAACCGTGCCTCAGTTTTTTATAACGTCCTCGGTTCGTTAGATACTTGACTTTAAAGAAATTCCGTATCCAAAACCCCTCTGTTTATTACGTAATACGGCATAGATAAAAAATGAAAACAAGTATCAAAATTCAGAGGCACGTACGGTTCCCTAGATTAACATTTCCGCTACAAAATACCGAAAACTACTTTGAAATCCGTCATCAAATAAGACGGCAATGGTAATTCGAAAATGACACCAACTGTGTTTTTTAAGCTGAGCAATTAACAATTAAAGTGCGGATCATTGTCGTCTCATGAAATCAACGAATTCGACGCACCCCTTTCAATTTTGATAGCCAATCAAAATCGCCAATGTTTACGGTTCAATAATTGAAACCACATCCATGTTTGATGTCTAGTTAGAGATTTTATAACAATTTTTTGTCATTAATGAATTAAAAGTATCATATCGTACCAATACAATGCGCATTACGTTATTGATTTTTAACGCTGATAAGGAAAATTCGATAAAGGAGTGCACTATTTATAGCAATAAAACACCATTTTTTTAGCGTTCGGTTAGAATTCTTTGTTGCTTGGTATTAAAGTATGATATTTAATCTTTGTAAATATTATTATTTTAGCGATTTTAACCAATGCCGATACGTTAAACACTCTTTAATGTGGAAGTGATGAGTTAGGATCCCAATACTTTAAAATACCAATCGGTAAGAACAGTTTGGATTACATAAAAGACGTGTTGATATCACGTGACCACGTCTCTAACGAAACACGCAAACACAAATGAATTTTCGCCCTGAAGGATTGTGATAAAAAAACACAGGAGAATTCTTTTTCATTTAAAAAGGTAAGTTTTGACTAATTCCGTATGTTAGTTCTATGTATTTATATTAGAGTTCAACTATATTTATAACCTTCTTTTTGTTAATATAGTTGTCTTCTCATCAATTAGTATAATTGCCGGACTATACAGACAGTAGTTAGACGGTATCGTCATAAACAAGAAAACAGTAAATGACTTCTATCTGTAGGTCTTCATTTTTCAAATCTTAACCAATTAACTTATTTTGATATAAAGTGTAACATAAAATTTAAGGCGAAAATCTCAAAATTGATTTATCTTAATATCAAAAATATGTTTTAAGCCATTTTCGTCAAATTTTAGAATTATAGTCGCATCTTTTGGGGTTCTATTTTTTCCTCAGTTCTATTTTCGATAGGGAGTTTACCACCCTCGGCTTTTCCTTAGATATATTCGAATAATATATCGCAGCTTTGACTTTAATTACGGAATTGGGTCCCCGTCGTTGTGAGATAAATATACCATATTTTATGTATCTAATCTAATTAAATTATAATTCAAAACATGTCATTCAGAATGAATTAGATTTGTGTATTACCAGGGCACTTCAAATTATATATAAATGTAGTTACAATACATGTAGCATAGTAAACATTAGTGGTTTATCACATACCCGTGCCGTGTTGGCCGTGCCGTAAAAACGGCCTTGCATATAATATGTAAATGAGCCGATTTACATATTCGCCGTATTTTCAGGGCATGTGGTAAAAAGAATGATAAATTCGTGTATATTCCTTCTTGAATTTATTGAACTCGTTGAATAAAACAGTATGAAGCTCGCCAGAGGCTCATTCATACCGTTTTATTCAAATCGTTCGATAAATTAAATATGGAATCCACCCTCTACATAATATTGCAATGTCAATATTTTCCAATCACCATTGAAAAACGCATATTTCATATAACAGTAAAGATAACTTATAAGACCTTTTGTATTTGATATATCATGTTTCCGTGTATTTATCAAATGTGCATTAAAGAATTCTCAAGGTCTAGTTAACCAAATACCCAGTTTATTTGCTGAATTTCCCTTTATGTATTGAATCTCATATGTTAGTAATACTCCGGTCTCGTACCGTTCTTTTGTTCGTATTGCATTATATAATTTGTCACAAATGACTGCACATCCAAGCCCATAATGAGATGACGTAATGATGTCATGTGACCACGTCTGCACAGAAACATGCAGTAACAAATTGTTTACGTGAACAATATAACTAGTTCTTACATTGATCAATGTCAACTTCTACGTCACATTGCAAGGGAGGTATCCGCGTTCATATGTTCGGCTGGGGCTATATTTGTCATTTTTGAAAGGTGATTTTATCAAAATTGTAACATGCTAGTAAATAAGACGAATTGCTGTTTGTTCTGGTACAATGGTGAAGTTTAAGGTTAAAACCATTAACTTTAAGCAATGATATAATACACATTTAAAGTATTTCTTAGACGAACAAATTTACAATTTACAAATTTATTGTAATATCGAGGTAAATGCCCAATATATATCAATATCATCCCAAACCATTTTACTCCAAATTTTTGATCATAGCTTACATATGACATTCTTAAAGTGATTCAAAAGCATGGCACCAAAAATGTACATATAATTAATACGTCATTAAAGATATTTTAGAACAACTTCCAATTCTACAAAAAACGTATGTAAACATTAATAGAAATTAGAATTTAGTAATAAATGCCAGACCTTATTACACATTTTTGGATATTACGTACAAATTTTACCATTTGTCTATCAAGTAGGCCATCCTTAAAAAATGTTTGTTCGATATAACCCTACCCAATAATTTCCGTGGGTAGGTTGGTTAAACATATTTTTCTAGAGTTTATCTTGTGTATTGAACCCAAAATACATGTATGAATACTATCATATTTTACAATTACTACAGGCTAATTAATGTAAACTTTTCAAGCCCTGACAATGCTCTTCAAATTATATATTTTTGCAAAAACATGGTTTCATATTTTTTCTTCACGAGTGTTTTGTTATAGACTGCTTCAAAAGTCGGGTAACAGTCAAAACGCCAACAATCTTGTCGTTGTATGTTATAATTTATTCAGCACATATTACAATCAATGTCATACACGAAGATCTTCGGTATCCGACAAATCATCTGTTTCTGTTTTGATTCATTCTGTCATAATGCATGAAAGCTATTAGTTCTACGCTGTTCACGTATAAAGTTATGGAAAGGGAATACCAGTCAAAACTGTACAAAGCGTTATCATGTAACCTCAAATAACCATGTCAGTTTGGATGTGGTACAAGATTGATCCTTAAAGCACTGACCCCGGGTAGGACAGAACTATTTAGTCAGATTAAAGATAAAACATGCTGTTGTTCGTCATTTTATTCAAGTTGACTAGGAACATTCAATCTAGATCAAATTTACAAAACTGGACAGGAACAAATGTTCTACATTATAATGTCCCTAAACAAACTGGACTCTTTGATTCGTCTTAAATGTGTGATTTAAATGATGTAAATCTAAATTCATAATTCATAGTTTCCTGAAAAGCGTGCCAAAATAACGAAATTCTTGTCTACTGATAACATTTGTATTATAATCAGCCGCGATAAAAACGCTTAGTGTGCTTATACATTAGTTTTATCAAAGTAATGCCATAAAATTGAATGTCGTGTCACAAATACTTCATTTATATGACCACTTTAAAGAAACCCTGTTATACTAAAACTTTACTCTTAGATATAATGGGAAGTGTGGTATCTCAAAATTAGACAAACAGATTTTGAAAATCTTTATATTTTTATAAGTTTCCATAACAGAAAATGGTTAACCATGAAATTAAAAAAAAACAGTAATATTGCATTGAGTTTTTTCCCTTCAAGTTTGCATTGAAATCAAAGAGAGTAGGCCATTTATTAAAGACTAAAGAAAAAATAGCACTACTTCCAAAGAAAACTCATGGTTAAAAGATACAATAACACAGTATCAATCTAATTTGATAAAGAAAACTTCCGGTCACAAAGCAATATTTGCATATATTTTTTTCATTAAGGGCAGCAACTCTTGATTTCTTAGTGTGTCGTAAAATTACTGTAAGTACCTAAGATAGCTATCAAAGAAAAATGATAATTTAACTACTTGTATACAATTATTTTTCGTAATATTAACATTTTGAGTAGCATTGAGCGTATATATGAACAGTACAGTATTAGACATGCAAAATATAAATGTTAAGTTTGCTTTCATAACCAATACTGGTATTTGATCAATCGTCAGAAATAGCGCTTGGTTATACAATCATGGCAATAACCTTGATTAAAAGGGCAGTGGAAAGTGTTCCACTTTAAGTGATAAAACAACCGTAAATAACTCACACAAGTCTTTGTCGTTCTTTGGTCTGTTTTGCCCTTCGTTTATCAATTTCGGCTCTAGTTGTTTTCACGGAACGAAAGTGTCTTTGCTAAAATAAAGAATTCAAAAACAATTCAAAGAAACTATTTCAAGTACTTAAATATGCTATAACAGTGTTATAACAAATGCCTTTTGTACAGGTATCTTTAGTAGTTTTTTCCTTCAGGAAAGTCTATTGGTCGATGTTTTCTTTCCTTTCGTGCAGACAGTAATGGAAATAATGTGTTGTATGGAAACTTGAAATCTGGATATTACTTGGTTATTAATTTTGCATAGAACAGCGGAAACATACAAAGACATTTACTTTTAACTTACCCGAATGATCACATCATTTTCAGAAAGTATGAGACTTAAATGCGTCAGGAGGGCGAGACTCCCTCACTTTGTATAGACTCTGTATCGTTTTAAAAAATCAGCCATGTGTTTATATTTTCCTTAATTTCTGAATTGTTCAGAATATAAAAAATGAAGAAAAATGCTTTATTTTTAGGTATTTCCTTATGATGTATTTTGTGGCTTTCAGCATTATATTTCAGTCATTTACACAGATAAACAATGTGTGTTTTAAAAACACAATGCCCCCTCCGGGTGACCGTTGGCCTGAAAATGCACAGGTCCTGCAGAGATTGACATGATGAACAAACATATGAAGTTTGATTATTGTAGATGGAGGTCTTTCGATTTGATAGGCAGGATACAGAAAAACGAAGGACAATAAATCTACTAAAATGATCGAATCGCAAACCCTGACAATGTGTGCTTGGGAACTTGGCGACAATAGTTTTATCAAAGTTTTGTAAAAGTCCCTTGAGAAATGTAGGAGTTGTGCACAGAAGAGTATTTCCCTATTACATATGCAAAAAAAACTAAAGGGTCATAAATCCGCCAAAAATAATCCAATCACAAAACCCATCATACATGTGCTGGGGTTCTTGGTGACGATAGGTTTGTGATTTTTTTTTCAAATGCCTATTGGAAATGTAGGAGACGTATCATAGAAGAAAATTTGGACGCAACATAAACAAAGGGCAATAAATCTTCCAAAAATTATCGGATCACAAAACCCGCCCAATATGTACGTGGGATCTTGGTGAAAATAGTTCTATAATAGTTTGGTAAAAACCCTTGCGAAATATAGAAGAAGTTGCAAACAAAGGTGTATGCACAAAATAAACAAAGGGCCATAATTCCGTTAAAAATGATCGAATTATATAACCTCGACAATATGCACTGGGTAACTTGAAGAAACCAGCAAGAGTATGTCTCTATTACAATCGCAAAAATTAAACAAAGGGTCATAATTCCGTAAAAATGATCGAACCACAAACCCCAAAATATATGTGCTGGTGCTCTTGCTAACAACAAATATGTGAAAGTTTTGACAAAATCCCGTAAGAAATGTAGGACTAGAAACCTAAATAAAATTTAGTAATTTAAAAGACAATGACCCCGTGACCTTGACATTTGACCTACTGACCTGAAATGTACAGGTCCTGTAAAGGATGTCATGAGGAACCTACATATGAAGTTTGATGATTGTAGGTGGAAGCGTTTAGATTTATAGGCAAGGTTAAAATCTGGTACAAACAGACAGACAGACCAACAGTCAGACCAAAAACAATACTAGTAACTATGTCCCTCCCATTCAATCGAAACGGGGGCATAAAACTGATTGAAAGATATTAAAATTGTACATGCAACACCTTGATAAGTGCCATTTTAATACTTCAGTGCACATGTGACAGTCAATTACATCTGAAGCAAACATAGAGCCACAGTTTTGTTTAGGAAAATGAGTTAGTCAGTAGATAAAATTCATAACTGGTATACAATTGTATGCCTTTTTAACATTTCTTCTCATTTTTACTTCCTGGTCATGGTTTTCAATTCTCAGAATGGTTTTGAAAGGCTTTGGTCTAGACATACAGCCTCCATAGTCTATCCTTCTGCACAGAAACAATTTCAAATGTTGTAAATTTTGCAAATGTGGTGCATGTAAGGCTGAAAATGAAATTAAGCTTGTTTGGCGTGCTCCGACCGACTCAGGAAAATCACAGCACTCAATTTTTTTGGCTTTTTTTACTATTATTATATAGTAAAAAATCCCAACCTACCCACCCAGTGCTAAAATTCTGGGTCGGAGTACTGCAAACAAACTTTTATTATGAATAATGCATCACTATGCACAATTCTTATTTTTTTTATAATTGATGTTATTATTATTTTCAGGACTAAATATGGGAGTTGAACTAGATTTATATAGGAGCAGGGTGGGAATGTTTGTTCCCTGTCATGGTTCTGGTTCATCTATACCATTTTATATCAATTTTAGTGTGTTGATAAGAATGATAGGGTCCGTTGGTTTTGTAAAAATGCTGTTAATATTGGCTGGTATTGAACAAAATCCTAGGCCAGCAGGTAAGAGATTTCTCTTCATAAATGAAATAATGGGAAAATACTCTTTGTATCTATTTAACCAGACCATCTAGTCAGTTCTTTTTGGGTGAAATGAAAAGTTATCCAAATCATCTAAAATTTATTTGAACAATATAGAACATGAAATTTTACTGTTTAATTTCTAACTTTGAATTAGAGGGCTACATCATACTTATAGTAGGCTTGCCATATCATCCTTAAATGAATCCTACTAAAACATGATCTACCATATTGGTTGACTTTAAAAAAATTCGACGCTTGACATTTGCAAAGTTTTATTTTTATCTGGCAATGGGGGACCCAGTGGATTATGATTTGATAAAATAATTGTTAATCAGTCAACCTATTTCAGTTGCCTTTAAATGAAGAATTCGAAAGTTTAGTACAATGAATGACCAATAGGACGAAATATGCTCTGTAACCGAGCGCCTATGATTGTTTTCCCTTTAAACACAGCATTTAAATTGAACTCCGTTTCATTTCAGATAAGTTCGTGTTCAGGTACCAATACTTATTAGTACAGATTGGTACAGATGTACTGAGGCAGTTATTAAATAGTATTACCGGTAATGATGTGGTGAAATTTCTGACTGCCCACAATAATGCCATTCAGAGTTTGATAGCAAAGAACGTTATAAATGCTGATCAGCAAAATATACTACAACCGGTTAACGGCAGCCCATGTATGTCCGATTTTGATATTTCCTTACTGTCATGTCTTCTGAGGAACATATGTGGTTTAAAGTCATCAAACGATCCTGTATGGAGAAACCCTGCAACTACAGATTTCTCTATAGAGGCTGACATCACTAGATTGAGGATGTGCAGGAATAATGTAAGCATTCTAATGTGATTTGTTTTAAATTGAAATATTTACATTATACAAAGAACTATGTACACATTTGTCTATTATACACGCTATGATAATTCTGAGATTATTATTGGATACACTTGGATGATGTATGGCTAACTTGTGAGTAAAAAATGACCAAAATTGGAGGTAAAAAAATAAATTGATGATGATAAAATAAATCTAATTCGTTCCTTGGGGTTTCATGTCCATAATGTCCAAAGTTATTACCTCAAAGTGGTGCAAACTATCAGAATAAATGCAAACACGCAGTATCAGTATGATTTAATGAAGAGAAATTATCTTCAAATATTTGTGTCTTTGTGTGCTGAATTCAACTACAGCAACAATTAACTCTTTTAACATTTTAAGTAGTACTAAATTAGCAGCTATGTCAGTGATTACAGTATAAATAATATAATAACTTGGGGATTTTTTAGTATTTATTTCTGTGAGTTCTGGGTGTTCCCTTTTTCTATTCATTTGAAATATCCTATTTAAAGTGATTAGTTAATTGATCATCAAACACTGTATTTCAGCTGATGCATAGTGATAAGTTGCGTTTACCTGAGGCTGACTTAGATGCAAATTGGAAAGAACTGTATGCGGTAAATTTCTGTTACACTCGCTTCTTCATCATAAATGTAGAATTGTTGACATAGGTACACCTTATTTATATTATATCAGAGTATGGTAGGAAATTCTTCACGAAACAGAATTGTCCATATCACAGGAGACAGATACTCTACAACTGAACCAACTTATCTGAAACTAATTAACATAAAAGCAATGCTAGCAATTGCAGTGCCTCTGTCAAGTTCAGCTTTCTTGGTCAATTCATCTTAAAGACAGTTTTGCAATTAAATTTGAAAGCGCAGATGAAATAGTTGAATGCTTTTTAGAATGATATTGCAGTACTAAAGGGTCTCAAATATTTCAAATGATGTGTTAAAATATTTTAGTTAGTAAACTGGTTTAATCATGAGGACATAAATATGTTACAATATCTTGTGTTTTTTATTTGATACAAGCATTAATGTTCTTCTAGATTACATGATTTATCATACAAGGGTATGCCAGTATTCTCGTATTGTAATTGTAGATTCTAACTAGACTCAATGCAAATGCTGGTATTGCTAATTTACCCTCATTAATCAATGATGCACAGCAAATGGATTTAGATGAAGAGATGAGGAAAAGTTTTGATGAAACAATTAAAGCCTGGGAAGAACAGGATCGATTACTTGATCAAAGACTCAGCAATGTTGAACGTGAATTGACTGGTGTAAAGAGAAAATTGGATGATATGTCACAGAACACACAACAACCCAAGTGCCAACACTTAGATGAAATAACAGGCATAACGCTGGTTGAAGTTAACTGTAATTGACTATATTTATGTGTAATGTGGGTGGTATATTGGGTATTTACTACATGATATAGCCTTTGTGAAGTAACTGACTACATTTATGTGTAATGGAGGTGGTATATTGGGTATTAACTACATGATATAGCCCTGTGAAGCTATAGCTCAATGTGTTTATTCATTCAATGTTCTGTCAACAATGTACCCGATGGGGCTTGAACCTGCGACATCCTGCTTGCAAGTCAGATGCTCTAACAATTGAGCTGATTGGTTAATATCACAGCCAGGTTATCTACATCAATACTATATATACAACAATACGGCTGCATTTCTTTAATGTGATTTTTAATTGGGTTTTGAATTTTCAGTGCTCATAAAAATGTAGAAGACTTAAAAGTATGATGCAAAGCTCGATGAATTGAGTTTATGCAGAAATGAAAGGATGCCTAGATAATGACATTGATAATATTACAAATTATCTTATTTTTTATCAGTGGTCTATAACCCTTACTAGATCAAATATGCAACATAATAGTACATCATTAGATACATTTATTTAGGAATTTCATCTCTAAATACAACGGAAGGACCTCTAAGATGATGAAAGCGTCACTTATATCATTTATTTAGCATAATGCCAGATTATATATTAGATCTTTTAAACCAAACATCATGTCCCTGTAACTCATTCTACAACCATTTCACCGGAATTAATACACTTCTTAACAACAACAATACAAACATGATGAATAACAATAATAATAATGATACTGAAGTTACTTTCTCAAGCATGATATTTAAAAATATGAAATTTTCTAGTATCCTTTACTTGCTTTCCAACATTAGTAATATTCTAATTTCAGATATTCAGAAAGTGCTCATTAATTTCTACAAGCGTCATTTTAAGACATTGCCAGTGTTACCAGTGCTTGAAAAAAAAGATTCAGATCTTATACTCCTATATGTATCTCCTACAATGAATTGCATCGGTGAAAATAAGAAGGATGCAGGAGAAATCAAATGTTTTGAGGAAATATTCTACAAAGAGGATAAGGCCCACAATGAAATCTACATCACCGGAGATGCAGGTGTTGGCAAAACATCGTTTTGTCGACATCTGTGTTTCTTGTGGTGTAATGTCAAGTGTGGCCAAAAGATTGATAAAGAATACGATTATGTGTCTAAGTTTGACTGTGTGTTCTATATAAATCTACGTGATACTGAACAATATAATGTTGTAGATATGATCAAAGAATGCTATTTTGAGCACTATGATCCTAAAACTATTATTAACATTCTTTGTAAAACTAATTGCCTCATTGTTCTTGATGGCCTGGATGAGTGGAAACCGAAGAAAGATGGGAAAAAGACACACGAACTACCTAAAAGAGAGCACTATGATAATTGCATCTATCTCACCACATCCAGACCATATCGAATAGAACTTGTACGCCTGTCAAGTAAAGATGTTGATCGTCAAGTTTGCATTTCTGGTATTCATGGAAAATCATTAGACAGTTACATTGAAAAGATCCTGAATTATATGAATAAACAAAATTCTTCTGAAGAAAAAAAATCATCAGATTTCAAGTCTGACATTGAGAAATGTGGTCTAACTAATGAAATAGGTGTTCCTATAATTGCATCTCACTTGGTCGTTTTGTGGTATGAAAAGACGTTAGACGGCATGACCAGGACACTTATATATGCCAACATCTTAGAGATGTTGTTTCAGAGAGCTAAACAGAGAAGAGTTATCTTTCCACCATCTACAGCACCTACTTTACAGCTTCCTGATTCTCTGTCCGAACTCATATATTTAAATGAATATGTTAGCTTATTGTATACTGTTTGTCATCTTTCATTTTGCTCAATATTCAAACAAGATGATAATGCAGCAAACCTTGTGTTTAGTAGACATCAGTTACAATCTAAACCATATTGTTTTACAAGTGAAGAAATTGATGTTTTATGTAAAATTGGTCTTATGTCCACAAATGAAGTTTTTGAATGTTTTTCTGTTGAAAAACTAAAGGTCACTTTTATTCACAAAAGTTATCTTGATTTTTTCGCAGCATTATTTATATCATCATTTGACTCCAGTAATTCATTCAGGGATGCTACTAAAACATGGAAATGTTTAAGTGATGTTGTACAATATGAAAACTTGTTTCTCTTACTTGCTGGATTTTCTTTGAATAGCATTAAAACATTGTTTGAGAACATTTACTTAGCATTATCAGATGATTTAACTTCATGCAGGAAAAATGCTTTTGTGCACTATCACAAATATTTTTACTTAAATCAACTCAAGTCATTACAGAATATTGTCGTCGATTGTTTTAAAGAAGTCAGTAGATCTAATGATAAAGCCGTTGAATTAGAAATGGAAGATTTCGTTTTTGATGATCATTCAAGAAATGTTGATAGTTTGAGAAAACTTTTATTGCAAAAAACAAAAAATGCGAAATCTTTACAATGTCTTCTACCTGGATATTTTGACGAGTTTGATCTGTTAAAAAATCTACAGTGTATAAAATTTGTTTATAGTTCATCTGCTGATTATGTGAAGTTCACCCAGTGCATGTTACAGAATGAATCGTCACTGCACACTGTTTGTATTACACGGTATTATAAAGATGAACCATTGATACCAGAATTACCTGTGAGAAGTCTCCCTCATCTGACATCATTGTCCTTGTCACATGTTAGAATGGAACATTGGAATTTACACTGTCTTGTGACATTTCTCTCCGAGAACGTTCTCATTGAAAATATAAAATTATCTAATGTGTATTGTGATGATCACCAAGAGTATGATATTGATGATTATTATATGTGTTCCTCTTGTGAGGATAGTGACTGTCCCGATAATGATATTGGTGGAGGATATTTTTTTGATAGTAGCTGTGAATTGAATCTAGATCTTCAAAACCATACGAAACTCACTTCATTATATCTGTGTGATGTTAATATCATGTGTCATAATGTAAACAATAGGACTGTAAACAACGTAAACAAGTTATGTTTACAGTCCATCACATTACAATCCTTATATAAGTGGATTGTTAAACTTTGTTACAGTGATATATTTGACTGGATAAAGGACTCACGACTTCAACATCTACATATTAATGATGATGAGTACAGATTAAATTACAAGACAATGAAAGAATTAACATCTACAGTGAAAACTCTGAAAGGTCTGAAGTCATTAAAACTGGGTTACATGGAGTTCCCTGGTGATGTGTTATTACAACTACATCCTCATGTAACACAAGTGCAGATAATGCTGAATCATGTCATAATGAGTCATCGATGTTTTCGTCGCTTTGTACAAAGATGTGTAAGCAATGAATCTGAGATAATAGTTTACTTATTTTCGTTAATGTTTACATCAGAAGTTGATCCGCTGTGGCACAAATTCGGGAAGAAATTTGCAGTAAAGAGGTCTGTTAAATACATGTCTAGATACCTTGAATCAATATCTAGAATAAAAATCATGCATAAAGATGATAAAAAATTATTGTTTAAAACAACAACCTGTCTGTAAATGTTTGTTTACGTTTTTGTAAACATTTCATTACTTCATAAGCAGAATTTGATGAACGGAAACATATCATGTGACTTTTCATTTTCGTAATTAAACGTGTTCATGAACTTCATGGCCAATTTGTAGGTCATGAATAAATTCAAGAACAATTCATGAATAAACTGATGAACATTTCGTGTACTGTTCATCAAATTCTCGACAAGGACATGCCTTTAATCTTTTTAGGACGGTTTTGTCTAACACGTGTAAACTTCGTTCCTGACAGTACTCTCAGTGCTTTGATTGATGTTGGTTTCATTTAGCTTGAAGTGCTTTTTATTTATTTGTTATAAATATATTAAATTTGTGTAGTTACAAATAATTGTGTATACTAAGTTAAGTGGTATTTTATTATTTTGAATACCTTGAACATGTTATAATCAGATGTACTCTTTTGTAAAATAAACATATACACTTTTCAGTTCTCTTACTTATAACATTAGCAAATTTATCATACAAATATCACGGGGGGGGGGGGGGGGGGGCGTTATCAAAAATTGTCACTGCGATAAAAATAATGTTGACCGAGGCAGTTTAATGAGGGCCGGCGATCTTTATTAAAGCCCTCTCAGAAATGGGATATTTATTTTATTATACCTAAGATTTCATAGAAATATAAAAAGAAAAATATGATGTCACAACATTGTAATAAGCAATGACATTACATAGACAATCAAACTTTTACTAGCGCTTCAAACTAAGTAAACGAAATTTTGGATTAATTAAAAGTATTTTCAAGTTGAATCTACGATCTAGAACGGTTTTTATTAAGAACAACTTGTCAAATAAATGGAAAATGATTAAATAAACGAAAACTTGTTTGAACTGTACGCGCATCATTTCTGCGCATGTGATATTACAATTTGTTATTAAAAGTAATGCCCGCCCAGGTGTAGGCAACTTTTTATTGGAAATGGGAGTGAGGTATAATGATACATAATAAACAACAAAGTTTAAAGAGTCAACCGAAAAAAAAACCTAGATGTGTAAATAAAAAAACAAACATCAAAACTGAACGTAGTATTAAAGTTGATGAAAAATCATAAAATAATTTTCAACATCCCTAACGAGTATCGTACACAACAACACACATATGATACCTAACAACACATTACAACAAGAACATGAAACACATTAAACAATCAATGTAACACACACATGACACCTGCAGCTTCAAAGTGCAACACTCACATGATACCCAGCATCAAAGTGTAACACTCACATGATACCCAGCATCAAAGTACAACACTCACATGATACCCAGCATCAGAGTACAACACACACATGAAACTGGACAATAAAGTGCAACACACATGATACCCAGCATCAAAGTACAACACACACATGATACTGGACAATAAAGTGCAACACACACCTGATACTGGACAATAAAGTGCAACACACAAGATACCCAGCATCAAAGTACAACACACACATGATACTGGACAATAAAGTGCAACACGCACATGATACTGGACAATAAAGTGCAACATATACATGATACTGGACAATAAAGTGCAACACACACATGATACTGGACAATAAAGTGCAACACACACATGATACTGGACAATAAAGTGCAACACACACATGATACTGGACAATAAAGTGCAACACACACATGATACTGGACAATAAAGTGCAACATACATGATACCCAGCATTAAAGTACAACAAACACATGATACTGGACAATAAAGTGCAACACACATGATACCCAGCATCATCAAAGTACAACACTCACATGATACTGGACAATAAAGTGCAACACACACATAACACCTGCAGCATCAATGTGCAACACACACATGATACTGGACAATAAAGTGCAACACACACATTATAATGGACAATAAAGTGCAACACACACATTATACCCAGCATCAAAGTGCAACACTCACATGATACCCAACATCACCGTATAATACACACATGATACCCAGCATCAAAGCGCAACACTCACATGATACCCAGCATCAAAGTGCAACACTCACATGATACCCAGCATCGGAGTGCAACACTTACTTGATATTAACATCACAGTACAATACACACATGATACCCAACATTACAGTACAATACACATATGATACCCAGCAATACAGTACAATACACACATGATACCCAACAATACAGTACAATACACACATGATAGCCCAAATCACAGTACAATACACACATGATACCCAACATCACAGTACAATACACACATGCTACCCAGCATCAAGGTGCAACACACACATGATACCCAACATCACAGTACAATACACACATGATACCCAACATCACAGTACAATGCACACGACAAATCCTGAAGTTGCCTGTAGGAAAAAAAATCCCTGCATTACTACCTTACTGTCCAGCGGATGGTAAATTGGGCATAAGATACAGTATTGTGGCTTCTGTGGGTAAAAATATTAATAGACCGTCACAAATAAACTTCAGAATAGGACAGACGCAGAACAACCCCCATCGCCGCATTTGAAAAAAGAGAAGTAACCTGATCGCTTCAAATATATCGGTCTTAAAGTGATAGTGCTCAATGTGAAGAATTGAAAGATATACTTTACAAAATTTAGGAAGCTTTTTCACTACAGGCACATATAGATATGTACTGGACAAAGCTTTGGAATGGTAGAAATGATATTAAACGAAGCAAAGTTACATGTACGTAAGAGATGTATACGTGAAGCAACCAGGAGGGTCCTCTGTGTCCAAGAAAATGTGCTCTCTATGATCGGGTGGTTATTGTCTCTTACAATTTTTCGCAGCTGTGAGTTCGAATCTAATTCTGGACTTAGTTTCGCAGGTGAGGAATCTGTCCAGCTGGCTTACTGAAGGCTGATGGTTCTGGTTCTACTGAGGTGTAAGCCTTGGTTCTTGTTCGGTCGTTGAAGCTGAAATGACATTAGCTAATGGAGCAACGTTAGACAAAATATTAAAAGATTCAACCTAATTATGTGTGCGTGTAACAAGCATGTAAAATATATATGGTATTTACTGGTGACATGTACATGTAACAGCCAGGTGAAGTGTTCGCGTAACAACAAGGTGAAGTGTAGATCTTACAACTAGAACTATATTACTGTTCATGAATAATGCAAATCTTTCCTGAATTTCCAGGAGTTTTATTTGATCCGGCACAAATTCAGTTATTCATTATTAGTTTGTTATACGTGTTGTGGTAAGTATTTAATTACTAGTAATATGTTTATTGTGTATGAACTGTTTAGGGTGATTGTGAAAGTAATAAAGACATGAACTGGATTAGTTTCGTAGCTTCAGAGACCTTGACCCTTTCTTTGAGGGGGGGGGGGGGTTCGTAAGATCAAACATCGTAGGGCAACATACATACACTACAAACATGGTACATTTTTATCAATAACATTTTCTGAGTTTCTTCCCTTGGACTTTCTGTTTGTATGTTACAATGTAGACCTTAGTTTTACACGAACTGCTTATTTTGTAGTGCCGTTCTGTAGATATTGGTTTGAAACCAACCAATTACTTTGTAATGTTTATATGTAGGTCTTTGTTTTACGCTTAATGATTTTTTTGTTTGTTGTGGGGCTGGTTTGGACATGGCTTATAATAAGCCGTGTTGATGTGATTGGGTTTTTTACGTTAGGTTCCGTGTTGCAATATAGTTGTGAGTACGTTTATACCTTACATGAGAGGGTAGATTTTTTACCGCGAATATGTGTGACAATTTGTAAGGGTAACATTTAGCTATATATATGGACCATTATTGTGGGTATATCCCATAAAATGAAGTACGATTAAGGAGGGGAGTGAGTATACTTCAATATGTTCCGTGGTATATAGCGCATGCAAATTTTGACACTTTGTACAATAGAAGTACTTCAGTACACCAACCCGTGTAATAAGATGATTCTTTTCCAGACAATAAAGTCTCAGTGATAATATAGCAATCCTACATTTTCTATAGGTATGATTCTTCCGGGAGGGGGGCTATTGTTCTCGTACTAAACATTACCATTTGTAATGGTGAATAACTATGGTGTTGACTGGTCTTATTGTATGAAAACATATGCAATTACGATTGTAAATCTTACGAGATCATATCTTAAAAGTTGAAAAATGACAGAGCTATATTCGGTATCTATAGTTCTTACGTAAATAGCGGGGTGGTCTCACTACCGGATCAAAGACCATTTAACATAGGATGAAACAAATCCGTTATTTTAAATAATCTCCGTATTAGCACGTTGGTCGTAATTTCGTGGTGGTCGTAAGCCGAGGTTTAGGTGTACATTATATCAAAAGTTTTGTTCCTCTCTAAACCGTGTAAACCGAACATAATATGATAGGACAGCTCTGTAAATATCGCTGCACCTGGCAGCTATAGAGCCATCATTATCATTATTTTGATATTCTATTTATAAGAAATCCGTCAATGATTTATGTATACATATTTATTAAGACTTGAGTTTTATATTCTAACAAAGCTCCAATAATTGATGAGAGTTCTGTTGATTTTAAAGTTTCAATTTAAACCAATTCAATTAAATAAAGCAAATGATACAATGTCAATCTTGTTATAAACTGATAGTAATTGCACAGATTTGTTTAATGCAAAACAAAAATATTCCAAAGATATTTTTAGTAGTTTATTACACGACAAAAAATACTTGTAAAAATGAGTTTTTTTTTATTAAACATGGTCGTCAGGGCAATAAATCTAGCATAGTAATAAAAGCACATTTTCTTTTCAAATTGAAAATTCTCAACGACGATCAATTATTGCAAGCGAGTCTAAAGGCAGGTGTAGAAAAAATACAAGGTCTACCTTCAATATTTTTGGAAGGTGATTTATCACTTTCTTTTGTAATCGTTTTGCAGTTTGCTGTCCGTGGACTCCATAACAGCCTGGTGAAAAGAACAGTCGCACAAGAAATAGTGCTTAACTGAATAGTGTGATTACATAGATTTATCTTGTATATTACCCCATTAAGTGTGATGGATCTAAATATATTTCAAATCATTTTGTCGTAACCACATGTAAAGAGCCAAGTGTCTCAATAAGTGCATGTCGGTAAAATAATGACTTATTAAAATGCGTAGAATTAAACCCGCGTATCCGCTGTTAGTATGCAGGCAATGAAATAACACGCCTGTGTTGCTGTTTTGCATATTATAACCTGTTTCCGTAAAATACGTAGTTCTGCTTTCGGTTTTCGTCAGATGGGTCAGTAATTTCTCAATATGTCCATGCATTTGCTATGGACTACCATCGATGTATGTCTTTTGTGCCATTTTGACATTATCTTGATATTCTTTTCTAATCGTATTGATTTATTGGCGACGCTGCACATCGGAGATTAGCTGGTTCCCGTTAAAATCGGGGCCACACGTAATGAACGGAAAAAAAGGAAGGGAGCACGTACTATTTACTTTTGATATTTTATTTGGTTAAACGCGAGTAGTAATGGGCGAAACCCTGGGACCATTTGCACCCATTTTGGTCCCCAAAGTTTTCAAAATTGTGACAAATTGGGGCAAATTGGAAATCAATGTTGTACCCCAAAATAGTATGAATTGAATTTTAGGAATGTTCTGGGACCATTGTTTTGTGTGTGTATAGACTTAGACAATGAGAGAATTTTCTTTCGAAAAGACATGGTGGCCCTGAAAAGGGCCGTTGGTGGTCCTGAAAAGGACCGTTGATAGTTGTCTATGCTGACTGATCTGGTTGGGTACATAGTTCGCATTGGCAGTCTGGTGGGGGATAGCAGAGCCTGCATGTTAGATCCCCACAGGACCATTCCTGTTCTGGTACTGGTGGTTGTTCCGTGTACTCAACTTGAGCGGTAGTGATGATACGCCAATGCTCTTCTTCTTGTTGTTGTTCCCGTTGTCTATTCGCCGTTCGTTCCCGAGCATCTCGCTGCCTTTCTCTGACTTGATCTCGAAATTGTTCTCGCATTTGAGATAATTCTTCTCTATGATGAAATCGATTGGTTTCAATGGTATTCAAAGTCTCACCAATGGTTTGAAGATCACGTTCCCTTTTTCTAACAATGCTAGCCGCTAAGCGACTGATTGAACGCCATACCCTGCTCTGTTTTTCAGTCAGTTGTTTTGCTGTTTTGAGTTCATTGAATAAAGCCTCCATCTTGAGCGTTTGAGTTCTCAGAAGGAAATGAGGCATTGTAAGACGGAGTATCGTATTACGCCGCCCACTCTCGTGGTTGGATGACGTCATATCGCTTGGATGACGTCACCCTAGGGTTGGATGGCGTCACGCGCCGATGTACCGCACAGACATGTGCTTGATTTTTATGAACTTAGAAAAAAGACAACAGACACCTAGTTTCAGTTTTTCTAAACTTTTATTTTGTAACAAGTAACAAGAAACTACATGAAACATTTTATGAAACATTGTTTACATTTAATGATCACCATAAAGAGTTGTATTTTTATGTATGATACTATGATACAAACGTCTGTGACCTTCTGGTCTAGAGTTACGTTGAGCACAACACTTTTGTCCACACTTGTTCACATATTGAGCATGCATGTAATAAGTACCATAATATTGATGAAACCAATGCGTCACATAAGTGTCATTTTTTCCATACATGTCCGGTTTGAATCGGGTTAACAGTATCTGGTTCAAGTCACATTCACGTGAGATAAAATCCAAAGCGAATAGACAATACACACCACACACCGGTAACATATCGCCTTGTATTCTCATGGCATTCCACAGATAAGTTTTGTTGGCATGTTTTTTCACAAAGGTTAGAATCTCTTCGAAAGGAGGTAATCCGTAGGAATCAAAGTACACTGCTTTATTGTCTTTTAAATAAAGAGCCACCCAGTGTTCTCCATGTTGATTCCCATTATGGGTATTCACAATATAGGCTTTCACGTCATGCGGTTTCTCTGAAGGTAATTGATCTTTAGCACAAACACGTGCACGTAGTGGTTTTAATAACGGTGAATGATCTAATAGGTATTGTAGTTCATTCGTCTCCATAATGCCAATTTCTGTTGACACGTTCAGCCCAAACACTGATCCATTGATCTATGAACTGATTCTGAGTGAGTTCTTCTTTAAATTGAATCCATAATCGACACGCGTCTCCTTTTTCACTATCGGTCAAGGTCACTAATTCAGGATACCACTTTTCCATGACCTTGAACACGTCCAAACGTTGAATCGCTTTTTGAATGTAAAGTTCTGTCCACTCTTCCGTATTCGTGTATAAGCAGAGTACATGTTGTACTTGACTAGGATGATTCACTCGACAACCATAACAGTCTTTATGCACTTGATTATAAATTAAAGATTGGAGTGCTTCTGTGACGTGATGATTCAAGCACTCTTGTAAAAAGTCCGTCCTTGAACTTGTACAACAAGGATACGCCAATAACTTCATTTCGTAATCTTGTCCTTTTTCCAGGTGTTCAATATCCATGTCTTCCATCTTAATAATCTAGATTAATAATCTAGAAGCACTTCTCTGAATTGATTGATTTCAATTTGATTGTCGTATTCCGCAAATACAATCACGTTGATGGCTTGTTCAAGTGCTGTTCCAAAGTGAAATTCCAATCTCAGATTGCCCGTTTTTATAGGTTGGAGTTAACCTTCCTCGCAACCTTGATCTGCTGTCAAGTCCAACCCCCAGAGTGTGTATCCGAACCGATAATCAGTCATGCTCAATCCAAATGAACGATTGAGCCCAAGAGATCCTGTCGCTTGATAAAGTGACATGTAGGATCTTAGAACTTCTGACGTTTGAAAATTGGGTTGAAACGCTTTGTTATGAATACTTTTTCCGTCAATGCTGACTTCCAGATGATTCAGTGTAAAATGACGGAAATCAAAGGGGTTGGTAGCCATGTCTCCATTCATGTCTCCATTTCTTACCATACCGATGATAAGCCGTTTTGGCAATTGACCTTGAAATAAATGATCTTCAATCTTGGATCGTTGACCGTTAGGAATCGTAAATGTTTTTACTTCAGTTCGTCGGATGGGGATTTTCATGTTATGTTGAGCAATCTGTTGATTGAGTTGATTGGCTACCACTGGCAGTAAATCTACTGTTCTTACATTGAATCCTGCTTCTAGAAACTTGATTTTGGCCGGTGCGGCACCCATGAGACAGAATTGAGGTGACGCTTTGTTTAGCCTTAAGCGTATTTCCATACCATTGGGTAAATATTTATCTTGCATCATCAGATCCAAATGAAGTCGTCCACATAGTTCCACCACACGACTTTGATGGACACGAGCACGCCTCTCAATATAGCCCAGGTTATCCCCGTCATGTACGTGGGTGTTCATATGACCAGGGGTGTCTTCAGCCCATAACTCTAGCGCCTGAAGCTGAGTGTCTTTACAGCTTGAGGTGAAGGAGAGTAAATTTTCTATGTATGCCCGATAGGCATACGTGTCCGCATTGCTGGTGATCAGTTTATTATTCAGGTACACATCAATGCTTGAGAACATGCTGTGAAAGAAATTGTTGACGGTAGCAATTTCACTGTCGACTGCTAGGTCTGTACCATCTGCCTGTATAATTTTTAGTTTTAGGTACAGGTAAGATTGATTCAGATCAGTCCATTTTTCTGTCTGTGCAGGAATCACAAATTCAATCGGAGCATTATTGTCCAGGGCAGAAATGGGATAATGCTCAGTCCATTGACCTTCTTGCATGGCTGTCATGGTAGGTGGCACAACAGACACATCCAACTCTGTCTTACTACATTCACAGGAACCGTGTTGCATCATGATTAATCGAAAATATCAAGAGGTCTGGCCTGCTTAACTCGGCGATGATGAAGTTTCGAATGAGGTCTTTTCTTGACAGGTTTGCTTTTTATACGTCTTTTAGGGCTGGCCACAGCACGTAACAAGGATTCACCCACATCTTTTAACACAGAGGCTCCACGTTTTCGTATTACTTGTTTAGCGTTTGATCCTGTCAAGATATCATTGATAGCGGCTCTTCCTTGCTGGAGTCCTTCTTTTTTCAAGGTGTGAACTCCAGATTTCACAAATGGATTCAGTAAAGGCATGATTCTTTTCATGGCTTTCTTAAACATGGATCCAAGTCCGTGTCCATATTGTCGAGGTTGACCTTGGTATGTAGGTATCATTGTCTTTGACGTAGGTGTAGTTTCACCATAGACTTCCCATGAATAAACTGAATAGACTGGCCAGTGTCACCCCTTATATGGATAGTGATGGTGTCAAAGTCGGCTTTAGCCAGTGGTACATAGTGTAAATTCAAGAACTCGAAATGAATATGGGGGTTAGTTCCTGCTTTCGTTCTCGGATCAAATGGAGCTACACGTAAGATGGGGGCTTCTATGTTTCCCAAATAGGTATAAGACGCGAGGTCAGAATAAACAAACAAATGATTATGACCCATGTTAATATCTACGCCATGAGGAAACGGGTCCGGAGTGTCTTTAAAAAAGATGGTAGGAGAACTATCAGGGGCTCCCCCCAGTTTAATAAACATGTGAGGATGAAACTGAATGCCTAGTTGATCCGAACTGTCCAGTTTTGCGCGTTTACTTTGTCCTGAAAAACCCATGGTAAATCGAAGGCCTTTCTGTCTAAATATTTTACCTAATTGATCTTTCACGGTAAAGTCAATCGTCTCGATCAAATGTTGGGGTGTGACATAAGTTCCTATAGGAATACAAAGTCGTACACCTTTTTCTTCTTTATTGGGGAGAGTACAATAGGTCTCAAAGTTTTCTAAGGCCTTACCCAGGACAGGATCATGTGTGACAATGTAGAAATGTCGCTCTTCTTCAGTGACATTAATGACCTGACTAGGAACAATCATTTCCACTAAGGCAATTTCCCAGTCTTGTTTATTGAGATGGATGGGTTTTGCCAGTTTGGTACGAAAACAACATTGCGTATTGTCTTGGAATAAATCCATAGAGCTATCACTCATGAGTGTGATGTAAAACGAACTCATGTTGATTTAGGTTTATTGAATTTCAAGGAGGGATTCGGTAGAATATAACCTAGAGAACTACTTAAAAGCAGAAGCCACAATTCTCGATCGGGTCGTTGAAAACACAAATTAAATAGCGATACGGTAATAATAATAAATACCACTACAATTTGTGACAAAAAAGTGACCTTATTTTTGGGTTCACACAATTTGACTTGCTCTGAGGCAGTCACTACCACACTGGCCGTATCAGTTTGAGACATGATGTATTTATTAACAAACTTCAAACGAGATGGGATTCGGGAATCCAACTGTCAAATTTCGAAGGATAGCCTTTCCAATACACTTTAATTTCTCGTCTTCCGTCTACCTTACTCTGGCGATGGGCGAGCACTGATTCAATTTCATAGATAGCATCATCTTTTATAACCTGTACTTCAGAGAAATAAAACGAACCCAAAATGGGTTCTCCGTCTAAATCAGTCAATTTCACAGTAGCAGGAGAGGTCTTTTTGACTTGGATCACTTTAAACAGTTCAGTGGTCCAGTTGGGTAGATAACCTTTATCAAATGTACGTTTTGTTTTATTGATACGAACAATATCTCCCACATGAAGGGTCGTCGACGCTTTTTTTCTTGATTTTCCATACAAGGTCAAGGCCACTTGAGATTCGTTATTCTCATTCACGGATACGGGTGTCATTTGTATACTACGATGAACACGATGATTATAGGCATGCACGAGATCAGGCAATACCTGAATATACCTTCGTGTTTTATGATGCGTAAAGTATTTCCACATGCGTGATTTTAAGGTCCGTTGAAAACGTTCCACTATACTAGCCTTAGTTTCTGGGTTTTCAGTCGTAAAATAATGAATCCCTACTTTGTCTAAAAACTGTTGAAACCTTTGATTCTTGAATTCTGTTCCTTTATCGGTTTGCAACGCTTTAGGTTGTCTCGTTTTAAGAATAGAGCGAAACGCTTCCACCAATGTGAGCCCTGTTTTATCCTTGAGGGGAACGACCCAAGCATATTTTGAAAACACGTCAATGACACACAACAAATATCGATAAGGGGTGTTGTACTGAGCCAAGGATTGCATGTCTGTCAAATCAGCTTGCCATTGATGATCAATACCACCCACAATCGTTTTCCGTCTCGAGAATGCCCTACGGATAGGTTTGTGCAGGGTATAGGTCTTTTGTCCCTTCAACCAGGATCGCACTTGACTTGGCGTAATGGATTTCAGTTGAGTTCGAGCTGCTGTAGTAAGACGTTCTACCCCACCAAAAACCAGCCGGATGGTGGGGATCATAATAAATCTGATGTAACAGACTGTCTACCTTTTTGTTCATGTTGTCTAGTAGGCTTCCCACTTAGGTTCTGCTTTCATCTGTTTGACAGGTTTACTTATAGGTTCTGCTTTCATCCGTTTACTTATAGGTGAAGGAGGCTCAACAAAACTATCAAAGAATTCATCTTCCTCCGAGTCGTCTGCTTTTTGCATCCATGACCATCTCCGTTTATTTCCTATCACTTCTTGTGGTACATTGACATCTCTTAGTCCACTCGAAAACTGTTCCCATCCTCTAGGCTCCGACCCTTTTCTATGACGTATGACATCATTGACCAAATCAATAATGTTGGATCCTTGTATTGGTTTTCCATGGTATTCCAACATCCCATGATCATTCCATGACATGTGGGGATGATTTTGTAGAAAGTGTAATAAAAGCTGAGTTTTTCGACGCATGGTAGTAGGAACACTTTCAAGAATCCGATCCGTCAATGTAGCAGGAGCCGCTTGTGCCCCTTGTGCACCTTGAGCAGCTGGAACAACCGGTGCAGCCGGTGCAACCGGTGCAGCCAGAGTAGCCGGTTCACGTGCTTTTTGATGAGACAGTTGAAACCTTTGCAAGACTTGGCCATAGTGTTGTGCTTTTTCTGATTCAGACAACGATTCATTTTGTAATACGTCTCCCATTTGTTTCTGTAAATCGGATGTTTGACTGACTTGCGGGGGAGGAGGTAAACGTGGTCGTTGTTCTGTTTTCCATCGATTCATCTCTTCTAGCATTTTGAACGGGACGATAGCCATTTTCTTCATAGCTTTTTCACCAGTGTGGCAACACCTCCACTGAGTGCTCCTGCAGCAACAGCTTTAGCAATGATTGGAGCAAGAGCCAGTAATGGAAATAATCCTCCTTTTTGATTCAACACACGTTTCTTTTTTTGAATGGATACTCTTTTATCTGCTAAAGTGCGGAGATGTTGACGCTTGGACTTCAACCTTTGCTTTTGAGAGGGGGATAAGGCAACATTGCCTTTTAAAACATTCTGACAGCATTCTGCCACACATTGAATAATTTCTTTAGATGCTCCATGTATCATCTTTTTTCTTAACCCATCTGGGGCTTGAGTTAAACCCAAAACCAGATGTCCGTATTTATGCAGGAGTGGTCTCTTTGGTGCCATTATGTCAAATAATACCTGTTTTTACTTCTTCACAGCTTTTATACTAAAGCATCAAAGGCTTGTCTTGAAGCTGGATTCATAGGGCCCTGTCTCATCAGGTGAATACGATGTCTCAAAAGGGGTTTCAAGACAGCCTGTCGTGATAAGGTAGATAAGGATAGGGGTGAAAAACGACACAATGGAGTGTCTGGTGAACTTCTTGAACTGGGAGATGATCTCAAACTTCTAGAACTGTGAGATGATCTGCTGGATGAACTCAAACTCCTAGGTGTGCTCCTAGATAAACTACTTGGCCCACTGCTTGAATAACTCAAACTACTTGGCGAACTTCTAGAATAACTTCTAGATGAATTTCTTGAAGAACTACTTGGCGAACTTCTTGATAAACTGCTTGGCCCACTGCTTGAATAACTTCTAGATGAACTGCTTGGTCCACTGCTTGAATAACTCAAACTGCTTGGTCCACTTCTAGATGAACTGCTTGGTCCACTGCTTGAAGAGCTGCTTGGTCCACTTCTTGATAAACTTCTTGAACTTCTAGATAAACTTCTAGGTGTGCTAAAACTGTTTGATCCACTTCTAGAAGAATTTTGAGATGAGCTTTTAGATGAATTTCTAGATGAGCTAAAGCTCAAACTACTCACAGGACTGATAGGAGACCATTGTAACTTACTGATTGGAGTTACAGCCATAGAGGGTGTTGAAGTGGTTTGCTTTCGACGACGGAGAGTAATAAAACGTTCATTGATCTTGGCAGGCGATTTTCTAGCTTTTTTAGCTGGAGCTTTTCTAGGTTTTCTTGCTCTTTTAGCTGGAGATTTTCTAGGTTTTCTAGCAGGCGCTTTTCTGGCTTTTTTAGCTGGAGATTTTACAAATTTACGAATCGTCTTTTGACCATTCCATCGGAGTAAACTTCGTATCATGACTCCACCAAGAAATCCACCTCCTCCTGGTTTCAATATGAGTTGACGTTTAGTATCCATGTCCACTTGATCATCTCCCAGCTGCTCTAATTCATGCTGATGTTTTTGCATAAAGTTTTGTGTTTGTTTAGGTAGCACAATTTTCTTTTTTAAAATCACCTTTGCTGCTAAGGTGAACCACTTGAGCATTTCTTTTAATCCAGACCGTAGCATTTGCTCCCGTACAGTAGGGTCTCGTTCCTGACCCAAATGTTCTAACGATTGAGCTATGGCTGTGGCTGACATGATGACTGAATGATCTTATATGAGTAAACGATGTTTATATTAGGGATGTCAAAATTGACCGAATCAAGTATCCGGATATCCGGATCAGACATCCGGATACATCCGGATGTTCGGATCGATCTTCACACTGTTATTTAGCATTTACTGTTTTATCGTAACCAGTTTTCGCGATCATCTGTTCATCGCTTGTTTCATTTATTTTGAATTAATATCATATTCAATATTGTACAACTACCTGATATTGACTAAAAAACGAATAATAATGAAAAACAAATACGCACAGTACAATCAAACTCCGCACGTATTTTGCTCAAACCGGTGTCTCTATACCTGCCAGTTAGATGATGACGCGTATCTTAAGTCGTTTGAACGACGTTTGAATTCTTTAACTCAAACTTAACGCATAATTATATGCAGCATAATTCGTTTTAAACAATTGAAATCGCTAACTTTGTGCAAACACATCACTTAACACAAAAGATCAGTGCATTAATTGTTTTACTCTTGTCTCCCATGTGTTGGGACTAATTACTATCAACATCGATTTGATGGGATTAACAAATGATTGCTCCGCGCGATTGTATGATTACCTCGACGTGTTTTAATAATTGGGGTATTGAGAATGGCGCGAACAACATACAGCAAGGTTTGTGACATTATGCACGTACAGGCTTAGCGATGGACCGAATTTTATGAAACTTTCATGGACCGATTTTTTAAAAGTCGTTTTATGCTACTCAAATCGGTCTGGGACGTTGACGTTGATTATGCGGTATCACTAAATAAACTTTGAAACTTGATAAATAAGTCTTTAGTTAGAACTGCACGTGCACCAATTATCAACATTCGATCATCAAATGACAAACTTTCATTATTATAATAAGACGTGTGAAAAATTAATCGTCATTACTATTATTTAGTTTTGACATTTAAATAAAATCGCAATATACCGTACTTTAAGTAAAATGTTGATATACGATGTCAATTGTGACACCGGTGTATATTGTAGGCCTAGCATATACTATGTTAAAGTGTCATCACCATGACGACATCGACTTAATTGCACCCCGTGTGTTCGACAATTTGATTATATTTTATGACAGTCGATTTCAGCTACATTTATACGTATTTTAGACGACGGTAGTATTTTGATACGAACATCCGGATCCGAAAATCGGATCCGAACTTCGGAACGGGATCCGAACGTTCGGATATCCGGACTCCGGTTGACATCCCTAGTTTATATATACACAACTGGCCCACGTTTTTCTCCAGTGATCCAGTGATGAAAAATATCAGTTCTTAACCGATAACTGTCTGGTGTTTGAGGGTGAAAGTCAATCACAAAATACCCATGAGGTGTAGAGATAGCATCTTGATAAGCGGGTAACAAGTGTGGCAATTGAATTTGATTCGCCAACACTTTGATTTGTCCTTTATCTCTTGTGTTTTGAAATAAGATCATGTAATGTGCATTTAAACTCAGGGTACGACTGGCTTTCGATTGTTGAAACATGTTTTGTGTAATGTAGATCACACTAGCATTACGATGGTGACCTTTTCGTGTAAACCATAATTTGATTTTCTCTTCATCTTTATCACCAAGCATGTCATCAAATATAATTAAATGAGGAATGGATGTATCCTCTACTATCTCTTCATCCTCGTCAGGTATCCCCTGTATGAACCGAATACTAGGTTCTTGTTCTTGTAATTGTGCATAGGCTACTTGCCATTCTTTGTAACACCATACAATACGCTCAGGTACTACTTGAAACAAATCTGATTTGTATTCCAACACCTTTTTTACGAATTGTGTTTTACCAGAGCCACTAGGGCCTGCGATAAACATATTGCAAGGATGCTTAAAAAGTAAACTGGACTCCATGACGTGAAAATCACAACTAACACTATTGGAAGAAAAACATTTTATTTATTTGTGTAACAAGTTTATGTATGAGTACAAGAATAATCACAACAAGAACAACACATGTCATGTAAGGGTAACAACAGTTTGTCAGAAAATTCAAACACACATTCTGAATGTCCAGATTGACTCAGAAATGTTAACACAGAGTCATTGTTCACCACCTGTTTGAACCAATCCGTTTCACTCAAGTCCATGGGTACTGATTGTTTATAAAATGAATTCATCACATGAAGTCCATGTTTCATTTCTTCAAACATGTCTGGTGTACTCAACTGTTGTCGAATCCATTCCAGAGAATGATGACCTTCAGGTATCTTCATACGATAAGCAAATACCAATGCTTTTCTCAACAGGGTATGGTTCATAATATCAAACTGTTCCATTCTTGAATCGTGTGAATCACTCTATCGTTACATACATAAGTATTCCAATCGTCTCGATGGATAGCTTTCAAGTCTAAGTGTGCACTGATCATAGCATCACGAATCATCTGTCTAAATAGTTCAAACGTGTGAGGGTTCAGAATCTACGCGCGAATGTCCTTGACCTTGACAAGGTCATCTTGTACAATACTGTATAACGTATCCGTATACAGCTCAAAATCCAAAATGTAATATAAACTTATAAATCGTCTAGATGGTTTAACCATAATTGAATATTTCCTGAACAAATCACTATTCTAGGTCGATTCGCATGAACGGCTTCAATCTCGTCTTTGACTTCTCTTAAGCGGTGCCTTAATTTATAGAACACGGCACGATACTGTAGAATATGAATAACATGAGTGAACGGTACCTGTCTCTTAAATACCATGATACCACATATTTTAAACTGTGAATACTGACGCCATCCGGGGTGAGATCTCCCATTGTCCTCTTCAGCCATACTGAACCATATCACATTGGGGGTAGAACGAAAATTGTTAGCTAAGGCAGATACGTCGCTCAAATTAGCATCGTGGATTAAAAAATCCCATGTCGTAGATAACATACGATCTAAGCTTTGTTGTACCACATTCAGTTTTCGTAGAATAGGTAATTTTTGGTTGAATGACAAGTCCTGGCGATCACCTACATCCTTCAACAGTCTCTCTATCCGTCGATGATTTGTATGTTGTAAGCTATGTATAGCATTATGAGTAGCCCATGTGTGCACTAACTCCATCTTCCATGTTTTAGCGTTAGCCCATATGACATAACGATAAATTTTAAGTCTCAGCTCTATCGGTAGTAAGGGTATCCAATCCATGTCTTTATGAATAATGACTTTTAGATGACTTGTTCTAGGCCAAAAGGTATCCTAAAAGGTCAAGGTCATTCATGTAGATAACCATAAGGCACAGTCATATGATTCTCGACCACAATACGTTTGGTATACACCGAACGAAATGTTTTGACTTGTTTCTCACTGGTCACGGTTCTGTCCTTATGACGTTTAATCCGAGAAGCATATTCAACTACGGTCGAATAATGATGTCTGTCTTTCACACAATCCACCATCGTATTGAAATTCACTTGTTGAGTGGCATTGTAGTCTAACGTAATGCCTTTCACTTTGCATTTTTGATGGAGTTCACCGTTTTCAATGTATTCATAGCCATAGTTCTTTGAACCTAAAGCGACATATCTCACAATACGACCCTTTGGTACCTCATCTGTCCATTTTCCCAATCGACTGGAGATAATAGGAACATTATAGCCATCAGGGTCATGAATGTACATACAACTGTCTGTGTCAAAATACAATACTCTCTTTCCTAGAGGTTCAAGCACTTTGTACAGTTCTAATCGAGCATAAGCCGTCACAAATGAAGCCACCACAGGATTGGCTGATGAATGAGGGTCTGCTTTGTCCGATTCATCAGTATAATTCATTAACATGAATTCATCATGATCAAAACACTCTGCATATTTCACAGACTTTTTAGGATCGTTCAGTATTCCGTAGAACTGGTCCAATCGATGAACATACTCTGTTTTAGGCAAGAGGTTGGTTTGAGCATTTTTACCCCAGAGACAATTCAGCATGGTTTTGGCAAAAGCTCGTTTTCCTGGATTTTTCTCCACCTGTTGCAAACGAATTCCTTCTGCTTCAAAATAATCTTGTTTAAATTTATCTTGAGCCTCTTCCGTATCCACCCCTGGAGGATATCCACTAGCCTCTTGTTTCATTTTCAAGTATTTGTCAATGTATTGCCGATAGACGTCCGTACTCCATTCATCCCAGTGCCATACATGATACACTTTTGATACTTGATAGCCTAAAGCAATAGCTTTAGCCAATTCAACATGAGTCCATGTGCCATACAAGAATCGTTCATACGGAGAATGTGTACAATAATCCATCTCCTTCTCAGCACAGGTACGGCATAGCGTAAACACCATTTTACTATTACAGTGTATGGGTAAGACAGGCATCCATAAATCTTGCGGGGGTAGAACACGGCATTTAATCAGTCCTTTGTATTTCTCAATATGCTGTTGATCAATTTGTTCTTGACTCATGATCACTGGATGACCTATCGGATAAGCCCTGTACTTGTTCACATACGGATAGAGAGAACAAATATCCACATATTTTATTTCTTGATCGTTGTCTACTTCATGATACAGTCGGACGGCATTCGTACGACCTCCGAACAAAGCTTCCCTGGGTTGAATCGGGTCTTGACCATGATAGAATCGTTCCACTCTTGTCTTATAGGTAGGATCCTTTTGACAACGCTGATCAAATTCACATTCCCACATGACCACAACAGGGTACCCCTGTTCTTTCAAAGTCTTCAGTCATTTATACGTATCGTGATAGGCCTGTTGCATGCTTCTCAAAGTATATGGATTGATGGTACTTCGGTTAGGAAAACAGGTGGGGCATCCATGGTACCAACATCCCATGAATTCATACACGGTGTTGGTCTCTTGACAATAACCATCCACGTAATAAGGTCCAATTTTGACTTCGCCTTTGTTATTCAAGGCATGCCGAATATGTATCTCTTCGGTGACAGCCATCATTTGTAGCCAACGTATGCCTTTCATGGAATACCGGGTTTTATTGGGATACCCGGCATCCGAAATCACGGCTAAACTATGAGGTGGCATGGAATTTTTGCGCCAGGCTTTGTTACACACTTGAGCTAATGTGGTAGCTTCAGTAAATGGATCTATTTGATCACTGTCCAATAATTGTTGACGAAATTCTCCACATCCGCGCCTTAAAATGTCTACATCCGATTGACAGTATTTCTCCATTTCCTTTTGAAAATCAAATACGTCACCTTTTCTTTCATTGTACCAGGTTAAAAACTCTTCACGTCGCTCTGGTTTCATACTATCCGGTTTGTAAAAGTGTAGCGGCAAATAAGGTCCTACATAATCTTGATACGCCAAGGTGTTTGCATAGAATGGAAACCATCCTTTGGCTAACTCGGTCAGTCCAAATGTATTGGGAAAATAGGAGAGAGGCATACTCAGGAAACTGAGGGAGTCAATCATGCGTATTCCATGCACTCTCAATTGAATGATTTTACTGCCATTCATAATCAACTGGGGTTTCGCCGTCCCCTGAGTAACCACATATCTAAGAATAAACTGAGCGTCATAGCCTTGAGCATTATGGGCTATCACTGTCGATCCTCGATGGGTAGGGAGGAATAGCCAAGTACAGAATTGTTGTAACGTATTTTCACCACGGAATGTCATTTGTCTGGCTTCAACACCTGCATTTCTTTGTCCCTGGGCAAACGTGATTCCGTTTCGTTCCAATCACCTTTTGCCCACATTTCTTACAATTCCATACGGATTCACAAATGGTTTTACGTTGTTTTCCCGTTTTTGTTTTATGATTGTCAAAACATGCCTGACTCTGGAATAGGCGACGGCAATCCGGACATCTTATAGATTGTCCTGCTGGGCACAGGGTGTGAGCATAACACTGACAAATATGGCTACACTGGTGTCCTTCACGGTGATCATAACTGATATCACACCATTCACAATAATAACCCCGTCCGAGAAATCCGGTAATGGATACGATACAGTCATAATGATTATCATGGTGAAAGATATGAATCACACGACTTTTTTCAGTCATAGCAGGTGGTTTGAATAACAATTCACTTCCATAATGTTGTGGATGGATTTTAATCACATAGCCTGGATAGAGATAGTCCTGTAGTTTTTGGTATTCTTCTATACCACACGACTGATCCGATGAAATACCCACTTGCTTTAATAATGCTTCAGCTTCGTATTTTTGAAGATTTTTCTTAGAGTGACGTATAAGACCCCATCGTTTTTTCCATTCCGGGGTTTGATTTTCATGTACTTTGCACCGTCCTACCACAATCGATCTAGCTAAACACATAGAGTCCTTACTATTGTCAATACACACAACACTTGTCTTTGACTTCCGTATACTGAATAAGTTTGATGCTTTAAACGTTTTCTTTCCGGATCCCTGTGGCATAGCAATATGCGTAATTTCCATCTGTGCCGCCCCATCATGAATTTTAAATTGACGGTTACTCTGTGCCACACGTTCAATTTCATCCAATAATGTATCTCCACTAATACGAGATGCCCTATTAAACGGAACATGTATCCCAAAGTCCAAATCAGGATGTAGAATAGATACTCGAACTCGATCATTCGACTTCACTTCACATCTCTTGTAGAGCTGATCCATCATATCATTAAACACCCTGTTTGTAAATTCAAACGATTGATTATAAGGCTGAAATGTCACATCATATACTCTAGATTGTGTCTTGAATTTCCTTGACTTTCTTTCCATGCGTGACTGTATGTTATAATAGTCGCGCACAGGCTCAAACTTACTTCGTTTAGTTGGAGGGTTCATCCTCACCACTAGTACTGTCGGTATCTGACATGATTATGATCTTAGAACTTCTCCGCCGTTTTTTATACTTCGGGTTCAAGGTCACAACGCGTGACACTCTATAAAAGACGTACGCTCCGTCAGTTTTTTATCATTTCAACATGAGCGATCCTAAAATGAACCAAGTTGAAGAGAACCGAGATCAAACTTTGATGTATTCATTAAAGAAAAAAATTAAAGAGCTTAACAACTTAGCGGATCAGCTCTGTGGACAGAAAAATGTAACATGGGATCATATCAAGTGTTATCGTTGTGGAAAGAAAGGACATTATTCTACAAGCTGTACGGAACCCTTCAACAATGAATGTTTTTATTGTCATGAACAAGGACATTTCATCGCAGACTGTCCTAAGAAACAAGGTGAACAGGTCGATCTACAGGACGCAGAACAGAGTAAGAAAAAACGTAAATACAAAAAGAATCCAACAAAAACTGTGAGTGACTTTGTGTAATCCGGACAATGTGTTGGACAATGTGTTGGACAATGTGTTGGACAATTGTGTATAGACTTAAATTGGAGACTAAGTGAGTTGTATTGTGTTGTATTTTGTTGTACTTTGTTACTCAGAATGTTTTCAAAAATAAAATGATAGACAATGTAATATGCTTTTGTCTTTGCTTGAGAAACAAAACGAATCTAACACATATGGTGGCCCTAATAAGGGCCGTTGGGTAATTCATTGCATTTCTGCAAGAAATAAGTACCGCCAATAGTTGGCTCTCAAATCCTCATCATAATACATGGCAAGGTCAGGGTATAAATTACCCATCTTGATATCCATCTTCACTTCTACACACCCATCTTGGAATTCAGACAAGTCTGGGTACAAATTACCCATCTTGACCACCCAAACATCTTCTTGTAACTCATCAGGTTCATCAGAAGTACTTTTCAAGCAGTTGCCCATGTTGAATCATGAAACATAAATGAGCTATGGAACATGAGAAAAACACTGACCTAGAACAGACCAATGAAATGCCGTTAAAATAGACCAATGAAATACTGTTAAAATGGACCAATCAGAGTCCTTGTATCATAGTCAGTGAGTGACCTTGCCTTGATCTAATTTCATTCTGTATCAAGATGTCGCAGCGTACAGTTAATATTATTAAGAGAAAATATGCTGCCTTAGGGCGGTATATTGAACAACTGGAGATGCAGTTAGAAGAGTTGAGGTTGGAGGTCAAGACCCTGAGAGAGGGGAAGGAGAAGTTCACTGAGGAGGTGGAGGTCTGCTCTGGGGAAGAGGACTGGGGGGATACCCCTCAAGAATCAACCCCAGAGAACTGGGAAGATGAACTGGTAGAGGTTCCGTCGAACCTCTATCAACCTACACCGGACCCGAGAGAAGTCCAGAAATGGGACAAGTGGTGTCCCGCTTGTATGGGGAGATGCGGTCAACGCCATTAATCCCCATACAAGCACCAACGGTCCTTTTCAGGACCACCAACGGCCCTTTTCAGGGCCCCCCATACAATTCAGAAAGAATCACTCTCATATTGTCAATATTTACAGTCCTATCTGATAACACCAAATACAAATAGACGGTGTGAGGTAAGTTTTCTATAAACATTTCCTACAAATATAAGTGATAGTATGATGTGTACAATCATTTTCAACAAATGTATTCAAAGTGCTGTGATAGTATATATTAAGTGTACAGTATTCAAAGTGCTGTGATAGTATATATTAAGTGTACAGTGTTCAAATTGCTGTGATAGTATATATTAAGTGTACAGTGTTCAAAGTGCTGTGATAGTATATATTAAGTGTACAGTGTTCAAATTGCTGTGATAGTATGATGTGTACAGTGTTCAAATTGCTGTGATAGTATATATTAAGTGTACAGTATTCAAATTGCTGTGATAGTATATATTAAGTGTACAGTGTTCAAATTGCTGTGATAGTATATATTAAGTGTACAGTGTTCAAATTGCTGTGATAGTATATATTAAGTGTACAGTGTTCAAATTGCTGTGATAGTATATATTAAGTGTACAGTATTCAAATTGCTGTGATAGTATATATTAAGTGTACAGTGTTCAAATTGCTGTGATAGTATATATTAAGTGTACAGTGTTCAAATTGCTGTGATAGTATATATTAAGTGTACAGTGTTCAAATTGCTGTGATAGTATATATTAAGTGTACAGTATTCAAATTGCTGTGATAGTATATATTAAGTGTACAGTGTTCAAATTGCTGTGATAGTATATATTAAGTGTACAGTGTTCAAA
Organism: Lutraria lutraria; assembly: GCA_964023205.1. Taxonomy (NCBI): domain Eukaryota; kingdom Metazoa; phylum Mollusca; class Bivalvia; order Venerida; family Mactridae; genus Lutraria; species Lutraria lutraria. The sequence goes on from OZ026849.1 coordinate 5,875,889, forward strand.
TTGCTGTGATAGTATATATTAAGTGTACAGTGTTCAAATTGCTGTGATAGTATGATGTGTACAATATAACCTTGACGTGTCGACCTTGACGTGTCAAACTGCTTGACGTGTCAAACACTTGTTCAAAAAAAACTTGAAGTGTCACACTTGTTCAAAAAAAAACTTGAAGTGTCAAAAATAACCTTGACCTAATAGAACACTGGCGCGTGCAGACAAAAAGTATAAATACCCCCGGCGCAGACACTATTTTTTCATTATCTAGCATGGAGTCCTTCAACATGCCATACGATGTATTGAGAGAAGCACTAGAATCATCTGAGTTGATAGACCCGAATGCGGGTATGCATTACAACCAGCCGAAGTACAACCAGCCAAAGTACGGTCAACTACAGTATAGTCAGCCACAGTACAGCCAATACAGTCAACCACTGTACAGCCTGCCTAAGTACAGTCAACAGTCCATGGTAGATGTACAGCCCCCCATGGTAGATGTACAGCCGATACAACCCATGGTAGATGTACAACCCACTATGACGAATACACAGCCTATGGTAGATGTACAACCCACTATGACGAATACACAGCCCCCTATGGCGAATACACAGCCCCCTATGGCGAAAACACAGTCTAATACAACGGGTGATGCAAAGCCTACAACGGGATTGTCTGTTCTACAAGGTATCAAGGAAGAAATGGTACAGATGAATCAAGTCATGCAAGAGATGGTCAGACTCATGAAGAATCAAGAAGTACGGTTTAAGCCACAAGAAATGATTGTACCTGTACAGTTTATGTATGATTCAAAGAAACGAAAACATGAGCATGAGAAAAAGAAACCGGAGCATGACAAAAAGAAACCGGAGATGACAGAAACGAAGAAACGAAAACATGACCTTGAGAAACAACCTCGGGGCAAGTATGGTAAAGAAATAAAGAAATGAAGATCCGACTAACAGCTATGAAGAAACCAACGGTCCTTTTCAGGACCACCAACGGCCCTTTTCAGGGCCACCATGTCTTTTCGAAAGAAAATTCTCTCATTGTCTAAGTCTATACACACACAAAACAATGGTCCCAGAACATTCCTAAAATTCAATTCATACTATTTTGGGGTACAACATTGATTTCCAATTTGCCCCAATTTGTCACAATTTTGAAAACTTTGGGGACCAAAATGGGTGCAAATGGTCCCAGGGTTTCGCCCATTACTACTAACGCGTTTATTTTTAGTATATTAGCAAAAATGTTAACACATAATTAATTAAAACTTTATTTCGGGTCATGTGTATTGTAATAACTAATAAATGCAACGGAAGGAACATCATACTGTAAATAAAACAGTTTATCACCATAACACTTACTCCCTTACCGGATGTGACTTTTGATGGATGAAAACACCGCAAGCTGGACGAAAAACGAGGATTCAGTTGATATTTTGCCGTAAATAAGGTGAGTTTGGTTTGTTCATCGGTGTTGAACAACATAGGACTTGACGTTTTACTATTCTGTTAAGTTATTATTCTCTAATTTAGAGAATAACATACGATATTTAATGGTATAAATATGTGTTGTTCAGCAGACCTTCATTAATTATGAATATGACTGGAGAAGTTTGTTCGGAAATTTTGTGATTTGCTGTGGCGTAAGTGCATGTATATTTGATTGTTTATGTATGCATTCAGGTATTTTTATTAGATATCAATAAAACTTCCTGATGCAGTGTAAGTAAGGTAAAAAGTCAATGCATTTTTCATTTCATTTGCCAGGTTCGGATATTGCTTAGATATTCCAGGAATGCTATATTACATGTAATATAACATCCCTTGATTATAAGTTGATATACTCACATTGACATATATATATCTGTTATTCACTAGCTATGATTGTTTTTGTCACAGGTAACTGTATCATGAATAGATAATAAATGAATAATAAATAAAAACTGATTTTAAAAAAAATCGCTATATACATTACAGGCCGTCCCTATTACTGCTACCTAACTCATTACCAGTGTTAAATGCACAACAGTACAAGTCTGCAATCATTCAACCATTTAATCCTCATAAGCATTTCTTCTTCTTGTCAAAAAAACATAAAAATACTCTCAATAACAATGAAATAATACATCAACTGATCGCATTTCTTGACACACTGACATTCATATTGATTTTTGCTTAATGACCTTATTACCGCCTATCAACCAATTAAATGAGAGATATGTAGTAGCGCGGGAAATTCCTGTGTCAGTACTAAAACTCCATCCAATGTGCGGACCATCTAGCATTTGCTGAAATATCAAAACTGTGTTTTAATAGATCTAATGCATAAAAATGCTACACATTTAAATATCAGTGTTAATTTGAATTGAATGCAAATGGCAGTATGAAAGATAAATTGACTTGACTGTAGAAATGATAAAAATCATAAATGAAAAAAGTCGCGGCAGGAAATGTCTGGTTCCCTGCCAACAAATGCCAGACTGAGACAGATGGAGGCGATACGCATGTGAAAGTCCTTGTTATTATCCGGGCATCAGGGGTAATAGTGTCACTGCGGAAATAGGCATACATGTTAACATATTAATAAAAAAATATATAAAAAAAATCAATATTTATTTATTATCTATTCATGATACAGTTACCTATGTTTTTTGTCTGTCACTCAGTGATAAGATTTAATCATTATTCATTATTTATTTTTTATACTTCCAGATCCCCTTACTTAAAGAGTCAAGTTTTAAAAAATGAAGTTACTGCAAACAGAGACTGCTGCAACCTTAAATATGCATGTATTATTGATGTTGAAGTTGGTTGTCAACCTTAAAGAATGATACTGAGTGTACTGTAGTGATGAGCATGGTTTTGCTACTTATGCAGTTAATGTAAGCAGAAATAGAACATTACTAATGATTAAATGAATTGGACAAATATTATCAGAAATGTAATATTTTCAGTGCATAATTAATTATTCATAATTTACATGTATTATCAAACTCTATTAACAATGATATTGAAAAAAATATGATAGTGCTTTTGGAAACATTTTGTCTTGCTATAAAGTATGCACGGGAGGAAAACACACCGGACTTATGGGACTTTAATTAATATCATTTGTGTCTATTTAAAAAAAAAACATTTGTGTACTTTCAGTTTATGTATACCTGGAGCTGTGCTGCCGTAACTGTGCTGTACTGCCTGAGAAATGCAAAGTCAACAAAATGTGATTATGGTTGGAAAGCAAATGTTGGAAGAGTTCTGACAAAGGAAACCAAGTCAGAGTTGGTTGAAAGGTAATAAGAATTTAAAAAGATACATGTGGTTATTTTATTGTAAGTGATTTCAAATACCAAAACTGTTAAATCGCTAAGGACAGTCTTTGAACTTAGCCACAGGCCTGAAAACCGAGTCCACTACTGGTCAGGTGAAAATTGACTGATCAACAAACCGATGGTGAGGTGAAATTTTCAGGGTATATTGTAATATGCCTGCTTGAACCTTTGACCTCCTGTTTGCAAGTCAGATGCTCTACAAACTGTCTAATTGAGCTGTTAATACTACAACTAATGTATAAATACAGGTACTATATACAGTAACTACTACACACGAGTTTATAATATAATAATTAAATAATAAATTTCTGTTAATTATAACAATACCAGCATTTGAAATATATCATATACGTAAGAAATATACTTTCATAAATGTTGTAGAAGCAAAATTTATTCATGCAAAAAAGAAGATATAGTATGGTAAAAGTTAATTCAGTCTGGTAAAACTTGTGTCTTGATTGGAGTAAAACTCTTCCAGTATTGGCCAATGATTCATAGGCTTGAATTTAATTCAATTTGTATTTGGAAGGTATCTAGATAAGTGCCTAGTTTGCAGTGCTTTTAACAATACTATGTGACATTTCATTGCCTTTTATCTTAATTCTTTTTTATCTTGCTTTAGGATCAAGAAGAACCTTGAGTAGGTGGAGAACCTGTCTGTAATAAGTCCTCATCCTTATCAACCAAAACTGGCAAAAATAACAGCAAACTGTCAATTGTGCTTGCCAGATGATTGTACAACAATAAATTGCAACCAGACCAGCCTGACAAATCAACAACATGGACACAGAAAACAAATGATCTGCAATTAATTTTTTCATGACTTCATATTCTGAAATACTAAAAAGTCTGGAACTATGGAGAAAAATCAGTTGACTAAGGATATGCATTTTAACTTGATATACATTTGTACCTATATGTTTTTAATTAGGAAGTTGGGAGGTTGGGAATGGAACCTTAATGACTATTTTGTGGTATAAAAAAGTAGTGCTATTCAAATATTCTATGACTCATTGTTTTTGGTTCAGCTGAAGATGTTCTAATTATTAGTTCATCAGAGCACAAAGTGCTCTTGGAGAGCTATTGTGATCGTATGTTGTCAGTCGTCGGTGATGCATCGCTGCGTCAACAATTGCTTTAAACAGCATCTCTTGAAACAGTTTCAAAGAAATTTTACAGGGATTAAAAAATCTAGTTGCCATGGCAACAAATAGGAAAATCTTAATAATCTTGTCCAAAACCACAGGGCCTAGAGTTAAGATATCTGGTGTGTAGCATTGTGTTGACCTTTACCAAGTTTTTTTCAAGTTATGGCCCTTGAATCAAAATTGGTTCCACCCCGGGGGTAACATTATTGTACATAGGGATTATATATGGAAATTTTAAAAATCTTCTAGTCAGAAACTACAGTGCCTAGAGCTTAGATGTTTGTTGTGTATACTAAGCATTGTCCAGTGGACCTCTACCAAGTTTGTTCCAATTATTGGCCTGCTTGGCTAGCTCAGTGGTTAGGGCCTATGTCTACTGATCATGAGGTTGTGAGTACGAACCCGTGCGAGTCTTACATTGTGCATGATAACTGACTGAAGATAATACATCCTATGTTAAATTGTCCTCCACCTCTGACTTATGTAGTGCAGCTTGGCAGAAGCTTAGGGATAGAATGTGTTTAGTACTGGTTATGGCCTAAATTAAGTCCAGGAAAGCTACTTAGGATAACTGCCCGCCAAAATATGACTGAAATAATGTTGAAAATGGCGTAAAACCCGATGAAACAAATATAATTATTGCCCATGGGTTAAAATTGGCCCACACCAGGAGTCACTTGATTGTACATAGACTTATATGGGGAAATTTTAAAAATCTTCTGGTCAAAAACTACAACGCCTAGAGGTTAGATATTTAGTGTGTTGCATTGTCTAGTGGACATATTCCAAGTTTATTCAAATTATTGCCCTGGGGTCAAAATTAGCTCAATCCAGGGGTTTTCCCTACTATATATAAGATTATTGTCCTCTTGTCCAAAACTGCAAGGCTTGGAGCTCAGATACTCGGTGGACTTCTACCAAGTTTGTTAACATTATTGCCCTTGGGTCAAAATGGGCCCTACCCTGGGGGTTTACTCTATATTATTTAGGATTATAAAGGAAAATAAAAACTGTTCTTGTCCAAAACTGCAAGGCTTAGAACTTATATATTTGGGGTGTAGCATCATCTAGTGGACCTGTACCAAGATTATTTAAGTTGTGGCCCCAGTGTCAAAAAATTTACTTTGTCCTTGGGTTACTTGATTTTTCATAGACAGGATGATTTTAAAAATCTTCTTGGCGGAAACTACAAATCATACAGCTTAGATATTTTGTGTGAAGCATCCACTTGACATCAACCAAGTTTGTTCAAATTGTGGCAATGGGGTCAAAATTGGCCCCCTGTGTTAGATTTTACATGTACTTATATAGGAAAATTGGATGAAATCTACTTGTCAGAAGCTACATTAGTTAGACTTAAGATGCTTGTTTGGAGCATCATCTACTTGACTTCTGCCTAATTTGGTAATATTATGGCCCTGGGGTAAAAATTGACTCCACCCTGGTGTCACTTGAATTTACTTTAAAAAAAATCTGTCTGTAAGAATCTTTTTTCTGGTGAGCGATATTGGGCCATCATGGTCCTCTTGTTTTTAAATATGTTATTATTCTTGAGTGCCTCAATTTAAGTGACAGTCAAACCTGTTAGTGGTCACCATATATGTCAACAAAGGTCAACCAAGGGAAAGACAAAATGTGGTCTTATTGACAGGTTTGTCTGTATTAATATATTCAGCAGAGCTAATTTAGATATACCTGGTTCATATCATGAATTTGATTCTTACGATAATTATCAAATTTCTGAACAAATTAATATCAATACATGTGTGGCAGTAATGGAAAAAAAGTCCAGTTTATTTTCAAAAAGCTATTTAATGTTTTTACTGTTTTTTTTTAAATTCATTAAAGTTTTATATGATATGTGTTGTATAATTATTATCCTCTAACAGTTGCAATAATTTCGTAAAAACAAAATACTGTTGTTAGTTGTACCTTCCTTAGCTGCAAATTGTATGAATAACCACTGTGATGTTTATCAGTTGATGCTTGTATCCTTGTCCTAGCTGTGTCTACCATAATCTATATGCAATTCGTACTTTACATCAAGCATGTCCATAAGTATCATTTAAACAGTATGTCTAAAGATATGGCTCATATCAGTGGATATTTGTGAATATGACTTGACAGAATGACCAACGATCCTTGTGCTTTGAATCATTGCCCTTGGTCGTCAGTAGATGAACATTGGCTTAGGTCAGTAGATGACTCATACAGATTTTAGGGTCATGTGACCTTCAGTGGAAATATGGTGAATTACTTAACATTCATACTTTAGCATAACTCTGTTAACAGTATTGTTAAAGTTATGCCCCTTCTTAAAAAACTTTGGTTGAATTTTTTATTAAGTCCATTATCTTGCACATTTTCACAAATATTCATTTCAAATTGGGAAAACTTACTTATAGTGACATGGTACAGAGGGCATAACTGTGTAAGCAGCATTTTTAGAGTTATACCCCTTTTTAACTTTGAATTTTGGTTATAATTGATAATTAAGTAGATTGTTTGAAAACCATCAAAGATATTTAATTAAGAATACTTTGTTATGGGGACATGGCACATCTGTGGGACCAGCAGAATAACTCTGTCAACAGTATTTACAGAGTTATGTCCTTTTTTACTTAGATTTTTTTTTGTTGAATAGGTAAAATTGTATAATATCTTGAAGACTTTCAAAGATATTCAATTCAAACTTTGAATACTTCCTTATAGTGACAAGGCGAATTTGTAGGACAAACAGCATAAAAACTCTGACAACAGTATTTTTAGAGTTATGCCTTTTTAACTTAGAATTTTGGTTAAAATAGATTATTAAGTAGATTGTTTTGAAAAAAAACATTAAAGATATTTAATTTGAACATTGAATACTTATGTGAACAAGGCGCATCTGTACAACAAGCAGCAGTATTTTTCGAGTTGTGCCCCTGGTACACTTAGATTTTTTCGTTAAAATAGGTAAAGTAGTACAATATCTTGGAAAACTTTCAAATCAAACATTGAATACTTCCTTATGGGGACATTAGGCGCATCTGTAGGACAAGTGGCATAACTCTGTTTACAGTATTTTTAGAATTATGCCCCTTTTTCACTTTAATAGATTTTTCTCCTCTATCAAGCATTTATTACACTGAAGACTTATGAATGTCGAGCACGCTGTCTTCAGACAGTTCTTGCTATTGCTAAGAAACTAATAAATCGTATGCCTTAGAGTCTACAGGTATATAACAATGTATAAATGAAAAGTCGGTCCGTTAGTGTAAATGTTAAAATATTTTGCATGGGTACGAACCATATGGGTACATTTTTCTCTTTCATGCTTGGTATGAAAAAATTACCTTCCGACAGTACTTTCAGTACTTTGATTTTACTTTATTTTCGAGTACATATGACTATTTGGTTCTATTTTGCGACATTGTATTGACATTCAAAGATTTTGTGTAGCTTGTTTATCGACCAAAACACATGCAACGAGACAGCACATTCAAATTTATATAAGCAAGGTTATTTTAAATTGAGACAAGGGTACAACAAGCAATATATAAATAAGCAAGTCATGTCTGGTACGAGTTTTAATTGGTTAATAATTAGTTCATAAAATTTTACAGCGCATTATGTTTGTATCTGATCGTGATGGCAAAGCCCCAAGTATAGAATATACAACAATTTTATTAATGATCTTATTTTGATAGCACTATTTAGGTACATCATATTTTACAACCAGTTTACAAGACAAAAATACTACTGACATGACTCTTTACTCAGCTGCATTACTTCTTATGAACTTGGTATTTTATCACTTTCTGTATATTCATTAGCTTGATCAGTTTGGCCATTTCTGTTCGGTTTAATTTTCCTTCTTCTTACCTTATTCTGCAAGGGGATATTTAGTTTTTTTCGACATTGATTAATTGTTTATGGATGGATTATAACCGGCGTAGATTCGGTTACAATTTACCTATCCAACAGAGTGCTCTTCTGAAATTATCATTAACCCTGTGGATGAAATAGACATAGTGATTTATTCATTACTGATTTGTTGAGCAACAGCAATAAATATGAACCATACACTATGGATAGTAGCCCCTCGATATTGTTACTTCAACAACCAGACAAAGCTAACGGAAAGTTTGAAGTTTTACTAAGGTTTACGCATGTGAAACAAAGGTGAGATACATGCACAAAGAATTGAAGCAAACTAATTACTATATAGCCACCACATTTGAATGTAATACGCATAAAACTTGTACAATTGCCTGTTCGATGCATGAATACATTTACATACACCGTTAAATCATATAAATATGTCGCTCAATGAATCTCACATCTGGTGAGACGTTTAATAAAAAACAAACCAAAATATCTATGGTCAAATCAGTTCCATACAAATATGGTTAATTCGTTGTTGAGCCAAGCATTTCTATAATAACTGCAAACAAATTTGAAGCATAGTAAACAGTTCTCCATCTAGAGACACTTGATATTTATTTTTAGCTTGATTTAAATCTACTCATTAATCACAATGTGTATTTTCCATAGCTAATCGTCTAAATTGTTATTGCGTAATATGATATCTCTGTTATAAAATTGAGCTGAAGTATGGACTTCTTTAATGTTTTGTCAAAGCAGAATATTTTGATTTCAAAGATAATTAATCATTCGACACACACAGATGACAGCTTATATACCGAATGTGTACTTTGGAAAAGTTTCAAAATAATTTATTGAATTACTTTAGATAAGTATAAAAACACAAAACGAATGCAAAACTATTCTTAAATTTAAGCAGCTGTTATTGTCTAATTGCGATATACCGAAATCAGATAAATATATCGTATTGACATCAAGCGACCAGTCAGCAAGACCGGTTCGGATTATGGAAATGTCGTTATAATGTAGGCTGACTAATACATACATGTAGTACACAAATGAAATAAGCATGACGTAAGGACCTATGTGATTCTTTTCAGTCAGTGAATGCAATTATCATGATAGCAGAAGGTATGTGCATTAGGGTTGAAAACAATTCTATATCGATGAATGCAATTTTCATGTCCAAAAAATAGTTCTAGGAATCCTAGATATGGATTTTTTTTGGTTCTACGAGAAGTCCACATTCAATCGATCTTGTGTAAGAATAACCAAAGGACATTGTCTGCCGTTTAAAAGTTACTACATCACTATGAATTCATATAAGTATGAGAACGTAGCGAGTTCTGTTAAGAAGACATCAGTGAATGATTGGAAAGTTATGCAATGCATTTTGATCATTGCTCAAATTGCGATAATATTCTTATTAAATATAAACACTATGTTTTTAAACTCTGGGCATCTATTCTGATGTTTTGTGCATTCTAATGTGTACAAATTAGATGTTTGAAAATATATCAATTGTATCTCCATTTATTACATGGGGTACTAAAAGCAATGATTTAAGATAAACAACATAATTCATGACGTTTTCAAATATGCCCATCTCGACACTAGTAATTGATTAAAATTAATGTAAACCCAAACTAAAGAAATATCTGATACATAAATATCAATATATTTATCAAATTTTAATTTATTGCATGTGACACACACTCCGACCTCGTTCCATTCTTTAGTTCTTTATGTGTTCGTCACAAAGACAATCAACTTGTCATAAACGACTCCGTATAAAAGCCCGTAATGTATGTAATGTTTCAAAATGGTTTGAATGGAATCGATTAAATTACGTTAAGTTAGGTTATACATGCAGCTAAACGAATATAATATACGTATATATGCAAAATGTAGATTACTGCACCATTATTATTGCGACATCGACATTCTATATTGCCAAATAAATAAACCGAACGGATATTTCGTATCGACATATTAACGAACAGTTTAAGAACAGTTTGGATTACAGAAATGACGTGTTTATATCACGTGACTAGTACTATATGAAAACGTGCAGACACAAATGAAGTTTCATCGTGAAGGGTCGTGATAAGAAACATGGAGAATATTATTTCAATTAAAAGGTAACTTTAAACTAATTTCGTATTCCAGTTCTATGTATGTATTTTAGAATCAACTTGACACACTAACATTTTTTGTTGATAAAGTTGTCTTTGCATCCGACATTATATCTCAATCATACGTTTATAAAATGTTTGCAGTCAATTTAACTATTTGTTATAATTGCAACGCTATCGAGAAATAGTGTTAGTACTGACAAGCGGGGTCGTATCGTCATAAACAAGAAAACATTAAATGGTAGTCATATTATCATTTCTTAACCGATGCCTGTAATTTATCAACTAAAGACGACAATCTCAAAATTGATTTATTTTCTCAAAAATATGTTATAAGCTATTTTTCGTCAAATTTTAGAATTATATTGTCGCATCGTTTGGGGCTCTAATTTTTCAAACCACTAGTGTTTTTCTCAGTTTTATTTTCAATAGGAATATTATTAGCCCTAGGATTTTTTGCGATATATTCTCATCATTTTTAATTCAAAGCTCCGCTCAAAGAAAAGTAATTGAACAATTGAAATTTGCTTTGTCACAGAAAATTCTATGCGGTTGTCTCCGAGAGACTTTGCTTTGCCATCCATTTTTATATATTTCTATGTGTTCAATGGGTTTTATATGAAAACAATAATTTTTGGAGGTGGAGTTTTACTTGAAGAATCCTTTTTAGTATTTAGAACCTCGTACAAAACTTAAATTATAATCAAATGCTATTGCTTTGTCCATAATTTCTTGCAATACGATTTTTTACTATTTTAAGCATATTTTGTGGTTTGAATATTTCCGAAAATGGCAGTACTTGTTCAATACAATTTACAAAATGCCCTCTCATATAGCAACGTAACGAACGCGGAAAGTCTCGGTGTATCGGTGTATTTACTCCGTAAGTCGTCATTAAGATTTAAGTATTGTGTTGGGATACTTAAGGTCTTCCCAGCCTAATACTGTACTTTTCTGAGATATCTTCTTAATGCTACACGAAAATGTTATTATTACAAAAATAGTATAGCCTAATTATCATTATTTCTATTTATTATTTTTTAATGGCAAGAGTTGTTGCCCTTGTTGAAAAATAGAAAAATATTAATTTCTGTAGATATTGCATGGTGACTTATATGTTTCTTTACCAAATTAAATTGATATTGTGCTATAGCATCTCTTTACCATGAGTTTTTATTGAAATGGATGTTCTTTTTTCTTTAGTCTTTGAAAAATGGGCTACTTCCATAGACTTCAATGCAAATTCAAAGGGCCAATAACTCTAAGGATTATCTTTGTTTTTGAAAAATCTTACAGTAATTTTTTTTTATCATGGAAACTTATAAAATTGATAAATATCTCCAAAATCTAATCGCTCCTTTTTGAGATAATAATTTTGGGCATTAGGCTTACATTTTTATCCATTGACTGTCAATTCCGCATCAAAACCAAACTATGTTCATATATGTTGTTTTTAGACATGTTAACTATGCTTTGCACCATCTTTAATGCTAACTCCAATACACTGGAAAATTGTTTACATGCAAAAAATGTTCGAAGTCGGTGGACATACGGAAGGATAGTGGAAAACGGCTTAACGTGCTAATCAATAACACTTTGTTAAGGGAATGATTATGTTATACATTCGTACACACTGTACCGTGATGGAATATTATAGTCATCAAAAATGCGTGAAACGTCATCAACGATGAATTTCGTTTCAAATAGTACAATATAATGGTGCATATGCTTATATTTTACCATTGCCATTCATTTTCCTTTTGCCTCATCACTAATGTGTTTAATTGGTGATCTTTCTATAAAGTACTGTCTATGTTTTCCATGAACAAGGTCAAGATACCTAAATAAATTATTTAAATAGATCTGAAATTTTTTCATTGCAATCATAATTACCATTATTTGTAACACAATTGAACACCTACTCACAATAACAATGCCCTGCATCAAACATATACATGTAAATGTAACAGTGCATGCATGAAAGTCGGAAATGAAACAATGGTACTGTTACTTTAATATATGTCATAGTTCAACTATCGGAAACTTCAGGTTTTGTATTAAGAGACCGTTGTATTAAGAGACCACTTTTGGTATTTCCCTTGGGCGGTCGCTTAATACAAGATTGACTGTATATGCTTTTCAAAAATTGAGCTTAATTTTTATTTGTCATTTCTTTTCCTATTATATTTCACATAAAAATATGTTATCAAGTTTTATATGTTAAGCAATTTACACCGTACAAAAACATTAAATACATCAAAATATATCATGCAATACTTTGATATTAGCCATTTCAATTCAGACATGAATTAGTTGAGTCCAGGGTTGACAGTACATTTTGTTATTTTAAGAAGACACATGCACGCATTTCTTTAAAGTTCAAATGATATCAATGAAAGTACTGTTAAATCTCTGTCGTGAGATTAGTTAACTTTAGTTTAATTTTCACACTGTTATTTTATGTGCAAAAGTAATGCAGAATATGTGATCAATTTTCTAATTTCAATGAACTCCTGATGTATCCACATAGCCTGCACTAATTAGAAAAGAACATATGATTCAGCCTATGTGTTTTTGTAACAGATTGTTATGTTTCACAAAGACATTTGTTGAATAGTTGGATTGAATGATGAACTATTTTCTAATGTGTACATCCGAAAACGTTGAATCATATACTAACATAGAGTAAACTTCAACAACCATGTTGGGTCAGTTTCATCATAATAGTTTTTGCCTGTATGGATGTTTATTGCTGCTTTATAATGCTACCGATTCAGTGCGAACAATTGTTGAACATGGAAGCATATATACCCAGGCTGAAATCATGTCTTTCCGAAAGTATTCATTCTAGTGTATATTAAGTTTTTGTTGGAATATTATTTGGGTAGTACAATATCAGAAGCATCGATGATCGAGGTAAATTTCAAATTCGATATGGTAAAGGTAAAGAATTTAATTCACTTTGTCCCATTTTACCGTGATTTATCCATGGACAATTTGAATTAAGTTATACACCTATATATAAGACGCAATCGATTTTGGACGTAAAACATTTGTTTTATACGCGAGTGATCACGTTATCCCGTTTGTTTATGCCTGGTATTTCATACACTTTGATTTTAGTATATAAAACTCGTTTGATCTCATGGATGGTACATTTTACAATTTACTCGTAATTTCGTAATATCAAACGATTAACCAGTTAGTAAAATGTTGACTAATTGACATCCCTAAGAACAATTCATATGATTAATGTTATGGGTTTTTTTTTTCAGGACTAAATATGGGAGTTGAACTAGATGTATATAGGAGCAGAGTGGGAATGTTTGTTCCCTGTCATGGTTCTGGTTCATCAATACCATTTTATATCAATTTTAGTGTGTTGATAAAAATTGTAGGAACGGTTGGTTTTGTAAGGATACTGTTAATATTGGCAGGTGTTGAGCAAAATCCTGGCCCACAAGGTAGATATTCATATTTCAATTAAATGCATGAGTTTAGGATCACTGTACTTAAAGTAGTAGAAGAGGTCAATAAATAGTGTTACTTAAATGTGTTAGAATATGTCATTCACAATATCATGACTTTTATGATTTTTTGTCTTAACATCAATGTTGTAATAAAATGAAAATAAGTAATTGATGATTAATGTTAAATAATTTCAGTGAATTTATTTGAAATGCTTATACTTAACAACAGATTTTTGTGACATGTTACTTTAGCATTTGTTGTTAATTATACAAAGGCTGATTTAAAATTGATTTGTTTCATTGTTTTTTTTTTCTAACTTTGAATTGGAAGGCTAAATCTGTACTATAATGACGCTACCACAACAGCAGTTTTTGGTTGACTGTAAAACAATGATTGACATTTGCCTTTTTTGGGCTTCCCTTTGTGTTTCATTTGATATAGGACTATGGGGAACCAGTGCATTACATTCTGATTTAAAAAGTGTAAATCAGTTATGCTACTTCTGTTCCCTTAAAAATGGCGACTGCGAACCCTAGTAGTAATATGTGTATAGAACATCGAATCGGATAAAACGAACTCGGTAACCGAGCACCTATGATTGTGTTCCCTCCAAGCACAATATTTAAATTGAGCTCCGTTTCATTTCAGATCTGTTTATCTTCAGATATCAATATATGTTAGTACATATTGGTGCAGATGTACTGAGACAGGTATTGAATAGTTTTGCTGGTAATGATGTGGTGAAATTCCTTAATGCTCAAAATAATGCCATTCAAAGTTTGATAACAAAGAAGGTTATAAATGCTGATCAGCAGAAGATACTACAACCGGTTAACGGCAACCCATGTCTATCCAATTTTGATATTTCATTACTGGCATGTATTCTGAGGAACATATCTGGTTTAAAGTCATCGACCGATCCTGTGTGGAGAATGCCTGCACCAACAGATTACTCTACAGAGGCTGACATCACTAGATTGAGAATGTGCAGAAATGATGTAAGACTTCTAAAGTGCTTAGTTATAGCCCCCGAAAATGACGTTTTGTAGTGGTGTACTGAAGCCTCCTTGTCAGTGCGTGCGTGCGTTCGTCCCTCTGTCCTGTTGAACAACCATGTTTGTCCCATTGTGGATTTCAAAAATATATGTCAAAATCGTTCACTAATATGTGTCAATGTCCCCATGCAAGATTCTGTTCCATACCTCCAAGATCAAGGTCACAATTAAAGGTTAAATGTAAAAAAGTTGGTATATATTTCTGCTCTGTAACTTTGTCATCTAGTGGTGGATTTCAAACATTCTTGGCGAACATGTTAACCAATATGTAGCCATGTGTCGCGCGAAAGACCCAGGTTCGTATCTCCAAGGTCAAGGTCACACTTAGAGGCTAAATGTAAAAAGTGTATAGTTTTCGTATCTGCTATGTAACTCATTATCTATGGGTGGTTTTTCGAAATACTTGGCAAACATATTCACCAATATGTAGAAATGTGTCATACAAGGGATCCAGGTCACTACCTCCAAGATCAAGTTCAGACTTAGAGGTTAAACGTAAAAAGCCAGTATTTTTTATTGTGTCCGCTCTGTAATTGTGTCATCTATGGGCGGATTTCTTATATACAAATGTAGTTGGCAGAAATGCCAATTTATGGCGATGTTTCTTTCAATAGGACCAGGTCACACTTAGATGTTAAAGGTAAACAATCAGTACCTTTTCCGTGTCCACGCAGTGATTTTGTCATCTATGGGTGGATTTCGGAAATACTTGGCAGAAGTGTTCACCACTATGTGGCGATGTGTCATGCGAAAAGCTCATGTCCGTACCTTTATGGTCAATGTCACCTGTATTGGTTATATCACGTAAAACATTAGTGTATTTTTGCGGCTGGTCAGTAACTGTGTCATCTATTGATGGATTTCTGAAATACTTGACTGAATGTTCACCAACATGTGACGTTGTGTCATGCGTAAGACTCAGTAAGAGATGAAAAAAAAACACTATCAATATAATTGAGAGAAATGAGTCACTGTGTAATATCTTCAGAAATTTATATTTTTGTGTGTTGAATTCAACAATGGTAACAACTCTTTAACGTTTTTGAGCGGTGCTGAGCAGCTATATCAATGAGTACAGTATAATAAATATAATACCTTAAATCATTTAGTCATACTACAAACTTACTACAAGTATTTATTTCTGTGGATTTTGTTGTATCTATTTAATTGACATATATTAAAATTTATTAATTAAATAGTCATTCAACAATGTATTTCAGCTGATGCATAGTGATAAGTTGCGTCTACCCGAGACCGACTTAGAGGCTAAATGGAAAGCATTGAGTGCGGTAAATTCCTGTTATACTAGCTTCTCAATGTATACTTGTTGATATATACGATAACTATCCAACTAAATCGTAGACTTAAGTCATATCGTCAAATGTAATTGACAAACACGATTTACATATTGCATCCATTTAATGTAGCTCAACTCTAACTGGACATGTATGCAAAATTACGATAAAATAACAAAAAATAAAAACTGTACATAAAATTCAGTACCACATTGTCCTCAGACCCGGCGAAGCCATAACGTCAAACTTATTAGTCAACTTCACTAACGTTAAGATGTCACTCTTTCTCAAAATATTCACTTTTATGATGTCGTTTGATCCTTTGTTGATAAACATTTTCAAACCATTCATAAACCAATGTACGAATAAATAGTCGAATAGCCTTGTTGATCTCAGCTCTGCATGAAATTGTTTTCGACGTAGACATGCCTTTAACTTTGAGAAGTATGTAAAGTCAAAAGCTGCCATATCCGGAGAGAGCGGGAGATGAATGGATTGTTGTTGTCCTAATACATCGATGTCTTGTTGTGCTGTATGGCATGGGGCATTGATGTCCTGATGTAATATAACGTTTTCAATCTGATTAGCTCTGGAACTTAAAACATGCCATTCATAAGTATTGTTATTACTTTATCTTTCATAAAGTTGATCGAATTAATGATACTAGTATATAAACATCATATAAAATTAACATTATTATCGGTAGATAAATTTAGTAGTTAACCTTTGAGTAATAGCTTGAGTTGACTGCATGTCCAGGACGGACTATGTGTACCAATACTTCTCCCCTCATATCCATAAGCACATCGTTCCCGTCGAATGGGACTATTCCTTCTTAGGTGGTGGACTGTCAGAATGTTTCCAAACCATTGATGCTTGTTTGCTCTCAGGTTCATAGTAGTGAACCTACGTCTCGTCTGATGTGATGATTCGTGATAGATAAGAACAAATATTTTAATTTTACGTAAAAACATTCGTGAAGTACTGACTCGCACTTGCTTTTCCTCCATTGTCAATAGTCTCGGTACCCAATGTGCACTTACATGTGACAGACGTATTTTTTTTTGTTTGCTGTGAGATGCGATCTCTATGTCATTTATATACAAGAGCTCTAGAAACATTCATGTAAAGTTCTGTAGATCATATGGCGAAATGTGTTGATAAGTGTGACTCCCGATTGAACATAGACTTGTATCGTTGTTCTGCGTCGCGTCTTCGTCTGACGTCGCCATTTTCTGCCCAATGACAGTCTGCGGTTATGTTATATTTGGTCTGTTTTTATGTCAACTATTTAAAAAAATACGTGATGACGTCATAATAACGTGCGATTCAGACGACACGGCGTTATCCGGAAAAAGACGGAGACAAAGGGAAATGTAAGGATTTTCAGAATGGGTCTGACTGTTTGGGTTGCGCCGGTACTGACTACTATGGTATTCAAAAAGAAGTACAAAAGTAGATTAAATGATGCATTTCAGATTTGATACATGACTTTTATTTGTTATTAAGTATCATTCTTTTATTTTTACACTATTATAACTTGTAATGAAATATTTATTAGCAAAGGCTACGATTTAATGGGGCAGTCCTGGTATGTACGTTTAAAATAACAGGGAACCTTATGAAATCCCACGTAAAGGTAAATTGTCCTTGACACAGGTGTCTACAAACTCCTTAACTAAACCAATTTGACTGAAACTAATTTAAATCACCATAAACGCAACAGTATCGGAAATCCACGTGTGCAATTTTGCAGCTAATAAGTTCATGGGGTTAAGAAAATTTGTGGGTCTCAATTTAAGACAGCCAATAATCCGATTATGACTCACAATTATGACAATTAACAAGTTATCCAATTAGTCCTCCACAAATCCCTAATTTTTGCAAATTGATCCACTTTTAACTTAGAGATTTTAATAATTGGCTTCATATCTTGAAGAAATTTCCAATAAAAGTTAGCGGTGCAGTTGAAATTATTTAATGCATTTTACAATTAGTAGACTGGTTAAAGATATATGGGGACCTATGACATTTGTTTATTGTTTTTATTTTGATAAATTTGATGAGCAAATTGTATATGTTACTACATACGTCATTTCTATCAATATTCTCATATTACAATTGTAGATTCTGACTAGACTCAATGCCAGAGCATGTATTGCTAATTTACCTTCATTAATCAATGATGCACAGCAAATGGATTTAGATGAAGATTTGAGAAAAAGTTTTAATGAAACGATTGAAACCTGGGCAGAACAGGACCGATTGCTAGATCATGGAATTGGAGATGTTATATATGCAATTACCAATGTTGAGCATGAACTGACTGGTGTAAATAGAAAATTAGACGATATGACGCAGAACACACAACAACCCAAGTGCCAGCACTTAGATGAAATAACAGAGGCGTGTTCAACAATGCGAGCGCTCGAACTGCGATCGACCGAGCGCTCGCCGTACGCAATATTGGTATCGTGAACGGTTGCGAGCGCCCACTTCAATTTCAAGATGGCGTCCATAACGACGAAAGTTTACGGAAGTGAAAATACATAATTGTGTTTTATGAGATACCGAGCAGTCTCGACGATAACGACAGTGACACGGTGCTAGAGATGGTTTCTATTACACGCAAGAAAACATTCTACTGAACTGTGCCGACCAACAGTGATCCTGTGTTCAAGGCACTCTTTCGAGTTTCGCAGGCCAAGAAAATCATTTCGGGTGAATATTTTCGTAAATAAATATGTTTTACTTCAATACTTTCCTTGTTAGTATCCCGGCCCGTGGGTAGGAATTTCAGATTTGGAGCTTATTTCAGATATTCTCAGACAGTTGGGGGGAGGGGGTTATGGCCCCGTCTATATACGGTCTAATTACCAGTACAAGTAGAGATTCCAACGGCCCTGCTGTACTTATAGTATTGCTTTGTTAGTATTAACTGATATACGTTTTCTGTTTGATAAAACAATATTACTGGAGATCTACAAAATTTAATAACTTGGTCTATAATCGATGTTAAATAAATGATCTTAAATTAAATTAATTATTGTACATGATCTTTTGATAAAGATGAATCTAATCAATGTAAATGGTCTTCATTTTTCAGTCACTATTGGAAATGGTTGGTCTACTCACTGTGGTGCAGTCAATCAGTCTGGAAAGACCTTATGCTGGCGAGTGATTCCTCTGCAATCAGGAGATCTTTGGTGGTGTAGCTGATCAGTTTTGACTATGTGAAGGTTCCCTACATTAATAACCTTGCTAACTTTTGTTGGGTAATGTGTGGGGAAAGTATTCTTCCCTCAATGATACGTTGGCCAGACTGGATCGTATATGAAGATATATACCCAATGGGTTTTCTCACAGAAGGTGCTTTCCTGGCTGATTTTGCTATAGATTGAAGCTACATACAGATTATTCCCATTACAGGACCTGCAGAATGTAGTGACTCATTATCATATAATATGCAGGAAAAGATACCATGTATTCTTTCTGCAGGCTGTGTGTGACAGCACATTGCAATTCAGAGATTTTTATGCATACCCTAGGTCAGTACATGATTCCAGGGAATTAAGATACTGTCTGCTATATATTGCAATCATTTGAAAACTGAGTGCCATAATAATTACCACTTGTTAGGTGATTCTACCTACTGTCTGTTTAAATATTTGTTGGTTCCCTTTAGGATAATGGGCATCTCACTCCAAAGCAATTTTTTTGCAATTTTGTTCACTTTGAGTTCCACCAGAGTATGTATATATAGTAAGATACTTTGTGTTGTTGAAGTACACATTAAGAAAACTTTAGTTTTTGGATGTGAACAATGTGTCTATCATTACACATTATCTTTACAAGCTGTATTTTACATAATTATATGCTTGAATAACCAATTCTTAAGCAAATTTAATATCACCACTTGATAATGAAAAATGCTATCTAGTTGTTGGCCTGTGATAAGATCACTGAATTAGATGCATTATCATTTTGTCAAATAATTTATCTCATTTTTATCATTTACTCATGTTACCTCTTTGGCTTAGACTTCCTAGTAAATACTATGTGTAGTACTTCAATGAACAAACTTAATCATACTAAACTGAAGCTTTGTTAGAAATTGCTTTGTAAATATTGATCTATTGTGAATTCTGCAAAATGTTAATTAACTGACAAATCAAATTACTTATTTTCTACTCTTCTAGACTCAAACTAAAAATTCCACAGATTATTGGAGGCCACAATTCAGTTGACTGCTAATAGTACTTTGTAAATAGAACTAGTTTTACAACTATTTGGATTTTTATTTTTATGTATGTGCAAATTTTATTTTCAAATGCATTTATGTTAAATAATTATTTTATAGTATATTTTTAAAGCTCTTGTTATGGTCTAACAAGTATTTAGTTAGGTAAATACATGTATACAAATGTAGACAGATTTATTTCAATATACAATGTGTTAAAATGTTGTACATAAATAAAACATCTATATAACTAGAAACAACATGTATGAATTAATTAATAGCAAAATCGGACATTTTATATCAAAGATAACACACAAAAGGGTTAAAATAAACCCTTATTTCCATTGCAGTCAATTATAAGCTATACAACTATACAAAGCTAATGTTTACTTATTTGTATACTGACTAGAAATGAATTCTGTATCTGTACATGTGGTCATTGAAATAAAATATTGAGTGATAAAGAAAGATATTTAGATAACTTGTATAGTACATCCTCTCCAAAGCAACACCCACTGGGAGAATCAAAATTATGTTGTTGTTGAGAGGTTGTTGCTCTATAGAGGTAAATAGTAACAATGTACAGTCGGGAAAAGCATGCTGTCATTGAAGAGAGGTAATGTTTGTAAATAGTAGGTCACACTGGAGAGGTTGTACTGTATAACACAAGTTACCAATCATATAAAATACATAGTATAATATTGAAAGACATTTTAAGACTAAGCAAATTATAGTTGAAGCTATATATACATGTATATGTAATTTTCTAAGAAGTTGACTTATTTGGTGTAAATGTAACATTCAATCATTTGTGTCAATCAGTCTATGTCAGTGTCAATGTAAATACTAAATTGTAAAATGTATGTTTGTGTATGAATTGTTCAATATTCTAGCTCTTCATGTTAATTATCACTTCATAATAAATGAAAAAAATTCAGTCAATTTAATCAATTGTACAAATGTTATACCTAGATACAAAAAAAGGTAGTCCAAAATACATGTGATGACTAATTAGTTTACCTCACTTCTATTCTTCAGAGTATTTAGATTTCATTAAGTCTCATTTTTGGACTTGATTTTTATCAAAATCAAGTCCTTTGTAATCGTAGACTTATATTGGTCGCTGGACTCCATAACAGCTTGGTTAAAAGAATGCCACATAAAGGAAATAGTACGCAACTAAATGGTATGTTTATATAGAAGTATCTGGAATCTTTCCCCAATTAAGTGTGTCAGATCTTAATATATTTCAAATCATTCTATTGTAACTACATGGAAAGAGTCATGTATCTAAATAAGTGCTTGTCGGTAGATACATGAGATATTCAAATGCGTAGAATTAAAACCGCGTATTCACTGTCCAATAAAATATCTTGCCGTAAAAGTAGTTCTACTTTCGGTTTTCGTTCGATAGAACTTTCAGAAAAATCTCCACGGACGTATTCATGCATTTGCAACAATCTACCATCGATGTGTGTGTTTTGTGCCTTTCTAACATTTCTTAATATTACAAAGCGAATTCTCATTTAATCGTATTCCGGGATATTCACACCAACTTGTGTTATTTTGATGACGGAATCGCTATTTATAGACTCACTCCCCGCAGTGGCTAGTAGCAAAGCGTAACCGATGTGGGGAGTTTCATTTATCGAAGGCTAAATGTTAAAAATGCGGCGGAAGAATAATAATTCGAGTCGCTAAATACGAACGTAAATTACTGGATACGTGCTTTTAAAATTTACTGTTTAAGAGTTCCTTTTACGCCAGATTATTTAGAATTACATAATCACGTCTGAATTTCATGCAACATCGGGTTAACTATAGGACATATAGGTCTTACTCTACTGTGTCAGGACCTTTTTGATTTGAGTGACCCTGAATGTGTTCAATGCGACGATGTTCTGTTGTGTTAAAACCAGAAGAATCAATGTTTGTATTTACTGTTACTGAAGTGTTGTTTACTAGTTTTGTACAATAAAGAGTTTTTAATGCAATTAAATTGTCCTCAATTAATGTGCTAATCATTAAACTTTCCAATATCAGGCTTTTTTCATTTTAAAATTTTAGCTAAGGGACTATAGTAAAGCCCTAGCTTATGTCATTTACCTATATGCATATGAATATGAATGAAAACTCGGTCCGTAATTTTAAATGTTAAAATATTTGTATGGGCTCGAACGATGTGGGTACACATTTCTCTCTTTTGTCTCGTATGGTAAAAATCAAGTCCAACAGTACTTTCAGTACTTTGATTTAACTGTGTGAAGCATTGGAAGACATATAATTATATAGTTACAGGTAGTCATTTATCATATTTCAATTAGTTATATTAATAAACAAACAGAGAATGACTATGCTATGTCTTTAACATTATAATTATGTATTTGTTTAATGAACACTTATTATGAATTAAGTTCATGCATGTTTTATAATTGTTAAAATTGAGACATGATTCAAATGACTGCTGAAATTACTGCTTTGTTGGTAAAATTATGTTTACAATTATCTAGAATTTGTTGTTTAAATAAATATTAAAGAGGTGTATACATAAATAAACAGTATAATAAATAGACAAATGAAAAATGCCTTGATAGATTTATACAAACTTTGTATTCATTTAGTTTAGTTACATAAAACTTTAAAAAATGTGATTGTTTTTTATTTATCCTTTGATTGAAGTATGATGACTAGTCTTTCAAAGGTAGACACATGCCTTGTGTCTAAAGCTATTCTCACATTGTACACATGTCTCTGTTCCTCTTGGTATATATCAAACCATCTAGGAGTTTCATCATCAAAGCTTTCTACAGGAGAGGTGCTTTCATTTAACATGATAACAGTATTGAAGGAACTATTGGCTGCTCACTGCTCTAATGTATCTTCCTCATTGATTTGAAAAGAGTCAACAATGGAGTGGAAACCCTCAATAAGATGCCATAGCATATCCTCCATCGCAACCAAAGTACCTCCATATCTGTCGCCAATTACGGTATCAGTTTCAACAGTTTTTCCATAATGCTTTATGCCTGCAATATGAAATAAACAATCAGACATTAATACCTATATACATACATTTTTATCCATACTGCAATGTCATTGTCTTTGTGATTATTGTTATTATTTAGATTATTATTGTACACATGTACTACCACAGAAACACAATATCTTAATATTATTTGTCAAAGGTATTTCCCAGTGTAGAATGATCAGACATCTAAATGCATTCATAGAAACTAACTACTCTTAGAAAGTCTCTTAAATCACAGTCAGAACAATTGTGAAGTAAATCAACTGAAAATATCATCACCCAGATATATTCTTCAGACATAATAAAAAAATATTCACATGAAAGGAATGTAGTACAAAATTTGAAGATATACATAATACATTTTGTTGGATAACCACATGATATGCCTAGGTCAGGGAGCAAGACAGAAGCATGATGGGTATGTGATATACAGTCACTTCTAGTCCCAACTAGATAAATGTGAATAACCGAAATAAATGAACACCTAGACACAAATGAACAATTTAAAACTTCTCTATTCATAAAGATATTTTAAATATTAAGTCTTACATTTTGCCATAACAGACACTTAACTCTTAGATTATTGAATGTATGGTTTATAGAATATTATGAAAAAATCTTAAACAACTACAACATAAATTATAATAATACAATGAAATTCAATCAATCAATATCTTTATTTCCTCCTAGATCAACAGGAGATATTTGAGCATATATAAACAAAAAGTGTGTACCTTGCTGCAATCATCAAGGTTGTATATTATATTCTTTGTCATGCAAATCTTTCACAAGTTCCCCCCAGGCTTGTTGCTAGGTGATGGTGTCTCTATCAAAAATGTGCTGCAGCTAAGGTCATCTGTCAAGTAGCAATTAAATTGCTCATTGTGTCCATGTACAATTCCTAAGAAACAAAAATGAAAGAAATTACAATACTATGTACACTACTGTGCTATAAACAGGATAATAGGAGTCCTCCTTTGAAAACATAAAATATGCATAACTGTAATAAGTGTTTGACCTATTCTCAAGTACAGTCAAACCTGTTATCAGCCACCTCAGAATAAAGGCCAACCTGTGAATATAGCCCATTATTTCAAAAACTCAAATCAATTATTTAGATCAAGATGACTCCAAATAAAGGACACCAGTCGCTAAAGACCACATTGTCTTTCCAAAGGGTGGGCTTTGTTCACAGGTTTGACTGCATGTAAATAAAATTCTACACTATAGGGATATCTTAAACATCATTTCAACTTACTGAAGGTCACAATAAATGTCATCATAGGATAAAACTTACTCTGGATTCGACAGAAAAAAGATAGTTGCTTTATAATTTTACCTTGCTTTTCTTCACCGACAACTTTAGCTATGCTTGATGTCATTGTAAGTGGTGATGGTTTTTCTGTAAAAAAAGACAGGATATTATAAGTTGCACCCTGGAAATAAGTCGACTGAATTTAAATTATTTCTAATAAATTTAATATTTTTAAAAAAAGATCACTTATTTCCAATCAGTGATTATGGTTCACAATAATTAAAAAAAATACTTTGTATAATTTATAATATTGTATAATGGTGTAACAAAAAAAAATCAATGAAAACGTTTTGTTAATCAGTCGGTAACAATATGAAGAACAAGATTTCCGATAATTAAACTAGATTTTCGATCTATATGTCATTTTAATGTAATTAGAAAAATACATACATATACTTATCGTTTTGACATCGATGATAAACACAATCTGTGACTATAATAACAAATGTCTGTCCCGTGTCTTGGTTTTTAAAATTCAGCTCGCTCAATTTCATTCATCGGCCGCCATCTTGGAAATCATAGCGATTCACCAAAATAGGTGTATCGCGAGCGCTCTGAGTGCTCACCGAGCGCCCGTGTTTATAAACCGTTCAGAAGGCGGGCGATCGATTGCAGTTCGAGCGCTCGCATTGTTGAACACGCCTCAGGTATACATGTTTGACAATTTTCTTTGAATACACCAGGGACACTGTAATATACAATGTCCCTGGTTACACCAAGGATTTATATACACATACGTCCTTGGCTACACGAAAATGTAAATCGAAATGTCCCTGATGACAGTTTATTTTGCTTAAATAGTATGATATATATGTATATGCTATCAAAAGCTTTCTCTCATATTATGTATTTTGATGTACAAAACAGTTCACCTTTTTCCTAATCGATTCACTATCACTTACATATCACTACGTGTCTGCTACATAAATATTAAATTCAGCACGTATGTTTGCACATTAACTAAAATGAAGTATAGTCTGGAGTTCTTTCCCCTTACACTATGTTATCGGGTCAGGCAAAGCGCAATAATGGCGGCGTCCACAGTACATTCTAAAGTATGGGTATTTTCTTATATCAAGTGATCAAGTGTTTGCGAGGGTTGGGAATGAATCCTATTTATATAATATATATCACAGATGTCCGTTTTTTAGATGATCACAAAAGATTTTTTTTGGAAACTATAAAGACTCACGACGAGCCACGTCCGAAATTATAGCTACTTCATGAAAGTATTTATATCAACAAATAAGAATGATCATTAGATATCTCACCGCTGTTACAATATTAGTACATAACAATTAAAATAAAGCATAACATCACAAATTGTCAGTCAAAATAAAATTATTTCGTTGCCTGTGCATTACCACTGCAGGCCGCCATTATTGAGCTTTGCCTGACGTAATTATAGAGCACGTCCGGGAACCAGACTAAAATGAAGTAGTGCAGATGTTTATTGTACGGGTTGAAATTGTATTGATTTTTCATTTTAAGACCAGTTACTACATTCCTGAATTTATAGTAATATAGCACACGTCATGATTGTGTTTTAACTGTCAATTAGATGACGCTTTTTCTTGGTCACATATTACAAATAATATACTCCGCAAATTGAACAAGAAGTTCGCATCTATATGCCGAAGTATTTGAGTTGCATGTTTAACTCTTTACTTATGGATTGACAAGTAAGAGTTTAAGTAAATGCTCATGGTTATCTTCCTGATTTATCAAGAATTTCTTTGTTTTCTTTTCTCACAAATTTACAAGACTGACATATTGTTTATTGTGCTATTTCGTTTTATCTTGCTGAACTTCACACAAAGTCAAAATAACAATCTATGTGACATGATTGTCGCTGATAGCAAGATAAAACAATTCAACCAGAAAATGACGGCAATGGGTCTTGTATATTTATATCACCAGTTATTTCATGGACCTACATTGTTTTTATATCCCCAGATATGAAATATATGGGGGCTATATTGGATTCACGCTTGACGGTCGGTCGGTCGGCCGGTCGGTCGGTCCGTGCGTCTGTAGACACAATTTTGTCCGGACAATTTCTCAGCAACTACTTACAGGATTTCAATGAAACTTCACGGAAGTGATCAGTAGGAGGTCTAGTTGTGCATGCTTCAATAAGTTTTCGTTTGGATTAATTTTCACCGAGTTATAGCCCTTTGTTTTTTATACAGTATATACAATAGGCAAATTTTGTCCGGACAATTTCTCAGGAACTACTACAGGATTTCAATGAAACTTCACAGAAGTGATCAGTAATAGGTCTAGTTGTGCATGCTGAAATAATTTTTTATTTGGATTAATTTTTCACTGAGTTATAGCCCTTTGTTTTTTTATGCAGTATATACAATAGGCAAATTTTGTCCGGACAATTTCTCAGCAACTACTGACAGGATTTCAATGAAAATTCACAGAAGTAATCAGTAATATGTCTTGTTGTGCATGATGAAATAGTTTTTCGTTTGGATTAATTTTCACTGAGTTATGGCCCTTTGTTTTATAAAATTGGGAAATTTTGTCCAACCTATTTCTCAGCAACTACATGCAGGAATTCAGTGAAACTTCTTAGAAGTGATAAGTTGTTTGCCAAGTTGTGCATGTCCACATTAGGTTTGTCCAAGTAAATTTTAATGAGTTATGACCCTTTGTTATTTTTTACATAATGAATATTTAGAAATTGGTCAGGATATTTATAAGCAACAATTTGCAGGTATTAAAAAATGAAAATGCGTTATATTACCCTTTGTAAAATGTAACAATAACTGTGTCAAGGTGGCATCTTGGGGTATTCATCACCTTTAGTGATAGTTTTTTTCAAGTTTCAACATTTATTCACCCAAATATATACATACATATAACGTGGGGAAAATACATAATCAGTATTAAACATAATATATATGATAGACTCCCGGTCTAGTATTCTGAAGAGACAAAAAAATTGTTTCCATGTTATATATTATACACGTGGAATCCATGGCAACACCAAATAACATGTATAATAAGAGAATATTGAGAGACATATGTAACAAATAGGTTAAAGATTGTCTAGGGTACTGGTGTACTGATACATGTTTATCCACTAAATTTTCGTGTTATCTTATTCAATAACTTACAAAACTTTTCTAACACGTGGACGTTTTGAGATTGCATAATTTGGATATAAAATAGATCTGGGTCAGTATAGTGTCGAATATTTAAAAATCTGTTTCTGTCCAGGTTAAAAAACGGACATTGTAATATATAATGTTTTTCTGAGCCAATTGTATTCGTATTACAAAGAGGACAAATTCTATCATGTAGTAAAGTTCCGTCATAACGACCGGTTTCTATAGGTAAGCGATGATTTGCAGTACGGAATTTAAAAAACACATCGGAGTCGTGTTTTTTCAGAAGTTTGAAATATGTTTCGAGCTCGAGATCAAATTTAAATTATTTATATAACTTTCCTTTGTTAGACTGTTCTAATTGTGCATTCCATGTTTGTTTATACTGATCTTTTAATGTTTGTTTGACTATCTTGTGTAAAATCGGTGTATTGTAAAATGGTTGATCATCCCAAATATGACTTTGGCCGCATGTGTTTAATATTTCTTGGATTTTACGGGTCCACTTGTATTCGTGATTTTGGTTTAACATATAGTTGTATATTTTTAGTGAAAGTTTTTCGGCTTTACCTGTGACAAGTCGAGACCAGTAAGCGATCATACGGGATTTAATGATTACATCAATGGGGAAGCGACCAAGTTCGCCATATAGCTCTTGTAATTTTTCTTAGGAAATCTTTGTGCACATTTTCTAATATATCAATATTTTCAAACCCAAATATTTCGGAACCGTATGTAAGTATAGGAAGAATTGTAATATCAAATAATTTAAGTGAAAGATCAACTGGTAATTCAGCATTATTAATACGCGAAAGAACACAATACATGGCCTTTTTGGCTTGTTGAACAAGATTTTTTCTGGCTTCAAGGAAAGAACCATTTCTCGTGAATGTTACCCCTAAATAGTTATATGTAGTAGTTATTTCGATTTTATTATCACCGAGTCGAAAATCAAAATTTAAATTACGGGATCCAAACACTATGATTTTTGTCTTTGATAAATTAACTGTAAGTTTCCAAACATTACAATAGTTATAAAAAGAGTTTAAACAGTTTTGAAAATCATCGGCATTATCGGAAACAATGATCGTGTCATCGGCATAGAGAAGGGTTAGTAGTTTAAGCCAGTAAGTTACATCGTTAGGGGTAAAGAGTTCTACACCGATAACATTGTCATTTTCTAAATAAGATTGCAAATCATTTAGGAATATTGAGAACAGTAATGGGGAAAGATTTTCACCTTGACGGACGCCAATGTCTGACTTAAAGAAATTTGAATACATACCATTAAGTTTAATGCAAGATTTGATATTCTGATACATATTGTAAACAATTTTGAAGATTTTACCATCGACTAAATCAAGAAGTTTTTGCCAGAGTCCAGATCGCCAAACTTTATCGAACGCCTGCGAGAAATCGATGAAAGCACAAAACAACTTTTTCTTATGTTTTTTTAAGATTTCACTCAACGTATGTAAAGTAAATATATGATCGTTACAACTGTAATTTTTGCGGAAGCCAGCTTGATTTTCGCACAACAAATTATTAGTTTCAAGGAATAAGTTCAATCTTAAATTTATAACTGCTGTAAAAAGTTTTCCGAGACAGCTTAATATTGTAATAGGTCTATAATTGTTAACGTTGTTTGGATCTCCTTTGTTTTTATAGATAGGGATAATATATCCTTCTAGCCAAGATTGTGGTATAAAACCTGTATCGAGTATTATATTAAATAATTTAATGTATACTGGTAACATGACCTGTTTGGAAGACTTAATATATTCATTTAAGATATCATCAGACGGACTGGGAGCTTAAGAATTCCTTAAACTCATTATACACTTGGATACCTCATTTTCAGTAATTGGTGCATTCAATTGTTGATTATTATATGTTAAGTCGCCTAGATCAAATGTTTGTGATTGTGCATGATTGTCACTGTTTATTTGTTGGAAATGAGTGAAAAAATCATCTATTGATGGTAATGTAGTTACTTGTGGTTTAGGTTTAATTGTCTTCAAGAATTGCCAGTACCTTTTTGGATCTTTTGTTGACATGTTTCTAAGCCGTTGCGAGTTTTTACATTTAAAGCCATTGATATAATAATTCAATGTTCTTTTGTATAGTTTACTAGAATTTCTTAGGTTAAATTTATTTGTTTCTGATTTATATTGTCTATATTTGTTCAATGCTCTGTGATATTTTTTCCTCGCTTGGTGGAATTTAGGGCCAAACCAAGGTTTATTATTAATGATTTGTGTCTTGTGATTTCTTTGTGTATCGTTTCGTGGAAATGTTCTACACGATGCATTGTGGAACAATGTCTGAATTTCTAGTTACACCTGTATCGGGTTGTCAAACATGTTCTACTAGATTTTATCTGTCAGTAGTCGTGACAAACTATTTGAAATTTATAAGGATCCACCAATCCTGGCATTAATTAGTGAGATGGAACCAATTATAATGTTTGTCGCACTTCGTAGCGTAACTATAGTTTGATTTTATACATGAACTATTACTAAATTTGAAAGTGCACTATGTTTTCACGCCATTAATGGTGCATTTACGTTTTCACAATTTATGAAATCAAAGATAAAAGATGTTGCTAGTAATAGTATATGTCACTCTAAAAATGATCTACATGGTTTGCAAGGGTACAGGTGTGAGCAAAAGTATACGGCCGAAGAGCTAAGCCTAATGACAAAATAAATGAAGAATTAAGATATAATTCTGTTGAAGAATTTTGTAAATGTGACAGTTGTGTTTTGATGGATAACGTGGAAGAAAATGTTTGCTGTAGAACCGTTGACTTAGTTACAGTAAGTTTAGATGATACAATAACATTTGTGAACACAAACACTTTAAAACCATAGTATTAAATAAAGCTGTGCTAATAGTTGCCTTCATTCAGAAAACGACTTTTAAAGGAAATAGTGGAAGAGCTCAAGACCAAATTAACAATGAGTATTATTTCTTGACAGTTTAAGATATCATACATATATCACATAACGTGAACAACAGTACAAGAATATCTTAAAAAACTAAAGGATGAACTGAACGGTTCATTAGGTGCTTAAATAATATGATCTGTATATGGTATCAAAAGCTTATACTTACAGTTATAAATATCTAACAAGGCATCCATTTTAACAAGTATTATCACTATATACACTTTTATTTATTTACATACGGGCAGATATGTTTCTTAAATACAAATGCGTGCTTTCATAAGGTTATTTCTCATAATTAAATGTGAATCTTTTCACTTCCGCATATTCGCCTTTTTCCAATTTGTGCAATATCACGCGCACCTGCTAATCGATTGTAAATGGCAGCGCCAAGTTCTCTTTCAGATATCACAGTTTCTACGAACTTTCGCAAAATGTCTTCACTGTGCGTATTTTACGACTCAAATTAGTTAATTAATGAATAATTATTTTAATGAGATTATTCATAAGTTACATTGCGCTGCCTTTTTTAATATGTTTGCAAGTGTTACATTGACATCTTTGATGTGTATTGATAATTACAATGCAAATAGCAAAATAGTATGACTTAAAGTTCAATTTAACAACATAATCGTTGTTAATATCTCATTATAAAAAATCCAAATTTTCTAGCATGTTTTTCGTACTTTTATAATTTTCTCATTTTAGAAGTTCAAAAAGAGCTCATACATTTCTACCAGCGACATTTTAAGACCATGCCAGTGTTGCCATTGCTTAGTAAAAAAGATGAAGATCTTTTACTTGTATATGAATCTCCTGCAATGCATACTGTTGCAGAAAAGAAGGATGCCAAAGAAATTGAATGTTTTAGAGATATATTTTGCAAAGAGGATAAGTCCTGCAATGAAATCTTCATCACTGGTGATGCAGGTATTGGAAAAACGTCCTTCTGTAGAAATCTGTGTTTCTTATGGTGTAATACCAAGTGTGGCCAAAAAATAGAGAAAGAATACGAATATGTGTCTAAGTTTGACTGTGTATTTTATATAAGTTTACGTGACACTGAACATTATCACGTTGTAGATATGCTCAAAGAATGCTATTTTGATCACCATGACCCTATCACTATACGAAATATTATGAGAACATCTAGTTGCCTCATTATTTTTGATGGCCTGGATGAGTGGAATCCGAAGAAAGTTGGAAAAAAGACATATGAACTTCCAAAAAGAGTGTACTCGGAAAGCTGCATATATCTCACCACATCCAGACCGTACAGAATTGAATGCGTGCGGCTGGCAAACAAAGATATTGATCAACACATTTGCATTTCTGGAATACATGAAAAATCGTTGAACTCTTACATTGAAAAAATCCTAAGTTATATGAATAAGCAATATTGTGCTGAAAAGAAGTCATCTGATTTCAAATCTGACATTAAGAAATGTGGTCTAACTAATGAAATAGGTATCCCTATAATTGCATCTCAGTTAGTGGCCTTATGGTTTGGAAAGACGCTGAACGGTATGACCAGGGCACTAATATATGCAAACATTTTAGAGATGTTGTTTCAGAGGGCTAAACAGAGAGATGTTAGATTTCCACCATCTACAGCATCTACTTTACAACTTCCTGATTCTCTGTCAGGGCTAATATATCTTAATGAATATGTCAGCTTATTGTATAAAGTATGTCATCTTTCATTTTGTTCAATGTTCAAACAAGATGAAAATGTAAAGAACCTTGTTTTTACGAGAGACCAGTTACAATCCGCACCATTTCATCTTTCCAATGAAGAAATTGTTTTTTTATGTAAAATTGGCATTTTATCTACAAATGAAGTTTTTGGAATGTATCCTGTTGATAAATTAAAAGTAAGCTTCATTCATAAGTCTTACCTTGAATTTTTCGCTGCATTATTTATATCATCATTTGACTCTAGTAATTCATTCAGGGATGTTACTAAAACATGGAAATGTTTAAATGATGTTGTGCAATTTGGTAACTTATTTCACTTACTTGCTGGATTTTCGTTTGACATAATTAAATTATTGCTTGAGACCATTTACTTGCAATTATCAGATGATTTAACTTCATGCAGGAGAAATGCAATATTTCACTATAACAGTAATTCTTACAGAAATCAACTCAAGTCACTGCAGAATATTGTTGTCAATTGTTTCAAGGAAGTCTGTAGATTTAATGATGACACTGTTGAATTAAGAATTGAAGATTTTCTTTTTGATAAAGATTGCAAACATGTTGATATTTTGAGAAAACTTGTATTGCTAAATACTATATATGTGAAATCGTTTCATTGTAAAGAAAGTAAATATTGTGTCGAGTTTGATCAGTTAGAAAAGCTGCAGTGTATAAATATTGTTAATGTGTTATCTGCAGATTACGTTAAGTTCACTTTGTGCGTGTTACAAAATAGATCAACACTACACACTGTTTGTATTGATGGTGATAATGAAGATAAACCATTGATACCAGAATTACCTGTGAGAAGTCTCCATCATCTAACATCATTGTCTCTGTCTGATGTCAAAATGCAACATAAAACTTTTCAATATCTGGTGAAATTTCTGTCTGACAATGTTCTCATTAAAAATATAAAATTGTCTCGTCTGTCTTGTGTTAATCACAAGGATGATGATAGTGCCTGTACATTGACTCTAGATCTTCCACAACATTCTAACCTCGCTACATTATGTCTGATATGTGTTAATATTTTATGTAACAATGTGAACAATTCTAGTTTACAGTCCATCATATTGTGGCAATTATCTGAGAGGATTGTTAGACTTTGTTATAGTGATGTATTTAACTGTATAAAGGACTCACAACTTGAACATCTTTACATCTTTGGTATCAGGTCAGATTACAATACATTGACATCTACCGTGAAAACTCTTCTATTTCTCAAGTCCCTACAACTGGAAAACATTAATTTACCTGATGATGTTTTGTTACAACTACATCCAGATGTAACACAAGTGGAGATAAAGCTGGTGAGGGTCACAATGAGTCGTCAATGTTTTCAAAGTTTTGTAATAAGTTGTGTTAACAATAAATCTGAGATAAAGGTTAAGCTATATAAATGTAAGATTACATCAGTTGATAGAGAAACTCACATGTCGGAATATCTTGAATTAATATCTTCAATAAACATCACATATAAATCATATCATGATATAATTTTACACTTTGAAACAACAAGTCGTCAGTAAATGTTTTTTATTGTGTTTTTGCAAAGTATTTTTTGTAAAAAATGTGACTTTATAAGCGGATTTTGATAAGTGCATCAACAGAATGGTGGAATTTCACATGAACTAAAAATAATAATGACTTCTTTATTGCTCAACGGAAACATGTCATATGATCAATCATTTTCTTAATTAGATAGTTTCCTGCAAGATGGGACACATTAAAATCAATGCAATTTTCGGAAATTAGTTTTTTATCATTTCTGTTGATTTTGATGATTATTTTAACTTATTTTTTTTCAAAATGTGATTTATTTGTTCATAATGTGGAGTTTTTATATTAAAAGTGTTTTATTAATTTGTTTTAAAATTTTCATTTTCATAGAATGAAAGTCTACAATATGGGTAGTTCTTTCCCCCCTATGATCTGCTCATGTATTTGTTTTCTGTTAAATTAAATTGCTTCAAATGTTGTTCGATGCGTTATTGACTTTTATTTACTGATATGTCTTTTTGGAATTTGATAATTCCTTTGGTATCATCGACTTACAAAAATGCCGTGAGCTCCATAACTGCCATGGTTCCCGTTCCCAATTTCACTCTATTGTGTGCGGTAAGATAGGATTAGGAAACCAACTAGTTTAGCATAAAATAGTTCTACTTTCGGCTTTCGTTCAGTAGGTCAGTAATTTCTCTACAGAAGTATGCATGTAATTACATTAATCTACTATTGATGTATGTCTTATATGTGACTTTTTGACATGATACGTAAATCAGTGTTAAGGTTTATATCCACTACGCGTATCGATCGATACTATCGGCTAGAGCTATATATAGTTGGATAAATTCTAAAAATAGAATGTGGGGTTTTCCCGTCGAAGTGCAGAAAACAGAACGGCAGTACACATACATTTGCGAAGAAATAGCAGTTACTGTGAAGTTCGCAATTATTATGTTGGTTCACAGTGTGTGAAGGTTATTTTTAAGATAGAAGGATCGTAATGGAACTGATGAAATCGTGCGATGTCGGTATATTCCGTAGCGAGATCGGCAAATATCGCCGTATAACGGCTCGTTTCCGAATAGCTATATTTTTTTACAATAAACTTTTACTTTCACTTCAAAACCTGTCATATAGTCCAACATCATGATATTAAGTTTGAATATAATTCATATACCAATTACATATATTTTCTGGGGGAAAAAATCTCAAACTACGATTAATCAATCGATAGTGGTTTATGTCAGTTTTGTTCCGAGTTAGGAACTAAAACATGGAAAATCGAAAAATTCTTCAAAACCAAATTATCACTAAAAGAATTATATAGGTCGATTTTAATTCGTTTCTAAAGTGATATGTGGTCATAATCAAGATATATTATTAAAATGGAGCGTTTTGAAGTGCTTTTCGGTATGTATTAAATCAGTAAATACCACAGCAACAATGATTATTTTGGTACCGATGGATTCGGAAAAATATAGGCTGGATAATGGGCTACATAATAAACTTGAAACATCTGATAACTTAGATAACTATCATGTTAGGTTGATGGAATTTAGCACATGAATATCAGAATATGTACATAAATAGATGGTAATATTGAGATGGTGTATGTTAATTCCTAAGCATGAATATCCATGAACTGTACCTTCTCCTAACTGTCATTGTTGTGTTGCCAGCAACACCATGGCAGTGACTTGTCTGATATGAAAAAAAATCAAATTCCGACAGTACTTTCAGTACTTTGATTTTATATAGAATTATTTTTCTTGTCTTTGCTTTGATATACATGAGTCAAGTACTTTATTTTCGTTTTTAATGTCTGCTGGTACATGAGGTACATTTAGCATGCATATTATTGATATCATTGAATGACTTATGTATGATGTAATTCAATTAATTTGAATAAAAATATTTTCGAACAAAAATATATTTCTACTGTATACTTTGTTGAATTTATTTTTAGTTTGTTATTCTGCAGTAGTTTATAATTAGCTTTATCTTTTGTGACCAACTTTTATCAATCATTTTTAGATCATTCTTGTAAATGTTATGAAAGTATATTAATAAGATATACATGATTAAAAAACATATACACTGCAGTTTCGAAGTTTTAACTTGACTATATTACATTAGCAGATTGATAACATGGTATCATTTGCAAAATGTTTCTTGATGTGGTACATGTATGAATTAGACAGAATAATTTAATCATACAGTTTCATTATATAGAGGATATTAAATGAGTGTGGATTCCGTATTGAATTTATTGAAAGATTTGAATAAAACAGAATGAAGCGCGGCTCTGGAAAAAAATCTGATATAAAAGTTACATTACTGTAAGATGAAATCAGTTGGTGGAGAAACTCACAGTAAATTGTCGGTGGAGGAGTCGGTGAAATACATGTCTGAATATCTTTAATAATATCTACAATAAACTTGACATGTAAATATGGTGTAATGTTATATTTTTAGACAACAAGTTGTCAGTCAGTATTTGTTTGATTGTGTTTTTGTAAACACTTGTTGTAAAAAATGACCTTATAAGCAACAAAATGACAGAATTTAACGAGAACAAAACTGATCATGACTTTTTTATTTATCAACGGAAACATGTCATAAGACCATTCATTTTCTTTCTACAGGGTGGGATTGTCATGGAGACAAGGCCTAACAGTCTTGGCAGTTGTTTTGTATACTGTGATATCATTTCTTTGTTAAATTGTTTAAAATTGTTTACTTATTTACTGCTATGTCTTCCTTTTGTTTGAATTATTTTGCTTGTCTATAAATAAGTCACGTATTTTATTCTTAAATGTCTGCTGGTACTTGAGGTATATTTAGCAAGTAGCAATTTATATCATAGAATGACTTATGTATGAAATAATTCAAATAAAAATGTATTTTAGAAAAATTAGTTACATATGATACATCATTTCTACTGAATACTTATTTGTTAGTTAGTTTCTAATGCTTTTTCGTTTACCCTTGAAGTGCTTGCATTGACTTGTGATGAATGTCTTAACATTTATGTAGTTACAAATAGTTGTTATACTTTGTTTCTTGATCTTATTCTTGCAAATAATTTGACAATATGTTAACCAGATGAACTGTACTGTAAAATAAATATAGAAACTTTGCAGTTTTGACTTTACTATAATGTTATTAATCAAGTGATTTCATATTGGCTTTGTTATTGGGCCAATGACTGTCGTATAATCAACGGTAAATCTCATACGGACATATAATTGCGAATAACTGGCATAAGATACAATATTTTGCACTTCTGCGAGTAAAGATATGAATAGGTCGTCACAAATGAACTTAAAGTAGAGCATACGCAGGGAACAGCCCGCCCACACCAATATGTTTTGTGGTAAATAGTGCATACAAAGTGAGGTACATTGTATAATGGAGGTACCTCAGTTCGATACTAACCTGTGTGCTTCTGTGAATGTTAATGAGTGTCGTGGTTATTTGTTTCCTGTCTATGAAGTCTGCCAGGTAATAGAAATCTTCTGTCGTACATGACTGGTCTCCCTTACATTTTATGATATTTGTTCTCAGAGGTATGGGATGTACGACAGAATGTCAAATACTGACCACGAGCATGATTTGTGACAAACTGAGGAGTGTACTTAGATGTGTCGAACTAGTTTATATAAATTGAAAACAATAAAGATGTGTGTGAAACTAACGAATGTTTATCTCATTTATTTTACCTACGTTTCGGCTATACAATTAACCTTCATCAGGGTATGTAATGACAAAATGGTATACACTATTTCTCTGGAAGTTAAAAAAGGAGATCAATCAATATCACGTGACATAGTTTATACAAAGTTAACTCGTATTTTCTGACAAATTTTCCCCCGTTTACAACGACTTTACACTCAATCCAGTATGCTTCAATATTCTTTGACACGCATACAGTATTACATTTTCTAATTTCGGTTTGAAATTAGGTCGTGGATTGAAAATGGACGTTGTGTTATGTTTCTTGTCACTTTACTCAGTTAAAAAAACTTAAATTGATTCAATGCATTCTTAAAATGAAATATGCAATGATTGCTTAAAATACAAATGAAGAAAAGAATATTGGAAAATGATATTAATTAATCTGAACTATTACAATGTATGTCAATCTGATTAAAATCTTATCATCAAACCCGCTACGCTATGAGGATCTGAAGACGACCTATAGAAGGTCACCTCAGGTGACCTTTTCCACTAGCCAATCAGCGCCTTACTTTCATGATTCTGAAAGTGATCTGATTCTATTTTTAACCGCAGTAAAAAACAATATTTGACTTGTAGTTATCACGAACACCTATTCTTACGCAACTAAATGTAATGATAGCGCCCATGTGACATGCGTGTTTATTAAATTTTCTATACTACTATGGCCGAATCGATCAGGATTACTAAAAAAATCAAAAAGTGGTTGCAGACAAATATGTTATACGTAATTTAATGTTTACTAACGTTTAAATAACATCGTCAGGTAGAAAGTTCATTCGGCCAAAGTACCGATGAAACGAGTTATACGATTGGCTGAATTATAAATAGATATAAATAGTGATCATGGAAATTCCGACTTTTGAAAATAGAAACTGGTATAGGCCGTCATCAGATCTTGCCGTAAGGAAGATCGAATACTTTAGTCAGATTGAATGTATGTAACAAGCCTTGTTAATCATTAATGTTTAAGGTAAATTTCAGGCCATGGTATGGTGTGTACTTTTTGTAAACAAAAACACCAAAAGGATGTCTAAGAAGTGTGTGACTGGTCGAGCAGTATGGGTAGACATTCCATGTACTTTCATAAGATGAGCATCATGCCCATGATGCAACAGACACACACAAATGATTTATTTTGTCATGGAAAACTGATTTATGTATTGATTTGTGTATGATATGTTATTCTGTACTGATTAAATAACATATATGTATTTTCACTTTAAAATACACTATAATGCACCGAGTTGTTGGACCAATATCATACATGCACATTCACTGCTCAAAGGTGACTCGATTTTGTATTTGCAACATGTCTTTAAAAATTCTGGCTAGAACCCTGATATTATCATAAAATGATGTGCAAAAAAGTACAAATTCAATGAATTAGTTGTTTTATTATTTTGTCCTTTTCAAAAACTCCTACAACATTCTAGTGACATAAAATAGTTAAACACAGTATGGAACTGTTTAACAAAAAATGTCTCAACAATAATACTTAAAGGTATTTTACTTTTTTGTATTCATACTTCAAGATTTGCTTATATTTTATAGTGTTTTGTGTTCTTTGATGATTTAAATAATGTTTACAATGTATTACAACCAAAAAAACATAACGAAGAGTGCTAAAAGTTCATTTGTTTTCTGGTAACTTGCGCGTTTGTTCGTATAAAAGAGTCAAATCATATGATAATGAAACGAGATTTTTTGTGAAATATTTTTATAAAACACTTTTACAAAGTGGTTTTCACACCAATGTTATTATTACAGCTCATGCGCTGTTACCCCGACAACCACGGAAGCCCATCAGACGACACCACTCTGAGGCTGGCGGTAAAATAGCATAATCTTTCTTCTCAATGCCGACTACGTGGGCGATTGGTTCGTCAATTGTCCGAATAAATCCGCCAATATCTTTGTATTCTGAAATAATAAATACACACGCAACAATTAAAATAGAGCATAGAAA
This sequence comes from Lutraria lutraria, assembly GCA_964023205.1. Lineage (NCBI taxonomy): Eukaryota > Metazoa > Mollusca > Bivalvia > Venerida > Mactridae > Lutraria > Lutraria lutraria. Next base: position 5,915,758 of record OZ026849.1, read on the forward strand.
TACAATTCCATTTATTATTTGATTATTTGTTTATTTATTTTTTCGGATCCTTACCAGCATCCCTGGACTTCATTTAGGTCTTCACCAGTGCTAACCACATTCTATCTGCAAGCTAGGCACCGAGCTACCCCATGTAATTCAGAGATGGAGGATAATTTAACATAGGATGTAGTATCGTCAGTCTAATTTGTGACGGACAGTGTTGGCCTCGCCCGGAGTTCGAACTCACAACTTCTTGGGTCAGTAGATCAACGCTCTAACCACTGAGTTAAAAGGGCGTGTTTTCATTTATTAAGCAGGCACCCAAGATATATCATCTAATATAGATCTCCGAGCTCAAATGTCACTTCTTGTCTTTAAATGTTTCCGAGTTAGTACTGATATTATTGATACATTAGTCTCTATCTTTTCGACCAATATGTACACTACGGTGGCGCTTTTTAGCAACGCACTGACCTGTGTTCTATTGCTCAGGGCATTATGGGTATTTGGAAGAACGACTTTTAAGATGGAAGTTTAAACCATAGTTTAAGAGATGAAGCCACTGTTTAAACAATTAATGTGCAAACGGCAGTTGGAACTATGGGTCTAAGAGCTCTTAAACCCTTGATTTAACTGTTAAACCCGTAGTTTTAAGAATTATTGTGCATTTTACTTGCCAGAGTTCAGCGTATGTATAATTATCCAAATACGGCTAGTAACCAGTTTCAAGACAAACGTAGTGACGTCACGCTATGTATAATTTGTCTTTTCGACTATAGAATATACTGGATCGAGATTTGAGCTCGGAGGGGCGAAGTTGTATAACTTAGGGACCTGTTTGTTTATTACACTTGAGTGTCAAACAATGAACAGGACAAAATTTAATGTTTAAACATTAAATCGTATGTTTCCGTACCTGATTTATCCGGGTTCTTCACGTGTTCGTCTGACAGCGTCTCTTGTAGATCGGTTTCTGGTTTTGATAACGTATTAATCCTCTCTAAAAGCTCTATCAAGGAAACCAGTCTGTGTCTGTATTCGTTTATATATGCACCGGTATCTGAAAATAACATAACGGTAATATGTTGATAATGTGTTGGTATGACAATATGTTGGTAATATGTTGATAATATGTTGGTATGGCAATATGTTGGCAATATGTTGGTAGTTGGTAATATGTTGATAATGTGTTGGTATGGCAATATGTTGGTAATATGTTGGTATGATAATATGTTGGTAATATGTTGGTATGATAATATGTTGGTAATGTGTTGGTATGATCTGACACTTTTAATGTTAATTATTTGCTTGCAAAAAACACAGTGGGTGTTATTTTCGAATTACGATTGCCTTTTTCTTTAAAGTCAAGTATCTAACGGTTCCCTGCATTATAAATTTATAAATATTTTAAGGCTATTTGTTGTATTATATTCTAATACACAGAATAGTTATCGTTGTTCAAAGGTTTGTGAATTACGTGCGATATTGGTTTATAGAAGACCAATCAAATGTAATATTTGTTCTTAAACACTTGCTGCGGACTTTATAAATCGGGTTTATTTTAGTATATAATTATTGTTTTGTCTTTAAATCTATAAATTGGTGAAACTTAATATGACCAGACATCCACTTCCGATACCTTAAATGGAAGCCTGGAAGAAATACTTCTTTACTAATGTTAAAAGTCATGAAATTACAATTTACTGCACATTTTGAAAAACCGAAACAAATTCGGTGCTTTCAGCGCTTTGATATTAATACCGAGAATATGTTAACTATGTAAACCGCATGTTGTATACTGTATTCAGTACTTCTGACCTGGTGTCATTATGTAATCTCACTTCTTTGGATCAATACACAGGGATTATAAATGGACTTCTTTTTGTGCGGATGAATACTTAACTATTATACGTTTTACTTTTATACATTAAATTCCCCCAAACCACTGTAATATTCCCCATGCTTTCAAAATCAACAGAATCCTGCAATATATTTCTAACTTTTATCAAAACTGCAATGCATACTAATAAAACAAGTGGTACTATTTCTTAACTCGGATGTAAGATGCGTCACGTAATTGTAAGTAGAACAAGAACAACTATAACAAAACGTTATAGGTAGACAAATTACAAGAAGCATGTTGGTTTATGTTTTTTGTATGAAGTTGCTCTTTTCATAAAGGATATTGACTGTTTATTTTATTCAATCCTCCGTTAAGGAGAGTATAAATTATTTATATGATATGAGTAATACACATTATACTGACAATCATGAGTATTTGTCAAATGAATAAATTCATGTAAATATCATACCCTACATCAATCAAATAGAATCAACCCTAAATCCACCATAAATCTGAGCACTATCATACAACCACATTGAACACAACAACTTATCTAGGCAATGCCTTCATGATTTACTTACCTGTCAACTATTAATAGATTCAGTCATCACCATTAGCCAATCAAATGGCCAGGACTGGCCAAACTAGTAATAGACACTACACTATATACTCGCAAACAACAATACTATACTAATACTCATATGTATAATTCGTCTAGAAAAGTAAAGCTAAATGTGCTTCGCTCTTAAAAAATGAAATGCGATATATAGAGAAACTCGGGTCACTGTCCGGTGAGAACAATGTTATCAGGCGAGGTGATATCGTCCAGGGTGGCGAGCTTTAGCGAGTCACCCTGGACGATATCGCCGAGTCTGATAACATTGTTCTCACCGGACAGTGACCCGAGTTTCTATTTATCATGTAACTCAGTTTTCGGAGCATAATTTAGTGTCATTTCACCTAAAATTTAGCGTTTAATTCGCTAGTGTGATGATAACGGTCACCCGGCAAATCACACTTTAAACAGTCAACATCCGCAGATAAATAGTTCACTACAATTGGGCGAAATAATAAAAAAAAACTCACATGGATCACAAAATTTAATTTCACATTAAAGAAATCATTTGTTAACAATTACAAATTTGGTGAAAAATATTCAAAACAACAATTGAATACACAAAAACATACGCGCATTAATTTAAATAGTCGAGTGGGCGGAGCCAAAAAGTGTTCTCATGCTACTATAGCATCCTATTGACCTGAGAACACATAATGTTCTCAGGTCATGTGTTATCAGGCAGTTACCATGGCAGTTGCATGATAAAATGCTTATTCAGTTTTCTCTCAATACATTAAGGAAGGTCCGAGACATCATAATTCGGATATTCTCGGACACAATCGATACAATATTGTTCTTTCATCCGGTCATTATTTCCTTCATAATTGACATCTTTGTTCAGAATAAAACATATGTTTGATAAATGATGGTTGGTATGGTGACTGTTTATCTAATAAATACACGAAGCATCTTGTGCGGTTATTTTATATGAAACTATGATGTTGTATTTTGTTGTTACATACACGTTATACATGCCATAGTGGTAAACGTAATCAGATTGCACTGGTGTTACTTTTTAAATTTGATAATTATTAATTAATTAAAAACTGCGTGTTTATTAGAATACGATTTTCATCATCGATTACAAGAAATCGTAATTAAGTTAAATCGTCTACGATGACAAAGAATGACGTATGCCTTATTTATAAGTCAGCGGTGGCAGTCCGGGGATGGCGTCTCAAGAAATAAAACAAATATTTAGTTCATCACTACTGAATGTCAAGGCCTAGCTTCATGTGATTTTTTTAAATTATATTAGATGATACCTAGGAAAGTTAAGAATGACATTCATGTTGCATTTGGCTCAACATCATGGTGGCATGTATAGGAAATATTGAAATATTGAGAGAGAAATAAGAGCTCGTTATGGTCGGAGGGTCTTAATAGAGCGGTGCTCACAAGGAGAAGTTCAACTGAATATTTTTTTTTATATATCGTTTAGAATCTACGAGTCGGGCCTACCTTCAAATTGTTTTTGGTTTGCAGTTATAAACGCAACCGAATCTCGGAAAAATGCCCCGACCATATATTTTTTTTTTTTATTTATTTATTTTTTTTTATTTTTTTTTTTTTATAAAAATATTTTCGATCTTTATTACAGCTTTTCGCTTTTTAATATTTAAGATTTTTTTAATCTGTTTAGTAACTCACTGTAAACATTTGGATCGTGCAACCGTTTATAAACTTTTTTTATGATGATCTCATTGTTTCGTATCTTAAATTGATCATAAATGTATTCATGATATTATACTAGATAATTCTGCTACAAATCGCATTTGTGCGTTAAATATTTTTCTATTTTCACTCTTCAGTAATATGCATTGTCTTTGCCATGAGTAATTGCAATTGTAAATGTTTTGCTGATTTCTAATAAATTTGAATCTTGAAGCTTAATATAAAACAATAAATGTATATAAATAACTTTATAAAGTTTCTTGTTTTTTAACGCGCGACACTTCTTCGTGTTTATTTAAGTAACACGTGCGCTTTATTGGGTAACGAGATTTGGTACCTGGGAGAAAAAGGCCATAATATCACATACTCATAATGACGAAGGATATCCGAATATACGAATTATTCTCTCTGATATTGAACAAATGTCTTGGCTGGTAACAAATTATATTATGGTGTTTGTTCACGGATTACCCGTAAGTGATTTGTCTTCACTAAAGTTAAGCTCACTGACTTGCGGGATTTGTGGCTCGAGTAGTTATATCCATGTTATCGTATTTATTTATACAACATTTCGGTTTGCAAAAACATTTTACTCAATGCTTGACACAATAAATCACCGGTGACGTCACCAATTCTCCAAATATTGTCGATCAAGTCTGTTTCACATTTCTTATTCCTAAAAGTTATATCGGCTGACATCGGCAAACATCGGAAACTTCCGACACTATGCCGTGTCGTGATACTAGTAACTGAATAGCGAGTTAAGTATTTTTTACAAAGCCGTTATTTTTGTGTGTCTTACTTGTTTCCTTATCAATATAAACACATATATAATTTAGTAAATATGTCACCTTACATAAGAGAACAGAACAGAATATTTTATTGGCGTATATATAACGCATAGTAAATAGCCGTTACAAATAATACAGTCAAACTGAGTTACATGTATACAATATCATAGCATAGATCTACAGGTAATTATGTAATTTTGAGTAATACATTTGCCATATACTACACATTGTAATATGCTTAAATATGGATAATGTTCTTAGTCTACAATATACAGACATTACTAAAACAAACAAACAAAAACACACGTATAAATCAATGGTATAATATTTACGGTAGTATTGCGATGACAAACGTTGAAATTATAGCATCGAAAATACAAGTCAAGTCCGTAACTAAATGACTTGAATGATATTTCAACTGAAATAATAAATTTGTATGTCAAAAAAAATGATATTTTCATTATCCAGTTTGGTTGCAAAATAAATATATTTAGAAACTAAAATCAATTCCGTCTTGTTTCTTGTATTAGATGTATAATATAAAGTGTTCAGGATAGCATTTTAGAAATTGCCATTCTTCCGTATATCCATTAAGACACTTAGAGGTGAATTTTTAAAAACTTTCACCATCAGCTAAGAGAATTACGACCACTTTTGTTCCTCTACCCCCAACGTAAAATAGTACCTTAAAATCTAACGAAGACACCTGTAGGAAAATTGATCTATCTCTATAACAGATGACACAATAAATGCAAACATGTCTATGAGTCTAAGGGAAACCAATATTTAGTCAATCCAAAGTATAAATATGATGTTTGAAACTATTATGTTGCAGAAAAATGAAAAATATAACCCAGCCCCTTTAAGACTTAGTCAAGATTTTTTGCCTTTTACCAAAAAGTAACAAATTGATAAGTATCACTAAGATAAAACTAAAGCGGGTCAACTCCTGAAATTTTCTCAAAATTAACTACTATGTGTGTATAATGTCTATAGCAATTTTTTAAAAAGTTTTACACTCCTGTTTAGAAAAGATGTGTGTCAGAAAACCATGGTTACTTGATTTTCGTTAATTAACGATGTATAAGTTCCTATAATCTTAACAAAATATTTTGGACTAAATATTGTCCTTCATATTACTATGTTAATTCATGTTTAAAGTACAAAACATTACCTAAAAACTAAAAAAAAAGAAGAAAAAAGTATGGTCCCTGTGGGGTTTGAACCCATGACCCTCAAGGAATTTGTCAAAATGTATATGTAAAATTCATGAACTTGAGCACTTTTCAGAATGGAGGTAATGCATTATACATCTAATACTTTAAGTAGCTAAATCAATTCTAACTTACTTGAACGTCTTTGATAATACTGTTAAATAAATTTACTTCTTATGCCTATGTAACAGTTGAAGGTAATATTGAAATGATACTCGTCTTCGATATCTTGACATTGGCATAATTCGCTTCATTACTACCATTTGTTTAAACATCTTAAATTTTCTAGACGAATTATACTTATGAATATTTGTTTATTATAGTTGTGTGCGAGTATATAGTGTAGTGTCTATTACTAATTTGGCTAATCCTGGCCATTTGATTGGCTAATGGTGATGACTGGATCTATTAATAGTTGACAGGTAAGTAAATCATGCAGGCATTGCCTAGATAAATTGTTGTGTGGTTATTTGAAGTTCAATGTGGATGTATGATAGTGCTCAGACTTTTGGTGAATTTGTTAACATTTAGGGTTGATTGTATTTGATTGATGTAGGGTATGATATAACCATGTGCTTAAAAACTATAAACATGAATTTATTCATTTGTCAAATACTCATGATTGTCATTATAATATATATTACTCATATCATGTAAATATTTTATACTCTCCTTATGTAGGATTGAATATAATATACAGTCAATAACCTTTATGAAAAAATCAACTTCATACAAAAAACATAAACCAATATGCTTCCTGTAATTCGTCTACCTATAACGTTTTGTTATAGTTTTTCTTGTTAAGAGTAATTCATGCATGTACTTACTAAGCGCCGCAGACAGTCTTAAGAGTAAAATTTGCACAACGCATGAACAGGAGGGAACCGGATTAAATCCTCAATCGGATTGTTTGGCTAATGTTGTTGTTTACATATGAAGACTTCGCGTACTTCCGGTCACCTGCTAACTAATTGTTATTCAGCCCCTGTCTCGTCTGGTAAAGGTTTCAAGGGATTTCTTTTAGAATAAGCTAGGTGGTTTTGTCGTCAGAAATGATACATCATTATTATAGAGTAATTAGTTAAAATTATGTATGAGGTGACATTATTAGATTTTTTAAATTCTTATTTTGAACTTATAATTGAGTTACAGCGTCTAGCTTTGAGAAAAACAGATGATAATAATCGTTAGCAAGGTGAACTATTTGACATTCTAATCTGGTGAACAAATTGTGTTTGCTTAAACTGTTTAAAATATACCCTGTGCAGAAATTACGGAAATAAACATACTGGTTTCATTTTGTCGCGAAGAAATGGAAGTTTGAAATAGATCAGTACATTTAATAAGTTAAGGCTATTGTCCACTACATGTTGCATTTATACATTATACATTAATGGATTCGTGAACTTTGTAGAGAAATATTTTTTCTTAAAACAGATACCGCGTCAGTCTCGTTCAGTCTTGTAATGATCGTGTTTAAGGTTTTATATTATAAGATCTAAACATTATTGTTTTAAAATGTAACGGACAAACTTTTGGAACCTTAATCATTTTTAAAAGTTCAATGACAATCATTTCAGTTATTGTTCCTTTAAATTTGCATTGAAGTTCATTGGAGTAGTCATATTTTCAAAAATATCATTGAAAGAAAAAAAAAGATCCGCTTATTAGTAAACTCATGATGAAAGCATGTTAAGACACAGTATCAATGTAATATAATAAATAAAATATATAAGCCATCATGAAATATCTTCAGTTTCTCTATTCTTCTACAAAATGTGTCGTGGTTTTAGTCAAAGAATCTCACTATCAAGGAAAATTACATCTGTTTCTTAAACTTTGTTGAAACTAGATTCATGTATAAACATGGATAACGTTAGGTCTCAGGACTTAGTGCTAGTAAGTAGACAATTTAGTTTAAGACATTATTTCATAGGATGTTCGTTCTCGAACACTGACAATCGTAACTTATATCTGGGTATTTCCGTAACTGAGATACGCCTTGTACATAAGTGTATGGTTACAGATTTTGGTTATTTGGTATCCGGTAACTACTTTTTCAATACTAGGTACTCGTTTTCGTAGGATTTCAGACTTTCAAACGTGTTTATCGTTCGTGATTGATAAAATGGGCATCGTATTCCCATGGAATGGAAAACAGGTTGTTGCCATCGTTGGATTCCCAGGGTCAGCCATGGCGGAAAGCAGCCCCTTAACCTACAACAAAATGGCGGCCTGCCTATAATGTCCGAGGCACTTTCTTTAGACAAACGTCGAGTTGTTCCGATTAGAACACGTATTGCATAGTTTATGTCGCTGAAAGAAAACCAGGTTTACAGCTGGTTTAACGCCGTTTATTCAACGAGATTTTATACGACGCTTAGTTAACCTTACCAGCTTTCTTTCGTGGACCAGTTCTTAGTTACCCTTTAACTAGGAGCTAGTTACTTTTCCACATATGGAAGAAAATTGACATTTTTGTCAAATTTTCATAGAAGGGCTTCACATACCATGACCGGGATTTGAACCCAGATCACGTGGTTACATGTCTAGCGTACTAACTATTACACCATGACTCACCCTATATAGACTCTTTAATTCCACCTTTATGGTGATATACATATACATTTGATAACATTTTTCAAACAAGATACAGAATTAGTGAGAAAAAAGGCAATGGAAGAAGAACAAACAAGTATACATGCATGAAAAAGACATAAGTACCTATGGTTATTATGTCTATTAAACGACAAGACATACATGTATATAAATATACAACAGAGACCATGTAAGTGGGGGGGGAGTATTTACTGATATTCTTAGAGCTAGAATTATTTGTAACCCGCGTAATCATCTTGCCGAAAACGAAACACAAGAAGTTTACAAGGTATAACTAGTGAATTAGAAAAAGTTAAATGGTATATGTACTGGTTTGTAAGTAATAAGTCAAGTATCGGTTTAATCCGTATTTAACTAGTATGGAACAAATGTCGGGAATTAATCCTGATTGATTTGTAAAGCCACGAATTACAAATAGTTGTGTTCTATAATCAAATATCTTGCGAGCTATTAACTGTGAAGGCATAGTACACAGTTTGTGGAAAAAAGACGTTTATCTACGTCTGCTATTATAGGCCAACCCAAGAACGTTGATTTCATTATTTTGTTCTTTTTTACAATTGGTTTGTTTTATTCATTACATTAAAACGCTAAAGCCTTCTTACAGACATGTTTACATATTTGAATCTCTCTTTACATTCTAAATACATTATTACAAAAAGTTGTTGCGTTCAAACATATTTAGTAATTAAGATTTAATTTATTGCACAATTAGTGTCATTGCTTGCTGTAACCAAACTATTAAACCTACACTCCTCGTTAAATTAGTGCTCATTAATCTAAAATACGCTACTCGCGAGTTTGTTTACAGCGGATGAAACTCAAATAAGGTCAACACATTGTGACATGAGAAAAGGGTTGGTTATGTGTATGTCCGTATATAGTGGCATACGTTGTTTTTCAAAACATTCGGACCCTTAAACTAAGATATTTTTTCTGATAAAAGTTACATTTCAGAAAACAATATTTGTTTCTTTTTAGATATAATGCATTTAAAGAGGCATATCCTACAACTGACAAACACGAAAGTGTAAAAATGTGCAAGATGTATTTGTAAGACAATATTATAATGGATAATTGCAAAGAGAACTTGGGTCATAAAATGACTAGTTTAGGTTCTAGCCGCAAAAATCAATGCTATGAATAATAAATCACTTCCACCCAAAAATTGTACAACAAATTACAAAGATTTTCCGATCTTTTATGGAAACTTACGGCCATGCACACTTCAAAGAAGAGGTAACTTTCAAATTTGCTAATTGTTGACATATTTCTCTGACGACTATATGACTTTTCCATGACTAAATGTATGTGTCACAGATACATATTTTTGTGATTTTATTTTTAATTGTATGAATTTTTGGCTGAAACTTTCTTAGTCTTTTTCTTTACATGCTTCTAATTTATCATCATTTTGCCTTGATTCTAGATGCACCAAGTTGTAGGATATGCCCCTTTAACACTTTAAGATTAATTAAACAGACACTTTAAAGTCGAGAGACCGAACAATTTGGAATTAATTAACCAGAGACATGAGATTTAATTAATTCGACACTGTCAGAATAATAATCCGGACACTTCAAAATCGAGAAACCGGACACTTTAAAACTAAGAAACCGGACACTTCAAAATCGAGAAACCGGACACTTTAAAACTAAGAAACCGGTCACTTAAAATGCAAGGAGATGGGAACTTTAGTCCAATATTAAAAAATCAAAATACATTTTTGAGTTACAAAGAAGTTCAGAAAATCTACTTCGGACAATTTCTTATATTTATAACATTTCTTGCCTGACAGTGTTCTAACATATGGTTTACTGTTGAAATAAAACGATTTAAAAGGTGCACTGAGAACATTATAATCGTATCGTCTGTTTGCTTGGAAATTTATCAAATAAGATAATTTGTCAAAACGTCAAAAACATCATCGAGACTATTAGAACAAGAAACTCTATTTTACAACACAGTTGCTTGCTCTTATGTAATAAAGGATGCGACATGGAAATGTAATATTTAAGTTCGCGACATATTGTTCTCAGACAGGAAATGAATAAATCTTGGTCACTTTCAATAATTCTGTTTTTTTTTGTTTATGCCGTAAATTCCACATGCCCTGTTCGTCTAGAAATCAAATGTATTCGATAATTATTCAGTACTGAAACCAATGTTGTAAAAGCCACTTTGTCGCCTAAAACGACGCAGTGACCTCGTTCCTTTTGAATATTCGGGAATTTTCGTACGCAATCTTCGGTAATTAACGTTTTTATCAGTTGCTGTTCTAAGTTGCAATTTTAATTATGATGGACGCTCACTTGAAATACAAACTGATAACGTAACTGGCAAAATGATTTATTTATCTTTAATTGGTAGATCGACTGTAGTGGAATTTATCTTTAATTAATTTGACAACGCGTGGGCTTGTGACATTCGAGTATTTTTGTTTTCTTTTCATGAACAGATAATTTATTACCCATAGTTTTATAAATAATTTTATAATAGATCTTCTCCATACTGTCAACAGATAACTTTCTATCTTTTTGAATTTGTGCAAAACTTTTTTTATTTTAAATTATTTATAGGTGCTTACGAGACGTCAAAAGTCGAAGATTATAAACAAAGTTTCCCATTGATGTAAAAGTAAATTTTTGCCGGTTGGAAGAAATTCTCCAAAAGCTCTACGCTGTTAATTTCAAGTTTCAAAATGCCATTTAAAGGATCTAAATAGAGCCCGATATCAGAAACAAAAATTAATAAATTTGATCTTACCTTTGGTTCCTGGCTCCATTAAAACGTAAGCTCTGATGTGTGAGAACCAGGCAAACAGCACAGACACATAGAGAGTTCTTAAGGCTATAGATTTCATTTTTCCAACAATAAATTTACGAATAACTTAATTTTGTGATAAGCTTGCTCGTGTACCCTTCTTTTCAATCCAGTATGCGTTGGCAATAAATGTCTTGTGTCCTGTGTAGACGCTAGTTTAACCACGTCAAAACAGTCCGAGTCAGTCTTCAAGAATCGCTTTATGCTGAGTTTTTTTTTCAGAATAAAATCGTTTGAACAATTGTTTATCTAAATATTGCACGTTACATCTGATTAACTTGTCAGTTTTGTCTGTAAGTAATTCTAAACCGTTCATAAAAATAAACTTGATTTATTTGAAAAAATATTCGACTTTCTCCAATTTAAAATACAGTGCGTTACGGAATTTCAACAAAAGCCAATTTCCTTCTTCGAAACTTCATTCAATAAGAACTTGTCCCCACTGAGTGTTTGCCACTTTCCAAAAAAATAGTTCCAGTATGTGACAGCCGAATATATATACTGGCTTAGTAGATATACCACAAGATGCGCGCCGTGACTGGAAACACGTTCTATGATAATATTTATATATTCATACGCACCCTTTTCACCTTCCGTGACAAGAAATAATTCACTTGCGTAATACTCCGCATTAGATTTAGTTCCACTTATGTTACCGAGTTTCTGTCAATAGATAAGGGAATGTTTCAATTTAATTGGTTTATTATTGTTGTTAGTCCTTGTTCTATTCTATTCATGAAATATGATGCTACACTATTTTACATCCAGAAGTTGTTATTGAATACTAAGTTCAATGTTTCCTCGCTTCAAAAATAAAAAATCTCTTTTATTTATACTGCAGCACTGTGTATAAAGTTTGTCTATAAATAACTTGGTTCGGGCTAAAGTCCGGTAATTGACGTATTTCAGGACTTTATCCTTGATGACGTCATCATTATTCATTTATCAACCGCGTTGATTAAAAACTCACTAATTGTGACTTTCCCATGCACGAATTTGGATAGGAGAACCATATTTACTCTAAAAAAATACAAAAAAGTGTGGCATCGTTTGACATTATGGTATAGTTGGGTGTGTCATTATGGAATAAATGATCGTGTCATTATGGGATATTTGATTGTGTCATTATGGGATATTTGATTGTGTCATTATGCGATATTTGATTGAGTCATTATGGAATATTTGATTGTGTCATTATGGAATATTTGATTGTGTCATTATGGGATATTTGATTGTGTCATTATAGAATATTTGATTGTGTCATTATGGGATATTTGATTGTATCATTATGGGATATTTGATTGTGTCATTATGGAATATTTGATTGTGTCATTATGGGATATTTGATTGTGTCATTATAGAATATTTGATTGTGTCATTATGGGATATTTGATTGTATCATTATGGGATATTTGATTGTGTCATTATGAAATATTTGATTGTGTCATTATGGGATATTTGATTGTATCATTATGGGATATTTGATTGTGTCATAATGGAATATTTGATTGTGTCATTATGCGATATTTGATTGTGTCATTATGGGATATTTGATTGTGTCATTATAGAATATTTGATTGTGTCATTATGGGATATTTGATTGTATCATTATGGGATATTTGATTGTGTCATTATGGAATATTTGATTGTGTCATTATGCGATATTTGATTGTGTCATTATGGAATATTTGATTGTGTCATTATGGGATATTTGATTTTGTCATTATGGGATATTTGATTGTGTCATTATGCGATATTTGATTGTGTCATTATGGAATATTTGATTGTGTCATTATGGGATATTTGATTGTGTCATTATGGAATATTTGATTGTGTCATTATGGGATATTTGATTGTGTCATTATGGAATATTTGATTGTGTCATTATGCGATATTTGATTGAGTCATTATGGAATATTTGATTGTGTCATAATGGAATATTTGATTGTATCATTATGGGATATTTGATTGTGTCATTATGGAATATTTGATTGTGTCATTATGGGATATTTGATTGTATCATTATGGGATATTTGATTGTGTCATTATGGAATATTTGATTGTGTCATTATGGGATATTTGATTGTGTCATTATAGAATATTTGATTGTGTCATTATGGGATATTTGATTGTATCATTATGGGATATTTGATTGTGTCATTATGAAATATTTGATTGTGTCATTATGGGATATTTGATTGTATCATTATGGGATATTTGATTGTGTCATAATGGAATATTTGATTGTGTCATTATGCGATATTTGATTGTGTCATTATGGGATATTTGATTGTGTCATTATAGAATATTTGATTGTGTCATTATGGGATATTTGATTGTATCATTATGGGATATTTGATTGTGTCATTATGGAATATTTGATTGTGTCATTATGCGATATTTGATTGTGTCATTATGGAATATTTGATTGTGTCATTATGGGATATTTGATTTTGTCATTATGGGATATTTGATTGTGTCATTATGCGATATTTGATTGTGTCATTATGGAATATTTGATTGTGTCATTATGGGATATTTGATTGTGTCATTATGGAATATTTGATTGTGTCATTATGGGATATTTGATTGTATCATTATGGGATATTTGATTGTGTCATAATGGAATATTTGATTGTATCATTATGGGATATTTGATTGTGTCATTATGGAATATTTGATTGTGTCATTATGGGATATTTGATTGTGTCATTATGGGATATTTGATTGTATCATTATGGGATATTTGATTGTGTCATAATGGAATATTTGATTGTGTCATTATGGAATATTTGATTGTGTCATTATGGAATATTTGATTGTGTCATTATGGAATATTTGATTGTGTCATTATGGGATATTTGATTGTATCATTATGGGATATTTGATTGTGTCATTATGGGATATTTGATTGTGTCATAATGGAATATTTGATTGTATCATTATGGGATATTTGATTGTGTCATTATGGAATATTTGATTGTGTCATTATGGGATATTTGATTGTGTCATTATGGGATATTTGATTGTGTCATTATGCGATATTTGATTGTGTCATTATGGAATATTTGATTGTGTCATTATGGGATATTTGATTGTGTCATTATGGGATATTTGATTGTGTCATTATGCGATATTTGATTGTGTCATTATGGGATATTTGATTGTGTCATTATAGAATATTTGATTGTGTCATTATGGAATATTTGATTGTGTCATTATGGAATATTTGATTGTGTCATTATGGGATATTTGAGTGTGTCATTATGGAATATTTGATTGTATCATTATGGGATATTTGATTGTGTCATAATGGAATATTTGATTGTATCATTATGGGATATTTGATTGTGTCATTATGGAATATTTGATTGTGTCATTATGGGATATTTGATTGTGTCATAATGGAATATTTGATTGTATCATTATGGGATATTTGATTGTGTCATTATGGAATATTTGATTGTGTCATTATGGGATATTTGATTGTGTCATTATGGGATATTTGATTGTGTCATTATGCGATATTTGATTGTGTCATTATGGAATATTTGATTGTGTCATTATGGGATATTTGATTGTGTCATTATGGGATATTTGATTGTGTCATTATGCGATATTTGATTGTGTCATTATGGGATATTTGATTGTGTCATTATAGAATATTTGATTGTGTCATTATGGAATATTTGATTGTGTCATTATGGAATATTTGATTGTGTCATTATGGGATATTTGAGTGTGTCATTATGGAATATTTGATTGTGTCATTATGGAATATTTGATTGTGTCATTATGGAATATTTGATTGTGTCATTATGGGATATTTGAGTTTGCCATTTTGGGATATTTGAGTGTACCATTATGGGATATTCTTACCTAAATTCTTCGTCGAAATGAACGAATTGAATTCCTAAATTTTGTATTGAATGTTTAGGACATTTGCACGATTACTAAAGTGCGACCAAGAAACAATTTATATGTTTAAGTTGTAGACATGAATACCCTCGAATGTACGACTTTGAGGATTATAAAACCGCCTTAGATTTAAACCTTAAACAAATATGACGTTAGTACTGATAGATTATTTGCTCGTTTGACTGAGATAAAACATTGAATTACAAGAGCGAGTGTGTAAATCAACAGTTGTGAATGAAATTTTTAGATAGATACGCCCGTCATTTCATTGAAGACGTATCACTGAATTAAACTTCTGACAAAAGTCTTATGAAGAACAATGCTTGAACTGAACACTTTAAACGTTTTATTGAAAACGCATTTTTAATTTCCTGATTTGTAAAAAATCGTTTGCTTCTTGTTACCCGACCGAAAATAATGATTGCCCGCGACCTAAGACTTTTATCATGCACGATGACGGTAAATCCACTTCTTTTAAAAAAAAACCTTTGCACTCACTTTCAAAAGCAAAAAAAAATCTCTGATCTACAGACTTTATTTTTAATGAGCATGTGACCAGAAACAAACTATTTTTACACCTAAGACCGGTAGATCACAATCTTCTTTAAACAAACATTTTATTCGGGAAGGGTTCATGAAAACTAGGCAGTTCTTGATAACTTTAATCGTTTGGTAATTTACAAACGACGTGTGAAGCTCATAATTCAAAAATGATTTGCTGCGAAAATCCTTCCAAAATTTAACGAGATTTTAATAAAATAGGAGTTGTCACTTTTTAGGCATCTATCTCTCTACTGACGACATTTTATGCGTGTGCGTTCACATAGGGGTAAAGAAACGTTTCTTGTTTCCAGACCTACCTTAATTATTCTGGGCGACCATAGACTCTTTTATCATTTTATCAGGCCTGAGGAACGGTACGTCCAATGTCTCTCGTGTTTACGTTTACTCATGCGTTCAAAATCTAAAAAAAAGCCTCGACCTATCTACCTTATTTTTAATGAGCATGTAACAAGAAACAGACATTCCTAGGCCTTATATGAACGATGTAATACGATACTTGGGGGTCATTGCCTGAAACTTGAGCGATGTCATTCTTTCACTCAAAGGGAAGATTTCACCTTATAATTAATTGAATGAAGTAAAATTTTACTGTTAGATACTGAGTAATACGTTCAAGGTCATACACTCCTCATTCCTGTATCACACTTTAAGCGGGGGACAAGTACTGTATACGTCTTAATATTGGCGCCTGTTTTATTTTGGCGATTTCGGCGGTCGGCATTGGAACCGCAAAATCTAGACCACGCCAATATAAAACCTTGCCAATAATAAACACCGCCAATCATTTTGTCAAAAAATGTAAATTTTGTTATCAAAAGGTGTTACAAACACTTTTTCACATAACTATTTGTATGTTTAGTATGTTTGGGCATGTATCATTACTTGTGTACTTCCATCAGTATATTTGTAACTGGATATAAAATTTGTAAGGCATCTCACTTTCCCACTTTTTCGCACGCCTTCAAGAATGATGAAAGAAATAAAAAAATATTCACAACCTACCTTCCCTATTTTAATGAGCTTGTAACCGGAAACAAACTGTTGTAAAGCTTATTGAACGAGGTGTAACATCACTAAATTCTAGTTGTTGTTACTTTTTATTGGGGTTAACGTTGACCCAGCAGCCAAGGTCATTAGGCGACTTACTCTAGTATTCAGCTTTTAACGGTGGTGGGAGATACGGCTAACTGGACAGCTTCCTCACCTCAAACCGACCATCTCCGGGTAAAGGTCACCCTGTGAATAAAGGTCATTCTTACCAAAACTGTCATTGGTTGTTTAGAACAGAATAACCTCCGAATTAAGACCAACTGCCAATAAAGGCCGCATTTAGCCAAGTGTGTCTTTTGTTCACAGTTTTGACTTTGTATGATTTTATCTTCTGTAAAATTGGAGAATGTCTTATACCTCATACAAACGGCCACCTTAAGGGATACAGAAAATATTTATACTCTCCAATGTGTCATTTTACCAAAGACAGTTAAAACAATCTGGTTAGCTGCTATAGATAGTGTTGATAATGTATATAGATATTGATGTTTGTTAGTTAATCATTATACATATAGTTATGCATATTATTTAATTATTGTTTGCTTTTAATGTAAGCATTGTACACAAGTAAACGACAATTATAATAAAAAACAAACAAAAATAAAAACATAAGTAATAACAACACATTTAAATAAAATGAATGAATAATGAAATAATGGGGACCTGCTGACGTGATCCGTTTAAAGAGAATTCTGGAGGGATCGACTGTAACACCAACTCATAATACATAATAATAATACATATAATATCCGAAAAAGGCCACCTGTTAATATAGGAGGTCACGTTATGTATTTCCCAAGGGTGGCATTTGTTACATGTTTAACTGACTTTTTACTTGCTTTTCCTAATAAAGCCATAACATACAATAGATGAATATTATGACCGTTTGTAATGTTAGTGATAACTCATACCCCTACAATAAGAACTAGAGGGAGAGGTCAACGCTATGAATCTCGTCACGCCGTCGGCAGCGCGTTTTTCCGTGCCTAAACACTATACCAAAAGCATTTCCAGAGTGGATACGGCGTCTATAAAAGTGCACCCGACATCCGAGTAAAGGGGGTGGACTAGCCATTTACACAGAAACATTCCGTGTACAACTACAGCGCCACATACATTAATACATTGTACTTCTCAAATGGCGCTTGTAAAATTTAATCCTCAAGTAATTAAATCTTCTACAGAGAAGTTCTAGCCGCATGCTCGTCTATTGACTTTTCTAGTCTGTCTTGTATAGTGTCTCCATAATTATAACATGTTTTAAATGACAAATATCGTGAATCAGTCTTATAAATTTGTCAAGTGTAGATATTGACTTCTAAAGCACGCAATATAATTATTTTTTTATTACAAATTGTCATGTTTTGTTCAAATTTGCATTTGTGATTTGACATTAAACACAAAGAATTTAAAACATCATAAATTATACCTGGTGAAACCGTGCCAAATACCTACATGTATTTGTTTGACCTTCACCTTTGTGTAACATTTACCGGAATTGACGTAAGATTCAAGCATCGGTGCTTGAATTCTGATGTTTTTACCTGGGGTAGGTTGATTCACGCCCGTTTAACTCATAACGAGTGTAATTTATCCTTCGGCAAAAATGTTGTGAGGAACTTCCGTCCTCGTTGTGAGCACCCATATTGTTTGTCAACAAGGTAAGTTTTTTTTCCAAAATTATGACGAAAACAGGCCTTTGTGTAAAAATAACGAAATGCAGTTAGCCAGATTTGGGTTTCCAAGTACGCCCGTGTTGATTTCTATTTATTTGCATTTGATTCAATGAAGCTGTGCTTATTCGTGTAGACTATCAAATAAAAATTCAGTTAGGTGTAAAAAAGATTCCGCTGATCCTATACTTTGTTTTCGGCCTGAGTTAGTTTCTTCCTTCTTCCTGAAAATTTCATTCTTATAGGAACACAAAAAAATACATTTCAAAAACGTTCTGCCAAGAGGCGGTATTTTGAAGATTTGACATAGTTTGGCAGATCAGTTATGTAGATGAGGCATTCTTATCCTCCGGACACATTTCTAAGTCAAGTATATATTTTCAATATCGGTGATAGAATTTACAAGGAAAAAAAGGCAACAAAATATACCAAGATATAGTAATTTAGCAAAGGCAGGGTCGGCCAGGATAACTTTTTAAACTTTAGATATGTGAACATAATACTCTCTACTGTTAGATTATAATAGACGCACAACTTCCGGGTAGAAAAATTGCTTTAATCGAGCGCAGCGGACGTCATGCTGCAAAATAACACTGATTGTGTGTGTTATTTAACCATAAGGAAGTATGCAGCTACAGTAAGTAAATATATTTAGCTAGTTCCTGTAATTTGTTACTTACTGCGACACACTTGTGAATCAAATTATTTTAAAGGTCATCTATTTTAAAACTTATTGTTGTTATATTCTCATAGACTTATTATACATACATGGATTCGCAACTTCCGTATTTACAGTTAGAAGTTATCAAATATCGCGGAAGCGAAGTGAATCAACGGGACTCTCGTGTTTACAAAAGCTAAACTTGATATCCGTGATGATCCGAATGTGTACAACAGCGAAAATATCCGTGATTATCCGAATACTTAATTCCGAAGGCGTAAGTACTAAATGTCCGCCATGTTGGAATGTGCAATGCTCGATTGGTGTCTTTTTTCGATGCATATGCTTACAGGATTTTTCGTGTATCATTATGAAGCTTGTTCCTTCCCTATCAATTTCCCGGCGTGGTCAATTACCAGAGTTTTATAGTATACAGTTTGTGTCTAAGTTCGTAAACACGCGATTGCAGCTATCGGAAATAGTTTGAAATTGTCCGAAGTATCACAATGGATTGTGGGATTAGTTGCGAATACATGCACGTATATTAGTCATTGGTATTCTACAAATGGCTAATCTATTATATCATATAAAGTATTAATACACAACCATTTGTTATCAATCACAAATGATGAAGAATAGCTTCCCGCGTGGTCTAGTGGTTAGGATTCCCCGCACGGGAATAATTCTTTATTGCTTGTTATATTAATCAAATTCTTTTTTTCTTTTCGAAGGAATTCAAAATCTATTCTATCAAAGATTAATAATAAATTGTTGCTACTACTAAAATTAAATGAACTTTATTGTATGTCCTGTAACACATATAATAATATAACGTTACATTGACACGGGTACAAACGTACCAATGGTATCACAGACAAGCACTCGCCATAATGATATAATTATTATTATCACTGCGTATCAGACGGAGGCTTGAAGTGTCTACATATGTTAAAGTGATACGGCATGTTTTGTGTGGAATTTACGTAACATTTGTATACGCAAGTATTACTATGCCATGCTCTGTAATTCCGACAAGTATAAAGCTATTTATTGGCAGAATAAAATTAATATATGTACGTGATAAGAATCATACCCAAGTACATAGATATAAATAACGAATACTGGAAGCGACCTGTTACTAAGCAGCTAAAAATAGAAATAAAAGGGAGATAACTCGGAAATCAAAAATAAAAGAACCAAACATTTTCCATTTTTAATCAAGCACGGTTTTCCTGTTTCCAAAGGTAAAAACATTGTTGTATATATTGTTGTATGTATTGTTGTATATATTGTTGTATGTATTGTTGCATATATTGTTATATATATTGTTGTATATATTGTTATATATATTGTTGTATATATTGTGGTATATATTGTTGTACATATTGTTGCATATATTGTTATATATATTGTTGTATATATTGTTATATATATTGTTGCATATATTGTTGTATATATTGTGGTATATATTGTTGTACATATTGTTGTATATATTGTTATATATATTGTTGTATATATTGTTATATATATTGTGGTATATATTGTGGTATATATTGTTGTACATATTGTTGTATATATTGTTATATATATTGTGGTATATATTGTGGTATATATTGTTGTACATATTGTTGTATATATTGTTATATATATTGTTGTATATATTGTTATATATATTGTTGCATATATTGTTGTATATATTGTTGTACATATTGTTGTATATATTGTTATATATATTGTTGTATATATTGTTATATATATTGTTGTATATATTGTTATATATATTGTTGTATATATTGTTGTATATATTGTTATATATATTGTTATATATATTGTGGTATATATTGTTATATATATTGTTGTATATATTGTTGTATATATTGTGGTATATATTGTTATATATATTGTTGTATATATTGTTGTATATATTGTGGTATATATTGTTATATATATTGTTGTATATATTGTTGTTTATATTGTGGTATATATTGTTATATATATTGTTGTATATATTGTTGTATATATTGTTGTATATATTGTTGTATATATTGTGGTATATATTGTTGTATATAGTGTTGTATATATTGTTGTATATATTGTTGTATATATTGTTTTGTGAGAGCGGTACATTCCATATCGATTTATATCGGTATATTGTGGATCGATAAACATCGGTACATCGCATATCAATGACTATCGTTACATCGTACATTTATATGATACGTAAATATCGTTACAACGTACATTGATACCAATCGTTATATCAGATATTGATAAATATCGATACATTACGTATCGGTTAATATATCGTTGTATTGATATCGACAGGGAGTAACAGTTTGGTTTACATAAGAATTTATTTATTTTTATCACATTACAAAATATTTAACAAAAAATAACTTATATAACAAGTACATGTACATACATGCTTGACAACAGTTGAGAATTTATTCCGCAAATATCTTGAGATTTAGGTCCGCGGTTATAAAACTTGAGAATGATCTCCCAGGCCCGATCTCAGTTGAATGTAAGATATGCTAGTACACAAAATATACAGTGAAACCTCTCCAGGGCAGCACCTTTTGGGAGTAGCACAATTGTGTTGTTGATGAGAGGTTGTTGCTCTAGAGAGGTTAAATTATAGTTAGATTGTACAATGGGAAAAAGTCATGCCGTTCTTGAAGGGATGGTGTTGCTCAAGAGGGGGTCTCTCTGGAGAGGTTTTACTGTATATATTTATATTTAGTACATGACATAACATTATTATACCGCATTAGCACGGAGACTTATCTCATGTTTTATAATCTCGGACCCTGGGACCGAATCATAAACAATACACTTATTTTGAACCGTTTGTCTTCTGTTTCTAGAAAGCAATTCGTTGAGACAGTATATCGTACAACATGGATCGAAATTGGCGTCTGGTTGTTTTTTATGCATTTTTCGTCAACGTTCACATTTAGTCTTATCTAGGAGGCCAAGTACCGCAGACCAAGACGTTTCCAAGAGGCCGGGTACCAGAACACTTAACCTCACGTCAGAAAAGTTCCTAGTTTCCACTAATCCGACAACCCTTTTTTCTGCTGAACATAGACCCCTTATTTGGCCCCATCAATTTTATCTAGCTGTTTTCGTTTCCATATGAACTGTATACTGTGACCTTAACATAAAATTATATTTAACAAAACGTTCATCCTGCCTGTCCCATATTTTTGGGCATATTAGTGGAAGCATGGATAGTTTTGCCTTGTCAGCGAATTAGATCTTGAATTAAGGAACTGCGTGTTTAAAACAATCTAAACTGAACAATAGCTAATAAGAACCTGAATTACATATTAAAATACATTTTGAAATGCTTTCTTTTAAGTAACGATTTCGAAATTAATAGTAGATGTATTACATGTAATTTATACGACAGTATCGGACGTTAGACGTTCGTCAGTTAGTCGCCATAGTTACCCGTAGCTAGCTAAGTTTGTTTGTAACAATGAAATACATGTACATGTATATGAATTGAGTTAAATGAACTTTGATAATCAGATAATGAAATGATATATGGCAGGAATTTCTCGTTGACGGCAATAGTAACCATGGTAACACGACATACAACTAAATGAACACTAATATCTTCCCGGACGTCTCCAGTTTTCCACAATTGTTTTCTTCTCCTTTTCGCAGTTTTCATTTCCACATCAAGACAAGTTCAACACAATACGCTGACAGTATTAGTTTTTTTAGCTTTTTTCAAAAATGTCACATGGCCTAATTTTATCAAATAAAAGAGCAATATTTGATTTGGAAATACTTTTTCGCATACAACTTTAAACGAAAATAAGACGTTACGTAAACACACTAAGAACTTTTACGCAACGATTCAGCTTTTACCGAAAGTCTGATATCGGAAAACAATCGGAACTCCTCTGCGCATGTCCAAAGAAAATGCCTCGGACATAATAGACAGGCCGCCATATTGTTGTTCTTGTTCACGGGCTACTTCCCAACATGGCTAACCCTAGGAATCCAACGATGGAAACAATCTGTTTCTCTTTCATTGAGAACTGGATGCCCAGTTCATCAAAGGCGAACGATAAACACATTTGAAAGTCTGCCGTTCTAAAAATGACTCTTGAAAACTAGTACCTAGTGCTTTAAAAGTAGTGACCGGAAACCACATAACCAAAATTTGTAACACTACACTTATGTACGAGGCGTATTCTCAGGGACGGGATTGTCCGGGAATGCCCGAGTAATTAACGATTGATCAGAAAAATCCGAAGAATTAATTCCGAATGTGGATTTACTTAGAAAAAATGGCGGGAAATAAACCTAAATTGCTATGAATTCAAAGTGTACAGGTTCCTGTTTAGAAACTCGCATGTTTCCGGGAACCAGTCTCGCATTAAAACGAGAGGAAAGACTTCCAACATGGGATAATACATTTGTCTGACGCGTTTTGAAGCACTTTTCAATATTTCTAAAGCCGTGTCACTTGGGGCGGCCGGCTTTAAAATACTTAACAGGAAATTCTGACCAAAGTTCGACAACTGCGTCACGGCATTTTCTGTACCTGAAATTAAAAGAAAGAATGTGTTAGTTATTTTTATGTCTTAGAATGTTCGTATGTTCGAATGTAGTGATCCCGGTATGTCGGATTTCAATTGACAGAAAACAACTTAGCGAGTTTTGATAAACATCTATGTAAAATGGAGTTTGGAGATGATAAATTTCCCGTTTGAATGGTTTTCATGAACTTTTCTTGCATAGTTTATGGATAGTTCATGAATAGTTCATGAACTATTTATCAGAGGAGTAGTACTTGAACATGTAGTTATATTTGCTGGAGTTTAAAGACGCACAAACAGTGGAGATTATTTGGTGACTTTCCCGGAAGACCCAGGTTTACAGCTAATAGAGAACCACAGACCTTCAGTAAGCTAGCTGTACTTCATTTTATCTCTCACCAGACAAAAAAATGTGGCTACTTTCATCTTAATCTTTGAATTTGGTAAGTATAACGATGCCACACCATAGAAATCATTTTAGCATGAGAATTAGGGTAGATATTTCATGAACACTTTGCATTATTGCAAACGAAGAGTTTTCAATTTTTCCTACATAAGCCTAATTGTAAAATCAAGCACCTCTGGGGCCGAGCTAATTTTGCCCCCGGGCCATGTTTTGGAACTTGGTAGATATTTTCAAATATCTCAGCCAGCTTTTATTACAAGAAGATTTTTAAAGTTTTTCATATTGGCTGCCATGGCAACCAGAGTTTTACATGAAATGTATTCTTTTTTAAAACAACTTAGACAGCGTACCTCCCAAAGATCATTCCAGTAAAGTTTGGTTGGCAATTGGCATGGTGATGTAGGAGGAGATGTTGTTTAAAGTAAAAATAGGCGCCACCTCATGACGCATGACGGACACAAGGCGATCACAAAAAACTCATATTGAGCATATTATGCTCTGGTGAGCTAAACATAGCCTGAGTCAGCAGAAAAAGTAGGATCAGTCTAGTTAATGAAAACAAGGAACTGTTTGACGCCTATGTGACGGTTTTGCTCCGTGATAAAGTATCAAATATTGTCTATCTCACTATAATTTTATTGTGTCATAAAATGAATTAATTCATTTATTTTTAAAGAAGGGCGTTTTTATTTTCTGCTAAAAACAGAAGCTTTCAAATATTGTTCTATTTTTACCGGAATGGTAGCAATTAAATACGAAATAATGTACATACTGTAATTAATACGCGAAATTAGTCGCCTGGTAATAAAAGTATAATAAATACATGTATACACATTTTGTCTACTACCACTGCGCCAGTTGTTTCGTATAATAGATGAGAAATTGTGTGATTTGAGAACGTAATTATAGATCCTATACTTCCAGTGTACTTGATAAATCCCTTTGTTTATAGACATAAAAAGGGGTCATATTTTATGTGTATATCGCGACACTTACCAATAAATCCGAGGACACAAGTTGTTATTGAAATGTCACAGTCTCGAAGTTTCAACTCTTGACGTAATCCACCGAAGAATCCATCAAGGGCGAACTTCGACGCTGAATAAATCGATACAAATGGCTGGCCAAACTTTCCTGTAATTGAAAAGAGGTTAGTTTATAATAATCCACGAATCAATAATATTTTGACAAAATCTTAAGTAGCTTTATATCGGAAATTCTTCTTTCGTTTCATGTTAAGAGTTTTCTTTTTTACTTAATCATCTCTTCTAAGACGTAAACATGAATACATGCTCATTAAAAATAGGGCAAAAATTGGGCTCTTTCAAGAACGCGAATGGAAAGGTAATAAAAAGTCTAGGGTTTTGGGGGGAAATTGGGATTGCTCAGGTAACCAGAAAGTTTGTTTGTTCGCCAAAATGGAACTATTTTTGTTTCAAGGTTGAACCTTCTTTTGGTTATAAAGGTTTTTGAATATTATAATCCATGAGAACAGCTGAACAAGTCATTAAATTGGCGGACAAGTACAAGTATGTACAGACAACCAATAAGAATGTTTTACTAGTATTCAACTCCAGGACTAGAAAAATTGTGAAAAGTTGCGCGTATTTCCGCCATGTATTTCACGGGAGTTAACTCACAATGCAAGAGACATTAGTAAACAATGGATAGTCCCCCTTGGCAGATAACACGGGACATGAACGACGAGAAAAAATATTTAACTATCAGACACGTCCAGTGAGTATGTCGGTTATCTGCCTATTAACGTTCAACAGAGACCTGGGGAATAATTCTGGTTTTTGGATGAAAAATATCAATGAGAAACATTAGCCCGGGCTTTTTATCAAACGTCCCGTAATTCTTCAGTACGTGTTAACACGAATGTGTCTCGATTCTGTAAAACTGACGCTAATCCCAATCAAGTTTGCATGTTAATAAACGTAATTACACGTACAGTCAAATACGTGTTAGCGGCCACCTCCGAATAAAGGTCACCCTGTGAATAAAGGTCACTCTGTGAATAAAGGTCACTCTGTGAATAAAGGTCACCCTGTGAATAAAGGTCACTCTGTGAATAAAGGTCACTCTGTGAATAAAGGTCACCCTGTGAATAAAGGTCACTCTGTGAATAAAGGTCACTCTGTGAATAAAGGTCACCCTGTGAATAAAGGTCACTCTGTGAATAAATGTCACCCTGTAAATAAGGGTCACCCTGTGAATTAAGGTCACCCTGTGAATAAAGGTCACTCTGTGAATAAAGGTGACTCTGTGAATAAAGGTCACTCTGTGAATAAAGGTCACCCTGTGAAAAAAAGGTCACTCTGTGAAAAAAAGGTCACCCTGTGAATAAAGGTCATCCTGTGAATAAAGGTCACTCTGTGAATAAAGGTCATCCTGTGAATAAAGGTCACCCTGTGAATAAAGGTCACTCTGTGAATAAGGGCCATTCTTTTAAAGTACGTTATCAACTATTAGTACACAGTGACCTCCGAATAAAAGCCATCGGAAATTGTATTTCCTAAGGGTGGCCTATGTTCACAGGTGTGACTGTATTTCCTGAATGCAGTTATTATGTTATTGTAATTAAGAAACATGTTTTCTACATTAATACAATTGTGCCGTCTGAAGACTATCAGGTTACTATGATAAAAGAAAAATCTAACATTATCACGAATGAAGTAAGTCATGCCCGCTGTGTTAGTACTGGAGAGAAGTAGTTTATTCCCCGGCTAACAGATGTTACAGATACACTAACGCATTAAACAGGACTGTACCTATTTAATTAATGGCTTTAACATAAATAAGATAAATACAGTTGAACATGTAATATTAATTATCTAAATCATCAAAACAAACTAATTATGTCAACAATCACTAAGAAATCAGAACATGCCACATCACAGTCTTTTAGACTTGGGTACGAAAATTAACTAACGCACATGAATGAAAATGATCATTCTTTATTGCATTGTAGAAAATAAAAAAGTTGTCGTGCACTTTTAACATATCATGATGATTTTTCAGACTTTTGACATATTTTTTAAGCCGCATTACTCTTTCCTAAACTTAAAAGATTCAGATTAAATATTTGGTATTCTTTACACGTAACGGAGGTGATCGGTGGTCTAGTGGTAACATGCTGGACTACTAAACTAGTGGTAACACGCTGGACTACTAAACTAGTGGTAACACACTGGACTACTAAACTAGTGGTAACACGCTGGACTACTAAACTAGTGGTAACACGCTGGACTACTAAACTAGTGGTAACACGCTGGACTACTAAACTAGTGGTAACACGCTGGACTACTGAACTAGTGGTAACACGCTGGACTACTAAACGAAAGGTTCTTGGTTCAAATCTCGGCTCCGCCTTTAGATATTTCAGGGACGCTTTTTCAATGTCCCCATCCCAACTACCGAGCCATGTACTGTGTTAAGAAGGTCATTTTAGACCTAGCTTAGAGAGAGAGAGGAGAGAGAGGGGAGAGAGAGGGGAGAGAGAGGGAAGAGAGAAGGGAGAGAGAGGGGAGAGAGAGGGGAGAGAGAGAGGGGAGAGAGAGAGGGGAGAGAGAGGGGAGAGAGAGGGGAGAGAGAGGGGAGAGAGAGAGAGGAGAGAGTGGATAGAGAGAGGGGAGAGAGAGGGGAGAGAGAGGGAAGAGAGAGAGGGGAGAGAGAGAGGGGAGAGATAGGGGAGAGAGAGAGGAGAGAGAGGGGAGAGAGAAGGGAGAGAGAGGGGAGAGAGAGGGGAGAGAGAGGGGAGAGAGAGAGGGGAGAGAGAGAGGGGAGAGAGAGAGGGGAGAGAGAGGGGAGAGATAGGGGAGACAGAGAGGGGAGAGAGGGGAGAGAGAGGGGAGAGAGAGGGGAGAGAGAGAGGGGAGAGAGAGAGGAGAGAGAGGGGATAGAGAGGGGAGAGAGAGGGGAGAGAGAGGGGAGAGAGAGGGGAGAGAGAGGGGAGAGAGAGGGGAGAGAGAGAGGAGAGAGAGAGGGGAGAGAGAGGGGAGAGAGAGAGGAGAGAGAGAGGGGAGAGAGAGAGTGGATAGAGAGAGGGGAGAGAGAGAGGGGAGAGAGAGAGGGGAGAGAGAGGGGAGAGATAGGGGAGACAGAGAGGGGAGAGAGGGGAGAGAGAGGGGAGAGAGAGGGGAGAGAGAGAGGGGAGAGAGAGAGGAGAGAGAGGGGATAGAGAGGGGAGAGAGAGGGGAGAGAGAGGGGATAGAGAGGGGAGAGAGAGGGGAGAGAGAGGGGAGAGATAGGGGAGAGATAGGGGAGAGATAGGGGAGAGAGAGGGGAGAGAGAGGGGAGAGAGAGAGGGGAGAGAGAGAGGGGAGAGAGAGAGGGGAGAGAGAGAGGGGAGAGAGAGGGGAGAGAGAGGGGAGAGAGAGAGGGGAGAGAGAGAGGGGAGAGAGAGAGGAGAGAGAGGGGAGAGAGAGAGGGGAGAGAGAGGGGAGAGAGAGAGGAGAGAGAGAGGGGAGAGAGAGAGGGGAGAGAGAGAGGAGAGAGAGGGGATAGAGAGGGGATAGAGAGGGGATAGAGAGGGGATAGAGAGGGGAGAGAGAGGGGATAGAGAGGGGAGAGATAGGGGAGAGATAGGGGAGAGATAGGGGAGAGAGAGGGGAGAGAGAGGGGAGAGAGAGAGGGGAGAGAGAGAGGGGAGAGAGAGGGGAGAGATAGGGGAGAGAGAGGGGAGAGAGAGGGGAGAGAGAGAGGGGAGAGAGAGAGGGGAGAGAGAGAGGAGAGAGAGGGGAGAGAGAGAGGAGAGAGAGGGGAGAGAGAGAGGGGAGAGAGAGAGGGGAGAGAGAGAGGGGAGAGATAGGGGAGAGAGAGGGGAGAGAGAGGGGAGAGAGAGAGGGGAGAGATAGGGGAGAGATAGGGGAGAGATAGGGGAGAGAGAGGGGAGAGAGAGGGGAGAGAGAGAGGGGAGAGAGAGAGGGGAGAGAGAGAGGGGAGAGATAGGGGAGAGAGAGGGGATAGAGAGGGGATAGAGAGGGGAGAGAGAGGGGATAGAGAGGGGAGAGAGAGGGGAGAGAGAGGGGGGAGAGAGAGGGGAGAGAGGAGGGGAGAGAGAGGGGAGAGAGAGGGGAGAGAGAGGGGAGAGAGAGGGGAGAGAGAGAGGGGAGAGAGAGGGAGAGAGAGGGGAGAGAGAGAGGGGAGAGAGAGGGGAGAGAGAGAGGAGAGAGAGGGGATAGAGAGGGGAGAGAGAGGGGAGAGATAGGCTACATGAGAACCGGGCAAGTGTATCCCTACTCTTGTTTCTAATAGTTTCTCCTGATTCTTTATCGTGTCCGGTGTAAAGCACAGATATACGCTCTATCCGTCTCCTGTGGTTTTCATAATCCAACACAACAATGCACTAGGCTCTGTGGTTGACATAGGGTCTCTATAAACCGTCCCTGAAATCTCGGAAGGTGGAGTAGTGATTCTGTCTCATGATTGTTCATTTTGAAGTCCAGCGCGTTATAACAAGACCACTGGTCGCACTTAATTATGCGTGCATTCGTCATACTTAATATGTTTTAATACCCAAAGACAAAAAACTTTGCAATTTGCTAATAGACTTTGAATTTGAATTTGTAACAGAAAAAAATACTCACCAGCAAAAGATGAGACGACAACGATACTTCCTTTGGTCGTCTCTAAATGTGGTAAGGCGTAGGAAGCTAAATAAACGTATGATTCAAAGTTGACTTTCAGCACCTTCTCTATCAGTGAAATATTATGTCGGGAACCAGTCCACAAACCAAGGTCTAGTAGAATTATATGATTTAGGACTAAAATGTCTAAACCTCCATTAAGTTTTGTGACAGCAGACTGAAATTGTAAAACATGCCGTCAAAAACGGTCTTCGATGGTTCCCTACAATTTCCCCTCACTTTTAAAAGACGGTCACTAAATTGGTTCATATTATAAAACGGCTTCTGGTTGGCTCATATTTAGACGGCGGCCACTGATTGCTTCATATTTATTACACGACCTGTGAATGGTTCATACTAAGAAAACGCCCACTAATTGGTTATGGTTAGAAAACGTCCAATAATTGGTTCATGTTTAGAACACGCCCACTCATTGATTTATGTTTAAAAGGCGGCTACTGAATGGTTCATATTGAGACGACGGCGTAAATATATTTAGAAGGCGGCATATGATTGGTTCCCTTTCAGAAGACACTCATCCGTAATACAATGTTTATAATAAAGCTTACCACTTACCTGGAGAACAGTGTCCGTAGAATTAAGGTCCATCATATCAGCCACGACATAATCGTAAATCTGGTCACTGCTTCCAAGTTCACGACATTTTTTGACGACCTTAAAACAGAAACAGTTTACGCTTTGAATTTATTTAAATACAATGGAATGGTATTATATAGGCATATTGAGAAGAACAACAATGAATGGACTCTAATTATCGTTTGTGATTTTCAACTTTTAGACTTTACAGTATTTAAAATGTACGTGTTATAATTTTTATGCAATGATGGCTAACTCCGTAGTGAAAATTTCGCTACATTTTTTATGGACATCGGATATCATTGCACATTTAACTGTGTGTTTAATGTAGAATTCGCTCTAAAATATAAGGCTGCGGCTGTGGTACATTGGCTCATGTGGGTTCGGATCAGTCTATGAAAATTTGACCAAATGCCGATTGGTGAAGAGGTTGCCGGGTTCTTGTGGAAGGGGGGGGGGGAAACTGGTTATAATACTGTCCAGGAAAACTGGTAAGGTAAACCGGCCGCCGTATATTACTGAATTTTTAAAAAAAAACGAAATATAATTACCTCTTGTAACCGGTTTTCGCGACGCGCTGTTATCACAACATTCGCTCCCAGCTTGGCGTAGTGATATGCAAGTTGTTCACCGATGCCTGTGGAGGCCCCTGTGATGAACACCCTCTTCCCTTTAACATTCTCTGAAAATATATCGTTCGTGCATAACAGTT
The DNA here is from genome assembly GCA_964023205.1 of Lutraria lutraria. Taxonomy (NCBI): domain Eukaryota; kingdom Metazoa; phylum Mollusca; class Bivalvia; order Venerida; family Mactridae; genus Lutraria; species Lutraria lutraria. Next base: position 5,947,093 of record OZ026849.1, read on the forward strand.
AAAAGACAAATTGATGAAACGTTTTTACACCTCTGTGATCAATTATTTACCTTAACAATTATGCGAGACGCGGTCGTGGTCCAGTGGTTAGTGGGCTGGATTTGTAACCAGACAATCTGGGTTCGATTTCCAGTCGCGGCAAGTCATACCTTTCCATGAAAATTTGACAACGATGTCGTTTTTCGTCCACATGTAGGGAAGTTTCCGGTTCCTTGTGGAAGGGTAAGTTAGTACTGGTCAGAATATCGTCTAGGAAAACTTGTTTAAGTGAATCAGCCCCCGCATATAACTGAAAATTGCTGTCAAACGGCTTGAAACCCAAATAACTCAATAAACAACAGTAAAGGCCTAAAAATGAGTCTGTTTCTGGTTTCGTACTCATTAAAATAGGGTAGGTAGGTAGGTAGGTAGGTAGGTAGGTAGGTAGGTAGGTAGGTAGGTAGGTAGGTAGGTAGGTAGGTAGGTAGGTAGGTAGGTAGGTAGGTAGGTAGGTAGGTAGGTAGGTAGGTAGGTAGGTAGGTAGGTAGGTAGGTAGGTAGGTAGGTAGGTAGGTAGGTAGGTAGGTAGGTAGGTAGGTAGGTAGGTAGGTAGGTAGGTAGGTAGGTAGGTAGGTAGGTAGGTAGGTAGGTAGGTAGGTAGGTAGGTAGGTAGGTAGGTAGGTAGGTAGGTAGGTAGGTAGGTAGGTAGGTAGGTAGGTAGGTAGGTAGGTAGGTAGGTAGGTAGGTAGGTAGGTAGGTAGGTAGGTAGGTAGGTAGGTAGGTAGGTAGGTAGGTAGGTAGGTAGGTAGGTAGGTAGGTAGGTAGGTAGGTAGGTAGGTAGGTAGGTAGGTAGGTAGGTAGGTAGGTAGGTAGGTAGGTAGGTAGGTAGGTAGGTAGGTAGGTAGGTAGGTAGGTAGGTAGGTAGGTAGGTAGGTAGGTAGGTAGGTAGGTAGGTAGGTAGGTAGGTAGGTAGGTAGGTAGGTAGGTAGGTAGGTAGGTAGGTAGGTAGGTAGGTAGGTAGGTAGGTAGGTAGGTAGGTAGGTAGGTAGGTAGGTAGGTAGGTAGGTAGGTAGGTAGGTAGGTAGGTAGGTAGGTAGGTAGGTAGGTAGGTAGGTAGGTAGGTAGGTAGGTAGGTAGGTAGGTAGGTAGGTAGGTAGGTAGGTAGGTAGGTAGGTAGGTAGGTAGGTAGGTAGGTAGGTAGGTAGGTAGGTAGGTAGGTAGGTAGGTAGGTAGGTAGGTAGGTAGGTAGGTAGGTAGGTAGGTAGGTAGGTAGGTAGGTAGGTAGGTAGGTAGGTAGGTAGGTAGGTAGGTAGGTAGGTAGGTAGGTAGGTAGGTAGGTAGGTAGGTAGGTAGGTAGGTAGGTAGGTAGGTAGGTAGGTAGGTAGGTAGGTAGGTAGGTAGGTAGGTAGGTAGGTAGGTAGGTAGGTAGGTAGGTAGGTAGGTAGGTAGGTAGGTAGGTAGGTAGGTAGGTAGGTAGGTAGGTAGGTAGGTAGGTAGGTAGGTAGGTAGGTAGGTAGGTAGGTAGGTTCTAATACCGAACATCTTTTGTGCGGAAAGAAAGGTAAAAGAGGGTAGTGTAGTTAATAACTTCTGTTCTACGGAAGGTACCGTAGTGAGTCTAAGTCCCACCTTCGGTATTACATTTTTCATTATTCTTTAACGCGTGCTGAAAGGCAAAAATGTGAGTCAATGATTGTACCGGGCCTAATAAAAAATATAGGACAAAATAAGGCAGAATGACCAGAAACAGACAAAATAAGGCAGAATGACCAGAAACAGACAAAATAAGGCAGAATGACCAGAAACAGACAAAATAAGGTAAAATGACCAGAAACAGACCAAATAAGGTTAAATGACCAGAAACAGACAAAATAAGGCAGAATGACCAGAAACAGACAAAATAAGGCAGAATGACCAGAAACAGACAAAATAAGGTAAAATGACCAGAAACAGACCAAATAAGGTTAAATGACCAGAAACAGACAAAATAAGGCAGAATGACCAGAAACAGACAAAATAAGGTAAAATGACCAGAAACAGACCAAATAAGGTTAAATGACCAGAAACAGACAAAATAAGGTAAAATGACCAGAAACAGACAAAATAAGGTAGAATGACCAGAAACAGACAAAATAAGGCAGAATGACCAGAAACAGACAAAATAAGGTAAAATGACCAGAAACAGACAAAATAAGGCAGAATGACCAGAAACAGACAAAATAAGGTAAAATGACCAGAAACAGACAAAATAAGGCAGAATGACCAGAAACAGACAAAATAAGGCAGAATGACCAGAAACAGACAAAATAAGGCAGAATGACCAGAAACAGACAAAATAAGGTAAAATGACCAGAAACAGACCAAATAAGGTTAAATGACCAGAAACAGACAAAATAAGGTAAAATGACCAGAAACAGACAAAATAAGGTAGAATTACCAGACACAGACAAAATAAGGCAGAATGACCAGAAACAGACAAAATAAGGCAGAATGACCAGAAACAGACAAAATAAGGCAGAATGACCAGAAACAGACAAAATAAGGCAGAATGACCAGAAACAGACAAAATAAGGTAAAATGACCAGAAACAGACAAAATAAGGCAGAATGACCAGAAACAGACAAAATAAGGCAGAATGACCAGAAACAGACAAAATAAGGCAGAATGACCAGAAACAGACAAAATAAGGTAAAATGACCAGACACAGACAAAATAAGGCAGAATGACCAGAAACAGACAAAATAAGGCAGAATGACCAGAAACAGACAAAATAAGGCAGAATGACCAGAAACAGACAAAATAAGGCAGAATGACCAGAAACAGACAAAATAAGGTAAAATGACCAGAAACAGACAAAATAAGGCAGAATGACCAGAAACAGACAAAATAAGGCAGAATGACCAGAAACAGACAAAATAAGGCAGAATGACCAGAAACAGACAAAATAAGGCAGAATGACCAGAAACAGACAAAATAAGGTAAAATGACCAGAAACAGACAAAATAAGGCAGAATGACCAGAAACAGACAAAATAAGGCAGAATGACCAGAAACAGACAAAATAAGGTAAAATGACCAGAAACAGACCAAATAAGGTTAAATGACCAGAAACAGACAAAATAAGGTAAAATGACCAGAAACAGACAAAATAAGGTAGAATTACCAGACACAGACAAAATAATGTATAATGACCAGAAACAGACATATTTACGCCAAGCTAACTTTTATTGGTCTAGAAAATATGAAATTTTGTTAACATACTGAGGTGAATTCATAGTTATATAATCTTGTAGATTCAAACCTGGGTTAAAGTCATCAATCAACCAATATCCTAGAGTTAGTCCAACCAGCACAGCCAGACACTGTTTGATCATCCCTCATTTACCATGAAGTCTGAAATACAGAAAGAAATACTCATATAATCAACGTCTGTCCTGGACTTACTGATCGATAGTTCAGCTTACAATAGCCGCGTACATGGACGACGTTTATGTGACCTAAGTACTACGTTTATCTACATCCGCCATGCAGTTGTAAAACTAGTTCCGGTTTCATGTTGCAGTGCAAGTCTATGTAAGTTTAGTTTTCAGGATTATTTTGATTTTGTTTATCTGTTACATTGTCATTGTTACCATCATTTTCATTATTGATTTATTCGTCGAAGACGGCGGTGCTATTCGCGGTAATGTAACGATGTTAGTGGTGATGATGATGTTGACGGCGGTAGTGGTGCTGGTGATGATGATTGTGGTGGTGATGGTTATGAGGATGATAACGGTGGTGTTGGTGGTGATGATGATGATGATGGCGATGGTGTAGGTTGAGGAATTGAAGATGATGATGTATAATATCATTATACAATTTTAGTATTGTCTTATTTCTCACGTATTAAGCACGCACAACTTCATCGAATAAATACGTACATGTATGCTAATTCCTGACATTAAGGATGGACGCTTTCGTTTATTTCATGCAGCATGACATGTTTCGCTAATTTCAGTTTCTGAATATCTTATAAGAGACAAAGTTATTCTCATAACGTGCTAATATTACAACAGGCACCGATTCCTCAGCCTCCCAGCAAGATATTCATTTAAAACGAAGAAAAATGAATTAACGTTTTATTAACACATCATGAAGATCGCTAAAGATATTTATCTTGAAGAGTAGTGAAAATGGAGGTAAATTGGTTCGCCATAAGTGACACCCTGTTGTGTTTATGGAATCTGGTAATGAAGACATTTACCATAGAATATCTAATCAAGACATTATAAGAATGGTTCTCCCAGTAATGTAGAAGATACGACCAAGTGATCAGTAAACAAATAATTTCACCTAGAATATAGATTATACGTATTCTAAAGTCATTAAACAGGTTTAAAGACTCTGATTTTCAGCGGAAAAGAATATTCAGTTCAGATTTTTAGGTAGGATATCGCCAGTATTCAGTCTTATAATCAGTTTTCCTGGATTCTGAACCAGTGCTAACCTTGTTCTCCGTATGTTGCTGTCGACTTCTTAGCATGAATCACTCAAATTAGCTTTGAAACAAATTCTTCAGCTAAATTGTCACCAAGAACACGCACCCCATCATGAGCCAAGTTCGAGTCCGCAGACCGGACACCCTCCCTTATGTGCCAAGTTCGATTCCGCAGACCGGACACCCTTCCTAATGAGCCAAGTTCGATTCCGCAGACCGGACACCCTTCCTAATGAGCCAAGTTCGATTCCGCAGACCGGACACCCTTCCTAATGAGCCAAGTTCGATTCCGCAGACCGGACACCCTTCCTAATGAGCCAAGTTCGATTCCGCAGACCGGACACCCTCCCTAATGAGTTAAGTAGTCCGGCTGATCTTTATCTCGCGTGAGTTAAATTAATGAAGGAATACTTTGATTTCTTTTCGCAGCGCAAACCTTTAACAGTACGAAGTCTTTTGTTCTACCGATGTGTACGCCTGGAGTATTCCTCTATTATCAAAATGGGATATGTGGCCATGCGACACTAGTATTTTCATATTTTCTTTACTCACTTTTAAAATGAATGACTTAGACGTAAGAAAGAGAATTGTTTCCGATTACCCGACCTACAACAATTCCATGAACACCAAGGAACGGTACATTTATGAACACCGGGGAACGATACATTTATGAACACCTAGGAATGGTACATAATGAACACCTAGGAACGGTACATTTATGAACACCTAGGAACGGTACATTTATGAACACCTAGGAACGGTACATTTATGAACACCTAGGAATGGTACATTTATGAACACCTAGGAATGGTACATTTATGAACACCAAGGAACGGTACATTTATGAACACCTAGGAATGGTATATTTATGAACACCAAGGAACGGTACATTTATGAACACCAAGGAACGGTACATTTACCTCCCACTTGTTTACCTTTCCACAAGTTTACACTCTTAAAATCAGCATGTAACTGGAATCAAACAATTATTACAGAACATATTACCAGAAACAACATATTTTACACCTATGTAACCATAAACAGACAATTTAACACCTATGTAACCAGTAACAGACAAGTTTACACCTAGGTAACCAGAAACAACAATTTTTTACGCCTATGTAACCAGAAACAGACAACTTTTTACACCTATGTAACCATAAACAGACAAAGTTACGCATATGTAACCATAAACAGACAATGTTACGCATGTGTAACCATAAACAGACAGTGTTACGCATATGTAACCATAAACAGACAATGTTACGCATATGTAACCATAAACAGACAAAGTTACGCATATGTAACCATAAACAGACAATGTTACGCCTGACAGGGAGATGTGACTCTAAACTTAGGCTCTCTACCTCTGATAGAGCAGATAACTCTGTATTATCCTAGTATCGTGACCCTTTTGTAGAATAGATTTATTTGCATATTTAGTCCTAAAAAGGGCTTTTTACGAATCAGCAATGATACACATTTCACAATAAACAGCATGGTGACATATGGCATGAAAGTATGTATAATGAAAATTTAAACGAAACGTGGAAAAATCGTTTATATATGTAACGAGTGAGACACATTTTTAATTTTGGTATGGATCCGGGAGAGACATTGTTATAAGAAAATTTACACTGGTAGTGACAAATTTGTGTACTGATATTATATCGGCAATGTGTTATCTCTTTAAATTAAAGATGGGATTCCGCCTTACATACAATACCGGACAAATGAATGATAAATCATTCAAAGAAACGAAACACAAGGTAAGCTTAATGGTGCATGGTTACATATATACATGATTTGAAAGTCAAGTAGGAAAGTAGCCTGCAATACATGTGCTAATGCTCATGACAAAATAACAATACATAACTGACAATAAACAAACATTAAAGTATATATACAGCTTAAACATGAGAATGAACTATATTAAGACAATGTGTCATGTAAGTATCGTCTTTCAATGAAAGCATGGTGGATAAAAGTGGCTAGGTTTCTAATTTCAGATACATTTTCACTGATAAGTAATTGAGTAAATTTGAACATAATTATTTGGATTTCGTTTGATTAATTTTTCTCGAAACTCTTTATAAATTGGACATTGAATGACAAAATGGTATTCGTCGTCTAGCAAATTGCATGCGATGCACAGGCGTTCACTAAACCGGTACGGTTAAGGGTTTTTCCATCGTCCAGTTTCGACACACAGCCGATGCGAAGACATTTTGAATTGCGACATAAATATTATATACTTTTTAATGTTGATAATCTCGAGATATTAATTGTAAGTAAAGTTAGAAAATGATTTAAAGAACAAAGCCCTTGGTGTGTTTTCTTATCTTGAAATAAAATTCTGAACCCAAATATCGCGAATCTTCTGTTTTACCTGTGCCAGAAAATACTTATAACTGACTACGCCTTGGTTCAATCAAATATCGTAGAAGCCAAGTTTAGATAAGAGGAGTTTTACACGTGATGTCCAATTTACCGTGCGCGGATTTTATTTCAATATCAGTTTTAAGTAATAGATAAGCTTGTTTCAATATGTTTTCTATCTTATGCATAGCATATTTTAACCAATATTTAATTGTGTTGTATATTCTCGAAGTTTCCATATCATACCTGCCCAGTTCGCCATATACAAAGTCCTTTTGAGTCGTTAGTTTTACACCAAGTAGACGTTTGCAGAAATATAAGTGAGTTTTTTTTAACATCGGACGCTTTTTGTATCACGTGACAATAGTTCATAGTCACGTGACACAAAAAACACTATATTGAGCTAAAAAATACTATAGTTTCATTTCAATATCGCTGATCCCAACTTTCGTGGCCTTTGTTTAAATGGTTCATTTTTTAGGACGTAAATCCAAGTATATCGTACCATGAGAGATTAGCCAGAAGTTTGTTTGTCGTAGTATTTTAAAAGCCTAAAATATGGTCGCCTCGTGTCGATAATTTCAACTTTTGACAACATTTAGTTTAAACAACTGACTTAACTTGTATCAATCAAGTACATTTCGTATGTAAATAAAAGAATTAAAAGTCGTATAGTTAAAAGTTTACTCGATTAGAAAAAGTTTATTTACCCGTTGTACCAGACGATCCGGGATTATACGGCCGGCTAGTTCCTTTGTCCATTTCAACGTATGAAGTTAATTTTGTCTTAACTAATCAAGATTTTCTATCAATGTCATTACGGGCATTATAACTAAATTGTTAAATTTCTTTGTTTTGTAGTTTTTAAAAACAGGAGTGGGGGTATATTTGTTCCTTTTGTCGACTGGGGCCAAACTTCATACCAGTCAATATGGGGATTTGGCAACCTTTACCAGCTGTGACGGTGTATGAAAACCCCGGGGGCTTAGACCTGGGTAGTACGTACAGCCGACCTTCCGTGACATAGCTGGACAGCTTATTCACAAGAAAAAGTTTGTCCTGAGTGGGATTCCAACTCACGACCGTGAGGAGCCAGTGGTTACAAGTCAATGACCCTAACCACTTGACTACAGATGTCATCTATTCCTTAGGGCACTGATTCGATGAGGGATCTAACTATGGGTCAGGGCAAATTGGGTCCAGAGCCTGCAAGGCCCGGAACTGATATATATATACATGAGCATGACCCCCACAATGGAATTTTTTTTTTTAATTCTAGAAAAAGAAACGTTTTAAACAATTAAAATGACATTGAAAAAATGTTTACAAACCAGTATTTCCTGTTGCGTTAAGTACATTCGTCATTGTTATAGATATTTTTAACGCGACTATTCACATGACATAGATTTAAGATGTGAATTAACTCGTTAGCTTTTTCTCCACCCACTATCAATAAAACTGTCATTTTTGACAGAAACTTCGACATACAACAATAACTAATAAACGACGCTAACAACTTAATTGACATGTTTAATTAGCAATTAACTAACTTGATACGACATTAAGATAAAATGTTGAGGCAAACCCGCTGTTGAGAAAAAAATATTATTAAAAATCATCAAAACAATCGCCTGTAGAGCACATTAAGAAATGAACGTTCACATTTTGTGATCCCATTTTTTGGAACTACTTAAGTCGTAGGAAATATTTTAAGATAACATTTTTATATTTTTGTGGTCAGTTATATATTTACTTGTGTTTATAGTGCAGTCCAGTCTCTCCAGAGTGGCCCTCTTTTGAACAACAACCTCCCTTCAACAACAGCATGTTTTCCCACTACACGTTTTAACTATTATTTTCACCCAAAGGGTGTTGCTTTGGAGAGATTGCAATGTATATGTGATAACATTCTAGATTGATGTCCCTCGTTCATCGTTATTTGATGTTTCACACATACATGTAAAAATCATCTGTTTTATGACAATAAAAAATCAAGAGTTTAAATTCATTCGATTTCAATTAGCTTCACCATTTTTGCTTATTATTTGTAAAACAGACAAAAATATTGAATCAAAGACTCACCATCTTTAATTAGTCCATAGTTAGTAAATAAATAAAAACACGTGAATCACTCGTTCATCTAATTCTGGACTGTGTGATAAAAGATTTTTTTCAACTGAAAATTTACTACAAAGTCCTTCACATTCAGGCCAACCAAATAAATTCTGGGTTTGTCCATGCTAGTTTATGATTTACAATTATTTTTTTCTCCACCAAACGTTTTAAGAAAATGTCAAAATTACTGGACAGCGCTTGAAGTTTAAATAGTTACAATGTTACACACTTAAATGTAAAAAGAGCTATTATTTCGAATATTTCCCCATAAAGGGTTCGTTGGTTTCGGAAAACTAAAATATTTACACCTGGCCTTATCTCACCAAAACTAGTCCCCCAATACAAAGAATTCTATCGCGTGAAAATGTCAAACATTGAAAATCAATTTAAATAACAAAAGATTTCACATATTCAATTAACTTTGGTTCATTAATATATTTCACGCTTTGAGAAAATTGTAAACATTTTTTCGTGAAATTTTCTATGGCGTATTGAAAAAGTTGAAATGGTTTAACAAAAGTTAAATTAATGGTGTTTTTAATATATAATTAATGGGGTTTAAATCCCGTTTAACTTATAAAGAGAATATTAATTATTTGATTTGATGTATATTCATAATTGTAGATCATAAAAAAATGAAATATTTAATTTTAGATCGAACCCAGGACTGAATTAAGTTAAATAAATGGTTCAGTTTACACATCGGAGATATTTCATTATAAATAAAAACTCGTAATGATAAAAGAGGCGTTATTTAAAATTAGAGATTTTTGTACTGGAATTTTAATTGGTTATGGTTAAGTTATTTTGATAGGCACCCGATATGAATGACACACATACTAGGATGTTGTGAAAATGATCTGAGATAAATGAAATATAAACATAAAATTAAAATAAGTTTGACGAAGGTTCTAAATTGTTAATTAAGGCAAACCCGAAAAATAATTAATTAAGGCAAACCTGAAAAATCAATTATCAAGACTTAACTTAAAAACTTTTTGTTTGTTACTTTTTTGTTATTTTTTACTTTTTTCTCAATCATGTACATACAATAACATTTACGAATAGTGCATGACCATTCAAACACCGAATTTGTAAGAGACTTTCTACTTATATGCATAGTAACAGAATCACACTCGTGAATGGAACAATAACTGTATTACAGTTATATCAACAATGTAAAAAACAAGACCCAGTTGCTACTTTTTCTACTTTTTAAGTTAGTTTGTATGTTTCACAAGGTAATAAATATACTTGGTAAAATGGTAAATTGTTTTATTACAATGTTACCAAAACGTAAGTTAAACGGCGCACGTGCGCACGATTAAATTACAGACAATGTGTCTGTTTGTACAATTGATTATAAAATCTCCTAAAATTTGAGGAATATTAAAATGTGAAATTAAATCACCATATTATTACGGATATATTCTGATTTCATGTTTGACTCGGAAACTAAGGGTTGTAAACAAAGTAAAAAGGACTTTTTTCCTACGTTGCGAGATTAGTATTTCGTGACACGAAGACATTGTTTTATATTTATAAGCTGAAAAATGTCTATATGGCAAATTTATTTGATCTAGCTACTGGTTTTAAATTACGAGCACTTATTAGCCATTTAGATCTGTTTTGCAAGGTTGTTCGGTTATATTTGACACGAGCGCACGTGCACACAGCCATTCTTTATTTGTTAATAAAACGAAATTTCTACAAATCAAAACACATTTTTAAAAAAAGAAACCTATAGTCTCCGGGTTTTTTTTACTTGAAACGTATTATTGAATAATTCTTGCGAAAAGAATTGTTTGCAAAACTTCACAAATACAATGATTTATTCATTTACAAGTCCAAATCTTACGTAAATATTTGAAACAATTGCAAAAACACGTAAGTAAATATACTCTCATTTGATTGGTTGTTTCTGGTTTTGGTGATCAATATTGACCAATGATAGCGGAGCTCTGTTTGAAAGTTCGTCGAATTAAGTTTTATAACTGTGGGTTTAGATTAATTCAACATACTCCATCAAAATAGTACATGTACCGACTTCCCACCTTTAACAGTACACGTTATAATAAACAAAGTGAACTATAGAAGTCATTTCACGGCTAATTGACTTCAACTTTAATTAAAAACAAATTAAGAAACACATAAAATCACTGTAAGTTAAGACCAGCTGGGTTTTATAGTGACTGATGAATTGCACAGTAGTGATATTATCATTGACTGAAATTTGATCTCTTCCTAAAATAAACATCTCTCTAAACCAACTGAACTATGACTGAGTGACGATAATGATGATGGTGGTGATGATGGTGGTAATGACGTTGATGCTGATAATGTTGTTGATGATGATGATGATTACCATGATGATAATGATGATGTTGATGACGATAATTATGATAATGATCATGGTGATAATGATGGTGATTATGTTGATGATGATGTTGTTGTTGGTGGTGATTTGATGATGATGATGATGGTTATGATGTAATAATGCAGTCGACAGGCATCATTAACTATCGAGGAAGAAACAACGTCGAATATGATAAAATTCAGATAAATATGTTCCCATTATAAAACCATCCGTTCAAACACGTGCACATTGTTGATAAATTGTTTCACTTAAAAACATGATTTCTTAATGCACATTGTAAGTGGTGAATTACTATATACCATAATTAACCCAAATACATAAAATGAGGACAATCAGTCATACATTAACCGAATTGCATTTTAAAGGAAGAAAGTGTCATGTACATAGTTTTAAATCAAAATTCACGGAAAGTGATTTCAAATTGGTAATTTAACCGAAAAAAAGTTCTACTCTAAGCTAACTTATTTATAGGAACCCAAAGAAATATAATTTAAACAAAATGGAACCGGACACGAATACACACATCATGAATAGTTGCAAAGACTTTGTTGAGCGTTTAACATTTCTAGGGTGCTTAATTGGTTAAAATATAAACAATGTCAACAACTTTATTTATAATCAAACTTACAAATTCATGACATTGAAATATACGAATGCTTGTCTGGATGAATAGCTGATGGGATTTTCGCGAGAATATTGATTTTTTTTTTATATTTTATTAAGACTTGCATGCATCATGTAGCTCGAATGTCATATTGATACATTTAAGAGTTTAGTGACAAGTGATGGTCTACAAGATGTTTTGAGTTCGAACCCCGGGTGAGGCTCACACTGTCCATGACAAAGTTGACTGAAGATATTACATCCTCTATAAATTTTGTCTTCCGCCTCCGAATTATGTTGGGTACCTTGTGGATAAAATGTGGGTAGTACTGGTTAATGCCTTAATTAAGTTCAGGGAATCTGGTTAGGCAATCGTATGACTGAAATATTGTTGAAAATGGCGTTACATCCGTTACAAGATACAAAGTTTTATTTATCCGATAAAATAATAAAATAACAAAGTGTTGATGAGACGACTTGTGATTCTGCCGTGTTTAGATTAAGTACGGTAACAGTTTAGACCCATCCACCGCGAAATTATGTTATCGTGAAGTTAAAAGACAAACTTCCAGTAAATATGTGGCATGTAGGAATCCACATGTTGTTTTCAGCAAACATTTCCACAATATGGGAAGACAGCATGATGTGAACAATCAATGTCAAACTGTTATGTGTGTGTACACAGTATTAATTACCCCCCGGCTTGCGAAGCATGCTAAAATACTCCAGAAATTACAGGCAATGATTTTTGTTCGGTACAAAAATTGAGGAATTACACATTTATCCAATACGCTGTACTTTATTATGAATTCACCCAAATTATTGATATTATGAAATAGTATTGCCCAATTATTGTAATTCCTGATTTAATTTTTGTCAGAGTTGTATCCCTTGTTGAAAGATATAATTTTTTTCATATATTGTATGGGGACCTTTATTATTTCTTTATTGAAGTAGTTTAATATAGTGTCTTTGCAAAGTTTACCGTGAGTTTTTGATGTAAAGTATCATGTTGTTATTGAAGGGGGGTTGTTGAGAGGTTGTACTATAAATACATATATTTATAACTTTATGATACTGTCTACTTTGTCTACTTTAGTTTAAAATAAATTGTACATATATTTATATCGCGAACTTAAACTTCGCTTTTCTTTAAGGCCGTCAAATATGAATTAGATATTTTACATGAAATTTGCCTTCTGAGTAATGCCACTTGTGATACCATATAATGTGGAATCAATATGTCTTTGCAATTGTAAATACAATGTATGTTATACTCTTCAAACAAGAAGGATAATAAATGTTCTGTTCTATAATACTAGTATGCTAATTAAAAAAATGTTTCCTTCTGGTAATCCGACCAACCTTAGTCATTAGGCTTTACATTTAATTTAGCCTGGGAATAGAAACTCAACATTTTCTCCTTTTTAAACTTTTACTCGCTTTCAAGCCTGCGCACAGCAAAAACGTCCCGACCCACCTACTCTTTAATATACATATCACCAGAAACAAACACATTTTCAGTTTTTAACTCTGCGCCCTACTAGGAACAGATACGTCCCAGATCCCAGTTCGGACGAAAGTTCATAGTTTACCACATGAAGGATCTAGTTTTTGTATAATTTCTATTAACATACAGCCATAAACATTACAGTAGATTATTGTACCACTCCAGTGATGATGTGGGTCCCACAAGAAATAAACGTTGTAGTTAATTTGTAATGATTGCAAACACTTTATGTCGTATTTAACATAAGTGCTTGATACTTACATTCTGCTTTCAAAGCTAGCCTTCATTTAGCCTCACTTTGTAAACATATAGAACAGTATTATTGCCTAACTCTGAGTTACGCAGCATTTGTTACTAGTACTTCAAACATACTGGCGTTCTTTTGTTGTTGTTTTATCAGATACAATTATGTTCTTGTTGAGATGTTTGATCAAATACAAACAAGATTAATGTAGTTTCTCTGTAAATGTAGAATAATTCTAGTAATTCTGGGTCAAAGTATACATTTTTTTGTTGAAAATAAGTCGAGACAAAACGACGTTGTGATTGGTTGTCGTCATGGCAACGCTCTGAATCAACCAATTAGAATGTCAGATTCTAATGCAGTTAAAACTAAAATGAAAACCTACAAAGAACTTATTGATAATTGAAAGGATGAGTGTAAAATTGTCCTATCGCCATTTTGGCGAAGAATGAGGTCAACCCTTCTTGCGCCGACCTCTTCAATTTTTGTTACTCAAAGATGTTTGTACTCTGATAAGAAAGTTCCTATTTGCAACTACATAATACAGTACAACCTCTTCCGAGTGGCTTTCTCGTGAGCAACAACCTCCATTGAACAACATCATGATGTTTACTAGTTATATATTAAAGGGGCATACCCTGCAACTGACAAACATTCTGTGAAAGTGTAAAAATGTGTTAGATGTATATGTAAAACAATATATCGAATGGATAATTGCAGGAAGAACATGGGTCATAAAATGACTAGTTTAGGTACTAGCTGCAAAAAAAACATAGCTATGAATAATAAATCACTTCCACCCAAAAATTTCCATGACTAAATGTATGTTTCATAAATACATATTTTTTATGATTTTATCTTTAATTGGATGAATTTTTGGCTGAAACTTTCTTCATCGGCTTTTTTCTTTACAAGCTTCTAATTTATTATCATTTTGCCTTAATTCTAAATGCACCAAGTTGTAGAGTATGCCCCTTTAACTTCTCTACAGAAACAACTTCTCAGCATTAACATATTTTTGCTACTCCCAACGGGTGTTGCTTTGAAGAAGTTGTGCTGCACATTGTCATAATATCCTAAAAGGAGTCCTATACATTTAATGAATTGTATACCTGAAGTTTTGTCCCTTTAATGAATTATAAACCTGTCCCTTTAATGAATTATAAACCTGGAGTTCTGTCCCTTTAATGAGTTATAAACCTGGAGTTCTGTCCCTTTAATGAATTATAAACCAGGAGTTCTGTCCCTTTAATGAGTTATAAACCTGGAGTTCTGTCCCTTTAATGAATTATAAACCAGGAGTTCTGTCCCTTTAATGAATTATAAACCTGGATACCTGTGCCTTTAATGAATTATAAACCCGGAGTTCTGTCCCTTTAATGAATTATAAACCTGTCCCTTTAATGAGTTATAAACCTGGAGTTCTGTCCCTTTAATGAATTATAAACCAGGAGTTCTGTCCCTTTAATGAATTATAAACCTGGAGTTCTATACTTTAAAAACGATTGCGTGCTTAATTGTATTACTTTAAAGGTCTTATTGTTTGGCTAATCATTAAAGAAGACATTCTATACCACACTGCTCAACATTTACCAGACGTCAACTTAGTATATTCTAAACATTTTGTAAGAAGGTCCATTATTAACTGTACACGTGCAGCGTATAATGTTATGTGATTCTATCGAAAGTTTCATTTATTCTAAAACATATGACATTTATCGTTTCGTCTTTGATTCCTTGAAATATTTAACTTTAAATGTGCTGCGTTTATGAAAAACAAAAATTTACTCAAAAATCTAGGTGACCGATTATAAAAGTTGTGCAGTGTAAATGTATAAATGGTTTGTGTTAAAACACATTGGTCCGATCAATCAAACGAAACATCAGTCCAGTCTGTCAATGGAGTGATTCACACGTACGAGTTAATGTAACGCTTTATTTACGAGACGTTTAGTACATCAGTATATATGTCATTCAAATTAATAGTTTCTTTTCTTTTATAATGGATGTGGATCTTAATTTAATGAAGATATATTTATGTATCAATATCACTCTGAAGTGGTTTTTCCTTCGTCTTTTTGCAGAAAAATGGGTGGGGTACCATACATGTCGATTTCGATTATTGAGGGGTTGGGCAAAGTGGATGAAAAGGGGACAAAGGGAAGTAGGAAGAGTGGGAGAGGGTGAGGGGTAGAAAGGTTTGGATAGGGCAGGGCCACATGAAGTAATGGAAAAGAAGGAAACGGTAGAAATATAGCCTATATCTCGGAGACAGTTTGGGAAGAGAGATATATATATTTAGAGATTATGGTAGGAGGGGTAGAGATATTGGTAGATTATGGTAGGAGGGGTAGAGATATTGGTAGATTATGGTAGGAGCGTAGAGATATTGGTAGATTATGGTAGGAGGGGTAGAGATATTGGTAGATATGGTAGGAGGGGTAGAGATATTGGTAGATTATGGTAGGAGGGGTAGAGATATTGAAGGATTATGGTAGGAGGGGTAGAGATATTGGTAGATTATGGTAGGAGGGGTAGAGATATTGAGAGATTATGGTAGGAGGGGTAGAGATATTGAGAGGTTATGGTAGGAGGGGTAGAGTTATTGAGATATTATGGGAGGAGGGGTAGAGATATTGAGAGATTATGGTAGGAGGGGTAGAGATATTGAGAGATTATGGTAGGAGGGGTAGAGTTATTGACAAATTATGGGAGGAGGGGTAGAGATATTGAGATATTATGGGAGGAGGGGTAGAGATATTTGGAGATTATGGAAGGAGGGGTAGAGAAAGATATTGAGATATTATGGTAAAAGGGGTAGAGATACTGGGAGATTATTACTGGTTAGGATATATGAGAAAGGACAGAGCC
Organism: Lutraria lutraria; assembly: GCA_964023205.1. Lineage (NCBI taxonomy): Eukaryota > Metazoa > Mollusca > Bivalvia > Venerida > Mactridae > Lutraria > Lutraria lutraria. Next base: position 5,963,649 of record OZ026849.1, read on the forward strand.
GGTGTATGAGACAGTATTTACTCTGTGAAGTAAACTATTACACACAATTATCTTATACATAAATAAAGATTGATTGTAATTTCTATACAGTTCAACCGACATTTTAGTAACATAGCTTTCCTGACTCGACTACGAATTATAAATTTCAAACAGTATCTACGTGGTATGTTGACAAGAACTGTAAATAAAATGTACCAGCGACTTTTTCAAAATATTTGGAACGCAATAATATAATTATATCTCGGTATGTAATGTATACAAAATAACACACTTTGTGAAATTTTGAATTGTACCGTTTGTCGACATTTAATGACATTTAAGTGGAAAGATTCTGATAAAAAATTGGTGATGATTTCACAATTGAATGATAATATATGTCAGACTGTGTCCCGACATTCATAAAATACTTGACATTTATTAAACAGACTGGTTCATTCTTTTGTCATGTAAGAATAGCATTTGTACAAAGGCTAAACCTTTCCAGTTGACTGTTTTTCAGTGCGTTTAACGTCGCTTTTCAATAATAGTTCAGTTATATAAAGTGACCGGTTCACCTAACCCAATTTTCCTGCATGGGCTGTATTTTAACCACAGGTAACTGTATCATGAATAGATAATTAATAAATGAATAATAAATACATATTGACTTTTTTATAAATATGTTAATATATTGATAAAAAAAATTATATAAAAAAGTCAATATTTATTTATCATTTATTTATTATCTATTCATGATACAGTTACCTGTGACTTAGACTAGCAGTCAGCAACTTCTGAAACTATGTAGGAAGATTGTTGTCGAATATTCATAGAAGTGTATGACATGCCGCGGTCGGTATTCGAACCCGGGTCGCAAGGTAACAAGTTCAGCACACTAGACCACAACCGTACACATGAAAATAAAACTAGTAGCATGAAATATGTAGGGTCTCAAATACGAGTGTACATGTATATGTGTTCTGTTCTGTTCTGTTATAATACTAATTTATTGAATTTATTCACTTTGGGTCGCGACAATATATTATAACAATTAGATCAAACAAATTTGGCGTATGAAAGAAAAAGGGTTTTATTCTTCGTTAGCGTTTAGCTTCCACTTCCGTTGTATCAGAATTTTAAGTATGTCAGACCGGAAGATGTTACTTAAACGATATGTTTATATGTCAAGTGAGATCATGCAGCCAAGTGTATGTTGTTCAATGGCCAATTCCACAACTAGAATCATTTCAGTCACGGCCAGGAGGGAGAGGAGATAAGATACAGGAGAACCAGGCATTTATATCCCTAGTTTTGTTCGAACCGTGAGTTTTCCTGGGTTTTATTTATGCCCGGTGTATTTAATAACAGTAACACGCCTCACCCGTTTCATGTGATTTCCGAACATATCACTTGGGGCAGCAGTTAAGATGTGTTTCTTTTATTGTACGGCGGCGGAAGCCCGCCGTACACTCTGGAATGCTTATTTTTAAGTGGCAATGCAAAATCGCAACTTCTTGCGCGAAGCAGATTACTGACAGTGCCCGAAATATTTCATCTTAAACGGTGTTAATTTTCTTCAAATAGTATTTCATTTACTATTACTATGTTCTTTTTCTTTATTATTAGTAGTATAACCGGTCTCATATCTTTGTAAGCTTCTGGTATATCTAATGTTGATTGTAGAAAAGACCGAAGAAAGTGTTTTCGGACGAAGATGAATGCCAATCGGAACTCCTCGGCGTTTATCTAACGAGAGCGTATTCCTCAGTTATGGAAATGCCCGAGTAGTAACGATTGGACAACTGTTTGACTAAATGAATTATTGTCGTATTCGTAACGCAGTAAGGTCTAAACCGGAAGTGTTGATTTTAAGCACAGTGTTGAGATGGTTCCCGCAGTCCTTGAAATACAGCTTGAACCCAAATCAGAGATCATAGACAGTGATTGTAAGAATGTGTTTCAAACTTGAAACAGAGTTGATCTACATGTAGGTAAATTAATACACATATAACATAGATAAGGCACGTATTGAATATTATTTTGAACTTGTTTATTATGTAAATAGTTCGGTTTTTTTATTTACATTTTAGTCGGAAAGTAATAACAAAAATAAGTAGGTACAACCCATGAGTGGGATCGAATTTATAAAACATGAGCCTAATATCTTGGGGAAGAATACTGATCACACATGTGTTTAAATTACGGCACATCTTTTAACCCTAATCAACCCAAAATAACTCATTTGAACCCCCATTAAATCCAAACTAAAACAGAATGAATTGACCATAATCTTCACAAACCGATTCTTCAGAAGCATTTTCCTTTTGTCTCAAGTAGTACACGTCTCTGTTGCCTCAATAAACAATAGATTAACGAACGAGCGAGCGAGCGGGCGGACGGACGAGCGAATAAATGAATGAACGAACGAACGAACGAACGAACGAACGAACGAACGAACGAACGAACGAACGAACGAACGAACGAACGAATGAATGAATGAAAGAAAGCTCACAAAAGTTTTAAAGTTAAATTTTCTGGCCTGGCGATAACAATCACAGGACATCCGAAAAGACAATCAGTCGAACTGTATCTTATTTTGATCACGCTAAAATTATCACATATGTAGATTACTTCTTCATAACTGTACACCGATATATACAAATATACAGAATATAAATGGGTTAATATCATTAGTCAGCTGATTATGAAGTGTACTTCCTCTCAGTCTGGTGAGGAATGTATTATCACTTTAAAACAATGATGTAAACACATTGTATCTTCGATCCATTTTTTCTGTTAATTCGACAGTCACTAACATTTTCTTACAAAACTGACTGAGACTTTTTCATTAACAATCGTTAGCACTACACAATAACATCGCGAAATCTCAAAACTTTTCTTCAAACAAGAGTTGGGTCGTTGAAGTCTATTCTTAAATCGGACAGAAAAAGGGCTCTTTAACAAAAGAAAATGCGAGAACCTCTCTAATAAGAAATTAGGGCGTTCTTTCTCGTAAGAAAATATATAACGCCCTGTCTCAGGAGAAAATAGGGCGTACTTTTAGTAATAAAATTATTTGGGAAAAATGACATTATCCCTAATCAGAGAAGGGACACCCTAATTATTCCGTAGATATATATAGCTACAGTTTCGGCCATATAGTGCTCAAGTATGACTCTGTTGTTCATTTTTGTTGTTCATTTTTTGTCCTGTTTTAAAAACAACATGATTGTAACAGATGTCAGAACGCAGCCTCGCCATTGGTCAATTTTAAGGAGGAGCTCTGTATGAACCAATCAAAGCTGGACTTTTAGACATGGTCGACGTTATTTAGCTGTGCTTATTTAGCCTTTTGTAAGCAATGTTTTCATTGGCCAAATTTAAACCCTGCACTCAAAAGCAATCAATGAGATGCCAGGCTTTTAAGTCTGTTATCAAAGATAAGGATTTTAACGTAAAACATGGTGAGTAAGACAGAAAACTTTAATTCTATAAATATCAGGAATTAGTAAAATTCAGGAGAACGTGATAACCGGATTTTATCCTTTCATGTTTTAGATAGCAGCAATCTGGTTCCCGTTCCATGTTGCAGTGCACCAAAGACAGATTCAACGGGAACCAGTTTAAGATAGCAGGATAATTCAATTTAAAACTCAAATGCTTGCTTCAATTAAATTAGAAATAAAAAAATAAAAAAATAAAATTTGAATAATTCTCTGATAGATAAATAGATCACGTGTTAAAATAAAAAAAGTAAATGCACGTTAAAACAGAATTATATTAAATTTGCACGTATGGCTTTAAACTCTTTTCATATCGTTTAGCACAGTTATCATTTTTTACAAAATAAATCCTTTCTCATAGCATCGAATCTGTAAATGAGTATTTAATTTAAAAAGACATGTTTTGCCTTCCCGTGTCCATAGCGTATTTTACAAAATTAACTCAAAATAAAATAATTTGACAGTATAAAATACAGCACCAGTCGAAGAAACTATTAGAATATTTTTTTTTCAGAAAATATTTAGTATTTCCGAGAAGGCTGGTGATTTAAAAGCATGCATGTTTTTGTGTTTAATAATAATTATAGTCTATCTTAGCACGACATGCGTGTTTTGTGCAAAAATTTAAAGGCCCATTAGCTTTTTGAATTTAGTTATAGTAAAATATAAGAAATATATTATATTTTCTCTAAAACAATATTTACATAATGTCTGTTTTAGCCACATCTTGTAAAATCTTGTCTGATTGTTGCTTTTTCTTATTGTTTTCAATATCATTGAAAATATACTGTGCTACATTTTTTAATGTATTTCCTGATTAAAAAAAGACAATTTCAGAAGGATTTTATTGCAGGTAAAAGTCAGTTTCACTGATAAGACATCTTTCTCAGTAAAATAAGACCTACTTTAATTTTAACATCCAAAAAGCTAATGTGGCCTCTAGGACATGGTCAGTGCATTCACTGGCATTATGTACATTTTCAAAACCGACAAACTTCGGGTAAAAACAGTAAAAATAAAATACAAAGTTACAAAAGTATATTTCTATTATATTACAAAGGAAAACACTTACGTCAAAATTGAATAAAATATCCAAGCTTACGACAGAGACCAGTTCTCACAACTAGCCTTTTTTCACGCGCCGTATTACAAACGCGTTTGGCACATTAGCGTAGAATGTATATAGATGTACATGTAATATATAAAATACCACACTATTGTAGGTCTCTAGTCAACACTTAATAACTTTAATCTAATGATTGCATGGGTATAAGTACTTATTACTGATAAGACGGGAATGTATTACCGTAAAGGTTCTTTTACGCTGTATAGACGGTTAAGGCACGTTTACATTACTGAGACGGTCAACTCGACTCGGCGCGTGTTTTTGTTTAAACCAGGTAGTTGTACATGTATCATCTAAATAAAACTACCTGTTTAAACATAACTTGTATATTTCATTGTTTTGAGTTTCATATTCACATAACATTAACAAGGACTTATATACATACATGCATGTATATAAGTCCTTGACATTACATAGAATCAATATTTACAATTCTAGCAAAGGGGTCGTGCCACAAGTTCTTAAAACTTAGTTACGGTGCGTGTTGTACAGCTTTTAACTGTAACCTTTTTTTTAGTGTATGTTGTACATTTGTATAATACACATGTAGTACTTGTTCGGGAATATTTGTGCGTAAAGAAAAGATCCATGTGGCTCGTTTCTTTTCTATAATTGTAGCAAACTTGAAGAAAAGTTAAATACTGAATTCAGAGTTTTAAATTGTGATAACTATGAAATAATTGTCACGTGACAAAAAATTACTTGAATGTATAGTTATGCTCCGTAACCCCGCATAACGACCGCTCCGAGACTGCAACCTCCCCGCTAATATGGACACTTTTGAAAGAATGCATTTTCCTTCTATGTTTAATGTTCTCTTGATCCGAAATTACGACCATCCCGATATTACGTAATACGACCCCTTTTCTCCGACCATTTTGTATATTTGTGTGTTTTTTACCCCGATAGTGTGATCCGAATAGAAGAAAGAATAATATATTATTTTATATTAATTGACATTCAATTTCGAATATTCCAAGTTGCGGACAGTCCAGGTATAAGATTCTATATTAGATAAATGGTCATTTGTGACCGTGAGGTTTATTAAAGGCCTAACAAGTGCATGTTATTTCCCCTCCCACTTAATACCGGATAAGTCTTTTCCGCTAAAACCGCAGATATATCAAATTAAGTTAAATACGAGATTTGGTATTATTATGTATATATAATTTCTGTAATACGCCAACAAGAATGAAACAAGAAGAGATTAGGCGTGTTTATGATGACTTAAATTACCCCAAGATGTTATCATGATGTGTAAAATCTCCTTCGTAATCAGAAAGATTTATACCTAATTTGAACTGAATAAATTCATCTTAATATATTTGTACATAAGAAATGTGACAACATAGTCATCATCAGCAGCAGCAGTGATTGCTACGCCGCAGACTGAAACTATCATTGCAAGAGCATGGACAATTCAAATCACTACGACGATAAAACAGCGATGGCATCACGGAATCGATATCACGATACTGATATCACGATTATGATATGACTGCAACGATTTCACGACAACGGTAGTATTGCAACGATAACACGATTATGACATAAAGGCAACGATGACACGACAATTATATATTATTGCTGAACATCATGATAACGATAATATTGCAACGATATCACGATTACGATACTAGTAATACAAAAAACGATATCATGACTACGATATTTTTCCAACGATATCACGATTATGATATGACTACAACGATTATAAGTTAAGATATTAGTAATCGATGTTGAAGTGAAATAATGAGTGTTGTAGCATTTACGAACTTTCGATGAATATTAAAGGCACAACAATTGATTATTCATTGTATGCTAGTATATGATAACTGTATTGTTAGCCACTTGTATCTGTGTGTCTACGTTTAATTGTACAAACTCTTTTAACAAGAATGTATGCTTCTATGAGGTTTTGTGTTTTAAATGATTAATTAATTGAAAGAGATTTATTGACAAGCGAATGAATGATACGGACATGGGTTTATGTTCGCGTATGATATTTACAATCGTAATATCTATTGTACGACTGAAGTTTTTTTACGACAATCGCAATAATTGATACCAAAACAAATGGGCGAACATCAACAGACACACTCGGTTTTATGATCTGGTAAATATCATTGTTGATCTATTGATATAAAACATAGATATCCCTGGGACAGTCTGAGATATGATTGTACTAATTTATCACAGACAATCAAAAGGGGCAATAAATGGGAGAACGTGTGATCATAAAATCTGATTAAACGCGTATGTGTCGAATTAGACTGGCTTTGTTTCGGAACAACTCGGGTAATTACGTCGTAATACTTCACAACACTTCGGACAACGCATTGCATGCGCGGGAATGTCCAAGATATTCCGAAAAAAAATACAGAGAGTGAATAAATATGACTGAAATGAACTCTTGTATGACTTCAGTCACAAATGTATCCTTTATTCAGTGGAGTTAACGCCATTTTTTAACAATATTCAGTTATATTCGGTGGCCGGATCATATAACCAGTTTTCCTGGACTGTATTCTAACCAATACTAACTTACCCTTCAACAAGGAACCGAAAACCTCTACACATATGGAGGTAAATCAACATGTTTGTCAAATTTTCATAGAAGGGTAGCCCGTAGCGACCGAGATTTCAACCCGGATCGACCGATTACAAGACCAGCGCACTGACCAATGCGTCACGGCCGTGGTCTTCACAAATATAAAAACAGAGTAGATATACATCTATGTTATGATATAAATGTAATAATGTATATTCATCAATATAGCATCTCATCGCCTGAGAATAACAGTTAATCGTATACCTGGACCCCGGAAGCTGTCGATGCTAACATTTTGCGCAAAATTACTACTTTACGTTACGTCATATTTTAGATTATTATTTTTATAAACAATTATTTTGTATACAGTCATTTTTCTGTACTGAAAATCAAATACCTAAGTTTCTATAAATAAAACATCATATTAATTTAACTCTGCATACCGGGTTACTCAAATAGAAATAATTTGAAAAGGTCCTGCTCCGTCAAATGCATTGTGATTTGAGAAAAAGAGATTTCATTATAAAAAGAGGAAAGAAATTTATTAACTGTTGTTTAACGGTCCTTTCTACAGTTATGGTGATTTCAGAACCAGCCCAGCGAGAGTGGGGATTATAGATACAGGAGAGCCGGGTATTTAACTTTATTAATGCAGTGCAACCCATGCATGCAAAGAAACACACTTTGGAAGTAACAAAATTATGTTGTTGTTTAGAGGTTGTTGCTCTACAGAGGTTGAATATATAGTAAATATCAGTTTAGGGATAGTTTAAAGGTGTTATTATAGAGAGGTTGTTGCTCTACAGAGGTTTTACTGTAGTTAAATCATGCAGTGGGGAAAATCATGCGTTTGTTGCAGGGAAGTTGTTGCTCAAGAGAGGGCCACTCTCGGGATGTTGTACTGTACATGCTATATTTTTCACAGCACTGTAACATTTAAGTCAGGCCTTTTCATTGGATCATACTATATAAACTTTTTACCCTTCGGCCTTGCTACACTGAAAGAAACCTCTGCCAGAATATCGTAGCCTCGAACTTATGAATCGAAGCATTGGAAAAAGTTAGGCTGTGAAATGATAGCATCTTGATCAGTTAACATGTTGTCCTTAAGTTTAATACGCAATTAATGATAACATTCATCCGAACACAAAAGACCCATTCATGTTTGTGATCGCATTTAAGTAAATTACATCCCATGAAGAATAAGTTGAACTATGTTACTTGTCTCGTGCTTCAATCAGTAATAAAATGTTCACAAGTTTGTAGAACATCCATAAAGAACTGGAAAAGAGATTAAAATTACTTTAAAATGTTAGATACTCAATATCACGTGATTTATTAGGTAGATTTATCACGTGATGTATCAAATCACGTGGTACAGGTGAAGTAATAGAAAATAAAGATTTTTATTCTTAAAATCTCAGCCGTTTTGTGATTACATATTTTTTTGATAGAATCTTGAGAACTTAATGAAATGTTTACGGAAAGAAAGTTTATTCACCGACCCAGAACGACTAGATATGCGGGTTCGACTGACTCTCCAGGGGGGGGGGGTAATATGCTTGATATCCGATAAAAGTATATATATTTGGCGCGTTTCCAAGTTTAACACAAAAAATATGTGATAAAAAAACAAGCTATAAAAATCACAAAACGAGGAAGACAAAAATAATTAAGGAATTTAAAGGTCCACGCATTTCGAGAAACGTCGATATTTGTACTTATATTAGAACATGAATTAGCACAGTAATATGAAGGAAAATATATATTCCAAAATATTTTGTTTAGATTATAGGAATTTATACATCGTTAATGAACAAAATCAAGTAACCATGGAATTTCTGATACTCATCTTTTCAAAACCAGATGGTAAAACTTTTTAAAATTTGCTATATACATTATACACACACAGTAGTTAATTTTGAGAAAATTTCAGGCGTTGCCCCGCTTTAGTATTTATTTTAGTGATACTTATCAATTTGTTACTATTCGGTAATAAGCAAAAATCTTCACTAAATCTTAAAGGGCCGGGGTTATATTTTTCATTTGTTCTGCAACATAGTAGTTCCAAACATCATATGTATACTTTGGATTGACTAAATATTCCCTTAGACTTATACACATTTTTGCATTTATTGTGTCATCTGTTATAGAGATAGATCAATTTTCATACAGGTGTCTTCATTAGATTTTAAGGTACTACATTGTATTTTATGTTGGGGGTAGAGGAACAAAAATGGTCATAACTCTCTTAACTGATGGTGAATGTTTTTAAAAATTCACCTGTGAGTGTACTAGTGGATGTACACAAGAATGGCAATATTCGGAATGCAATCCTGAACACTTCATATTATACATATAATGCCTTAAACAGTTTAGAGTCCATATAAAGGCTCCTTTTCAATTGGTTGATTTTGAGGATTTGCTCAACTCCGATTGGTTGAATTTGAGTCTTGTCTGTTCAAAAACAGTATTGTTAACCAATAGGAAATGTTGTAACACACATCGCATGTCCTATAAAGTGTTCCGTAGTTTGCCTCAATATTCTCGCTGAGTAATTTTAGAAAGAAAATGATCAGTATTTCGTCTTGAGGATCAAATTTGAGTTTTTACGACCGGATTTAAAGTTTCGCCACGTTTTCTGTCTAAATCACACATACATTAATCTGGACTTTTCAAATATTTAAGTACAATTTAAACATAAACGTGTTGACTCAGACAGGAAAATTTACTGTATGTAAATATTTGAAACATACGAGTACAAAAAGAAAGGAGATTTCTTGTGATGACAAAATCTCGCGAGACTTTAAATTAATCCAATATACACCACTCAGCTATCAACTATTTTATTAAGTGAAATATATTGAACATTGTGTCAGAAAATGGTGAAGACAAGTGGGGTTGGTTTTTATTACATACACTTTTTCTTACTGATATGAAAAAGGGTCAAAATGAAGAACAGTTATTTAAAACAAAACTGAAAGGCAATTTTACAGTGTAGAACAGAAGAGCAGAGCAGAACAGAGCAGAAAAGAGCAGAACTGAGCAGAAAAGAGCAGAACTGAGCTGAAAAGAGCAGAACTGAGCTGAAAAGAACAGAACAGAGCTGAAAAGAGCAGAACTGAGCTGAAAAGAGCAGAACTGAGCAGAAAAGAGCAGAACTGAGCAGATAAGAGCAGAACTGAGCTGAAAAGAGTAGAACAGAGCAAAAAAGCATAACTGAGCAGAAACGAGCAGAACTGATATTAAAAGAGCAGAACTGAGCAGATAAGAGCATAACTGAGCTGAAAAGAGCATAACTGAGCTGAAAAGAGTAGAACAGAGCAAAAAAGAGCAGAACTGAGCAGAAAAGAGCAGAACTGAGCTAAAAAGAGCAGAAAAGAGCATAACTGAGTTGAAAAGAGCAGAACAGAGCTGGACAGAGCAGAGCTGAGCAGAAAAGAGCATAACTGAGCTGAAAAGAGCAGAACTGAGCTGAAAAGAGCAGAACTGAGCAGAAAATACTAGAAAATTACAGATCAGAACAGATACTTTTAATTACTTATAACATTACTTGAGTCGTAACTCAGTCATAGTCTAATGATTTCGTAATTATGCACATATACATTTGACAAACATGCGACATAAGTGTAAACATAAATACGTCGATAATAGAACAGAGGGTAGGAGAAAATAAACAAAGTTAGCGCATTATTAAGTTTGTCACGTGTTTAACGTGCTTGGTATTCAGTTTAGGTGTAGTTTGCGTTCTTTTAGTTGAGAAAACGTCATTATAACCATAGTAACGAAATCAGAATTATCAAAAAGAAAAATACTAGAATATATCGGATATATGCTGGTATGGCCTATCGTGCTATAAAAATACTCGAGGTTATATATCTTGAGTACAATCTCAGAGCTCGCATCTCAATTCCATTCTCAAAGTATTATGTTTGAAAAGATAGAGCTGATTAATATTTAAATACATTTTTAGATCAATTAAGCTTTCGGGCTAATGTTATAAATTATATCATTATTGTCTGATCATAATTCAGTGAGAAACATTAAAAGACAAGATATGAGATTTAAGCTCGGGGATAGATCGAAACTGATTTTTGTAACCTCGGGACCCAGATTAAACTTACGTATACAATTTCTTGGCTTTATTTCCATTTCTTGCTTGTAAACACATAACCTGGTAACTTATATAATTTCAGAATTTCGTCCGTTTTAACGCCATTTTCAACATTATTTCAGTTATATCGTGGCGGACAGTTATCCTGGACTTCATTTAGGCCTTAACTAGTACTAACAACATTCTATCTGCAAGCCACTGACAAGTTATCCCAAATCATTCGGAGGTGGAGAACAATTTAACACATGATGTAATATCTTCAGTCAAATTTGTCACGGACAGTGTGAGCCTCGACCGGGTTTCGAAATGAGAACCTTTTTATCAGTAGCCCAAGGTTCTAACCACTGAGCTAACCGGTCGGGCTCTCATTCATACAAAACTGAGTTTTGATATCGATTTTAAATCGCGATTTTTCATTGGTTGCATTAAAACATTAAAGTCCCATAATCATATAAATTTATTTTCTGTTTGTTCTCAAAGGGGTTTGTCACAAAAAAAATCCAAAAAAAAATTGTTTTCATGTAACCCATATATATATATATTGGTTACATGGAAAAAAAAATTTTTTCCGTGACAAACCCCTTTGTTTGTTCTATAACAGAGGAATCCGGTGTGTTTTCCTCCCGTGCATACTTTATTGCAAGAAAAAATGTTTCCAAAACCACTATCGTATTTTTTTCAATATCTTTGAAATAAATACTATTTATAGAACAGTTGTGTTTTCCCGCAGTCATGTTATGCACACGGCATGAAGTGACGTCACGCGCTCTATATATATTACAAGTTTACAAAAGCAAAATTCACTGCGAAATGGGTGTTTTTAGAAGAAAAATGGCTTGTTTCGTCGGTAATAATTATCTTGGGATAATATCAGCAATTGTTTGTTTTTTTGCATATATATTTTCATAGCAAAAAGCTAATGGGACTTTAACTCCAAGTTATCCAATCAAATTTGTACTTACAGCCTCGATATTTTTTCCCATCGTTCAACTTTAATTACCAGTCAGCATGGTTAATTCTAAATATTTTGTAAACATGACTATTTATTAATTTATTTGACAAGTTTTACACACAAAAAACTTATAATGTCAATTTATTCTATCGTAAAGTTCACTTCTTTCAAAATATCTTGGCATTTTACATTGTATCCATGGCGTGTCAAACGTTGCAATCTCCGCTAAATATCATTTGTGCTCGCTATACTTTTATTCATATTCAATATTTTCTTATTTACATGCAATAATTGCATTGTGGGTTTAAATAATTATGTCAGATGTCAAATATTGTACCGATGATTCTCATTGGTTGTATAGAATTGTTATGGTGACGCCGGCGTTGATCTACCAATGAGAGACAGCGTTACAACATTTGACCTCTGACGTAATTATGTACCCACAATGCAATTATCGCATATGAAATCGGCATTTATCAAATATAAATGAAATATTATTGCATATAAATAAGAAAATACTGAGTTTATTATGTCGTGTTTGCATATGGTTGGGCGAAATCAATATTGAAAATTAACATGCTTTAGACATTCGATATCTTCTAAAAATGAACAAAATTCACATTTAAAACCTGGATAGACGTTTTTATCATTATGAGATATTTTATACTAGTCTGAAGTGAAATTCCTTTAGAATTCTAGTTTTTTGGTAATTTTGTGAGTTGATAAATGATTGTAGATTTTCTTCTGATCCTCGGATAAAATAATAGACACGTGATAGAAATATACATAAATATGGCAATATTTGAGGATTGGTCAAAATGTACGCGTCGATCATGTTGATATTTTACGTTTGATAAAAAAAAATTACAATATTTTGTGTACAAACACGTTTGTTCTGTCAAGCCTGTTTTAACGGTAACCTCAACATTAAAGCCATCATATGAATAAAGGCCATCCTGTGAATAAAGGCCATCCTGGGAATAAAGGCCATCCTGTGAATTAAGGCCATCCTGTGAATAAAGGCCATCCTGTGAATAAAGGCCATCCTGTGAATAAAGGCCATCCTGTGAATAAAGGCCATCCTGTGAATTAAGGCCATCCTGTGAATAAAGGCCATCCTGTGAATAAAGGCCATCCTGGGAATAAAGGCCATCCTGTGAATAAAGGCCATCCTGTGAATAAAGGCCATCCTGGGAATAAAGGCCATCCTGGGAATAAAGGCCATCCTGTGAATAAAGGCCATTATTTTAAAAACTGTCCTCGATCATTCAGCTCAGAATGACCTCTTAGTAAAGAACGCCTATCAATAAAGGTCACATTATGTATTTCACAAAAGTGGATTTTGTTCACATGTTTGACTGTATATAAAGGTGCTGTCATGTGTTGAACAAGGCGAGGGAGCAGGTACGTGCTGACAGATAATCCAAGAAATGTTTGCAACTTAACTTTAAATGGCGACAGACATAAAAGATACCAACTGAGCCGGCCGCCTTTTGTTAAGGCCAGAAAAAAATATGTTTTTTAAGATTAATCAGCCGACCATATATTTACACCCGTCAAATAAGAAAATAGTACGAGTTTTCCAAAGCACACATACGCTAAATGTAATATCACAATAGGTGCATAGACAAACCTTAATGAGGTGTTGAAAGTTTGCAAAGGTAGACACGATTTTTAGTTTTTTACCATACTAGCTATATCTACATATTAAACATTGTGTAACACCCCTCCGAGATGAAAAAGATAAAGGGTAAAATTAACCTAAATATCTATACATTTATCACTTCAGATAACATTTTCTGTGTCAACGATTAAACTAGTCAACTGTTTATCAGTTCAACTAACCGATTGTTTTATAAAAGTTCAAATATCTGTAGGTACAAACTCCCCGCAGCGGTTACGTCCCTTGATCAATACTGAAACAAATATCACCACAAGCAAATTCGGCCGTCACAGTCCGAGCCAATCGTAACAACTCGGGCATTTCCGTAACTGAGAAATACTTTCGTTAGACAAACGCCGAGGAGTTCCGATTGAGTCCGAGCATTTTTTAAACTTTCTGTTTTAAAAATTCCTTTCACTATACAAATGTTTTTCATTTAACTATAATTAACATTTGAACTAGTTTCCGGTTCATGTTGCAGTGCAACTCTATGTAAGTTCAGTTTTCATGAGTACTTTTAGTACTTTGATACTACTATAATATTCCAATAAACTGGTTCCCGGTCCATGTTGCAGTTCTTCAAAGGTCTTAAACCGGTTGCCGTTGAACTCTGACTGTACAGAGACTTTGGTGCACTTCAAACCAGTTTATCTGACTCTTTTGCGCGAAGCATCATGGAAGAGGAACCAGTTTATTTGACTCTTGCGCGCAGCATCATGGAAGAGGAACCAGTTTATTTGACTCTTTTGCGCGCAGCATCATGGAACGGGAACCAGTTTATTTTTTAACTTTTTGCGCACAGCAGCATGGAAGAGGAAACAGTTTATCTGACTCTTTTGCACGCAGCATCATGGAAGAGGAACCAGAATTATTTGACTCTTTTGCGCGCAGCATCATGGAACGGGAACCAGTTTATTTGACTCTTTTGTGCGCAGCATCATGGAAGAGGAACCAGTTTATTTGACTCTTTTGCGCACAGCAGCATGGAAAGGAAACAGTTTATCTGACTCTTTTGCACGCAGCATCATTGAACGGGAACCAGTTTATTTGACTCTTTTGCGCACAGCAGCATGGAATAGGAACCAGTTTATCTGACTCTTTTGCGCGCAGCATCATGGAAGAGGAACCAGTTTATTTGACTCTTTTGCGCGCAGCATCATGGAACGGCAACCAGTTTATTTGACTCTTTTGCGCGCAGCATCATGGAAGAGGGACCAGTTTATTTGACTCTTTTGCGCGCAGCATCATTGAAGAGGAACCAGTTTATTTGACTCTTTTGCGCGCAGCATCATGGAACGGCAACCAGTTTATTTGACTCTTTTGCGCGCAGCATCATGGAAGAGGGACCAGTTTATTTGACTCTTTTGCGCGCAGCATCATGGAACGGGAACCAGTTTATTTGACTCTTTTGCGCACAGGAACCTGTTAATCTGAATCTTTTGTGCACAACATCTTGGAACAGAAAGACTTGAAAAGCTAACAACGAATTAAGAACACCAAACTCAAAATCGACTTTCATCGTTTTATAATTAAAGAGTAGCAAACAGGGAAGTGAGGTTAGTTTTTATGTTTATTTTATAAGTTCTGCACACAACGATCATTAAGATATAAAATTACGCAGATAAATATCTATATACTTTGAAAGTAATAAAACCGCGCTTAAATACCAGTATTTCATTTATACCATTTAAAAAGCAATTTTCCGCTCTATCAAAAAGCAATCAAATATGAGCTTTTAATGCAGTATTTGAGAAAAACGAAATATTTATCGTCGCGTTTAACCTTCGAGTGTTTAAAGGTTAAAACAAGGTTGCCAATTTTGAAGTTAATGTTTTATTCAAATACTTACAATTTTTAGAACTTCGACGATTTAACAATACGTGTATTATCTTGATGTTCTCTGACAGATCTACAGGTGGTCCATGATCTCATAATGTCATATTGACACGTTAAACATGTTGACATTTAATATGCGTGGATATTTAGTGTATGTTTACATTTAGTGTATGTTGACAATTAGTGTATGTTTACATTTAGTGTGTATTGATATTTAGTGTATGTTAATATTTAGTGTATGTTGATATTTAGTGCATGTTTACATTTAGTGTATGTTGACATTTAGTGTTTGTTAACATTTAGTGTATGTTGTCATTTAGTGTATGTTTACAATTAGTGTATGTTGACTTTTAGTTTATGTTGTTATTTAGTGTATGTTGATATTTAGTGTAATATGTTGATATTTAGTGAATGTTTACATTTGGTGTATGTTGATATTTATTGTATGTTGACATTTAGTGTATTTTGACCTTTAATGTATTTTAACCCACAATGTATTCTGACACAATGCAGTTATTTGAAATGTCAAGAATTACTGACAATCTAGTTGTTTACAGATGAATAATGAGCGCATAAACTAAGATAACAGTACGTCGCTGAGCGCATAAACTAAGATAACAGTACGTCGCTGAGCGCATAAACTAAGATAACAGTACGTCGCTGACCACAGTAAAATCCCCGAAAACCGGACCCCTTCAAGGCTGAGCCAAAAGTCCGATTTTTTTAGAAATCCGGTTTTCACAGAATTTATGATAAAATTCATTCCGAAAATAATGCAACGTGAAAAATCGTCCTATTTTTAGAGAATCCCGGTTTTGTGGGAGTCCGGTCTTCACAGGTTTAATGTATAAAACAATATAAGTATACAAGGATAACCAATACTCTCGAGCCCTTTTTTAAACCTTTATTTATTGATATTTTTAACGTCCTTAGAGTTATATAAATAATTTGACATTAATTTGTGGTGTCCGTTACAAATTACTTCAGGATTTAGAAAGCTTTTCCAAGTAAAAATATAGAATCTTTGCAGAAGACGTACATTTAATGTAAGAACAAAGCCAAGTGAGTCTAATGATGGAAATTGCCTTTCGAGGCGAAGTCTCGTAAAATCTCGTTTATTGTCATTTGACTTTGTAAGAAATCTCGTTTGGTATTGTTTATTGCGTTTTGAGTATAAAATAAAATAATTTGTGATAAAGTTAACTGAATTAACTTGAAACAAAAGAGCCCTGTGGCATTTTTCTTTGATTTTAAGTAAGCATTTCCCGATGATATTTTTAGCGCACACGTGACCAGCAAGAGGCACCAAAGGGGAATCTTTATTCAACATACCAAATATTTGTTTATTTGTATGCAGTAGAATGACAGATATATAGGACACACGTTTATATTGAAAACAAATACTTCAGATATTTCCAAACTTTTCGGCCCTTTTTCTCAATTTTATTTTCTGATTAAAAATTGAAACACTGATGACGTCATAGTTTCATTTCCGGTCTCCATTTAATGTTTGCGGTTTAACCCCTAGCATTGAAGTATGATTATCAATAATCAGAACAAAAATGTTCAACAAGTACACGTCAATAATGAAAAATACGCATTTATCCATTCAGTGTGGTTTTATTAAAAGTACAACGTATGTCTGAATAGATCTAAGTTGAACACGATTCATTCACCCGGAAAAAAATAAGAAAACCGGAAGTCATCAAAACGACATTGATTTACGTCCAAGGTTGCTAAAAACTATCTGGCTAAACTTTACATTAATGTTCTACTGTTGCTATCCATTTATCAAAAACTAAATTTCTATTTCGTTTTCATGTTTTTATTTCCTAACGGTACTAGTACGACTCGATTACTACTGATCAAGGCTACACAAAAAATGTTAATACATTTGTATTACAAAAAAGAGTGTAGCTGAACTGTCAATATTTCTTTGATAATTACCTAAGATTCTTAACATTGTTTTACAACATATTTTTTTTCCTTAAATGTAAGAGTTGTTACCCTTATTAAAATATCAAATTATATTGATATTGTGTAAGTGCATGTTTTTACCGGATGTTTTTATTGAAATGAATTTTGTAATTTCTTTAATCTTTGACAAATGAGATACCCCCCCCCCCCCCCCCCCGCCCATAGATTTCAATGCAAATGGAAGGTAAAAATAACTCAAAGGAATGTCATTGTTTTTGTTTTAGCCTCATGGTAATTATTTTCTTTCATTGAAAACAAACTAATTTAAGAAATATATTACATGTACGTGTAATTTGTGATCAAAAATATTGTTTTTAATTTAATTTTATCAGTACACATCATTACAACTTCATTCGAACATTTATTTAGTAATAGTTTTTAAAATGATAGATCATTATAGCTAGTACATTGTATCACTAACTTTTGAATGTACGATTAACACATAACTATTATGTAATTTTCATTTTTTAAGAATTTACTAACTTTAAATTTAGGCTACTTACTCCGATAATGATACTATTATGTTTTAAATATTTCTTTTTTGTAAATGATTGTAAAGCATTTATGAACATATTCTAGATATGAAAAAGTGCTATAAAAGTGTGGAATAGTAATATAAAAGTTGAGTAATATACTTGTTGCTTGTTGAGAAACAAATCCGCTCAGGACGTGTCAAAAGTCAAACACAAGATTGGCATAAGATACATTCAGCTTTAAATTAAATAAACGGTATGAAAAGAAAGCACTGACCTTTTACATGCGAGATGACTCCAACGAATGCTCACAAAAGTCGTGTCTTCCTTTGAAGGCTAAATAAAATGCGAGAGAAACATTTCGCCGAGTCAGTCACCCTATATATTGTACGATACTGGTTAAAATGTCAAGTTACAATGTAATTTCCGTCTTTATACATATTCATACATTTCTCTGGACGCAAACTAACAACCAATAACTTGAAGGAGTTCTCATCATGAATTCTTACAACGATCAAATATGACGGTCATTGATTTCCTTTCAAAACATATTTGTAAAACCTCGTCACGTCTTTATTCAGAGATTCCAGGGACACGGATTCCCTGATTTCTAGGTTAGTGTATATGGCAGATTTTATTGTTTACAAAGATGAGTTGTTCTTGAAACTACTTTAGCTGTAGCAGTAATATTTGTTGTTGTCGTAGATGTTTTTTGTTGTTGTTGGTAGTAAAGAAGTAGTAGTTGTTGTAGATGCTGTTGTTGCTGCTGTTGTTGAAGTAGTAGATGCTGTTGTTGTTGTTGTAGAAGAAGTTGTTATTGAAGTACATGTAGTAATCGTTGTTGTTATTATTACTTTTGATGAAGTAGTACATGTAGTAGATGTTGTTGGTGGTAAAGTAGTCGATGTTGTCGGTGGTAAAGTAGTAGATGTTGTAGGTGGTTTATTGGTAGATGTTGGTGGTGGTTTATTAGTAGATGTTGTCGGTGGTAAAGTAGTAGATGTTGATGGTGGTAAAGTAGTAGATGTTGATGGTGGTAAAGCAGTAGATGTTGGTGGTGGTGAAGTAGTAGATGTTGTTGGTTGTTAAGTAGTAGATGTTGTTGGTTGTAAAGTAGTATATGTCGTTGGCGGTCAAGCAGTAGATGTTGGTGGTGGTAAAGTAGTCGATGTTGTTGGTGGTAAAGTAGTCGATGTTGTTGGTGGTAAAGCAGTAGATAATGGTGGTGGTAAAGCAGTAGATGCTGTTGGTGGTTTATTAGTAGATGTTGTTGACGGTTTATTAGTAGATGTTATTGGTGGTAAAGTCGTAGATGTTGATGGTGGTAAAGCAGTTGATGTTGGTGGTGGTAAAGTAGTTGATATTGTTGGTGGTGAAGTAGTAAATGTTGTTGGTGGTGTAGTAGTTGTTGCTGGTGGTGGTAAAGTAATAGATGTTGTTGGTGGTGTAGTAGATGTTGTTGTTGGTAAAGTAGTAGATGTTGTTGGTGGTGTAGTAGATGTTGTTGGTGGTAAGGTAGTAAATGTTGTTGGTGGTGTAGAAGATGTTGTTGGCGGTAAAGTAGTAGATGTTTTTTGTGGTAAAGTAGTAGATATTGTTGGTGGTGAAGTAGTAGATATGTTGGTGGTGGTGTAGTAGATGTTGTTGTTGGTAAAGTAGTAGATGTTGTTGGTGGTGTAGTAGATGTTGTTGGTGGTAAGGTAGTAAATGTTGTTGGTGGTGTAGAAGATGTTGTTGGCGGTAAAGTAGTAGATGTTTTTTGTGGTAAAGTAGTAGATGTTGTCGGTGGTAAAGTAGTAGATATTGTTGGTGGTGAAGTAGTAGATATGTTGGTGGTGGTGTAGAAGCCGATGTTGTTGGTAGGTGAAATACATGTTGTAGATGTTGTTGGTATTGAAGTACATGTAGTAGAAGCCCGCCCGGCTAGCTCAGAGCGTTCGTCTACTGATCGAGAGGTTGTGAGTTCGAACCCCGGGCGAGATCACCATGTCCGTGACAAATTTGACTGAAGATATTACATCCAATGTTAAATTGTCCTCCACCTCTGAATTATTTGGGGTAGCTTGACAGAATCTTACGGATAGAATGTGGTTAATACTGGTTATATATTGCCTAAATGAAGTCCAGGAAAGCTGGTTTTGGATGACAGTACATGTAGTAGATGTTGTTGTTGGTGAAGTACATGCAGAAGATGTTGTTGTTGGTGAAGTAGCAGTCGCTCTTGTTGTTGCTGCTATATGATGGTGATCATCTTTTTAAAACAAAGGAACATCGTGAATTCACATAATTTAAATACATTCACTGCACATAGCAGAATAGAACATAAAAAATACGGGTACTGGCCTTTTAAAATAAATTATACAATTATGAACATGTCTTCCCGCGTGGTCTAGTGGTTAGGATTCCGCGCTCTCACCGCGGCGGCCGGGGTTCGATTCCCCGCACGGGAATAATTTTTTTGTTATTTTTTTTTCATCTATCTATGCAACTTTCTATTTCATGTTTTCTTTTTCAGTAAAACGTTTTAATGATATAACGTTAACTAAAAATGTTTAGTTTCGGTTAAGTTGTTGTTAGCTACAGAAAAGAACATAATTTATAGTAGTATAGTTTGGTCATTTTTAAGTTCTCGAGCGTCTAAGGGAGACAATCCTGGGTGGAAAATATACCAAATGTATTAACTTTCAAAAAAAATACAATTTTTATTCATTGTATCTACAGAAATAAAAAGTTGCATAGATCTACTTAAGATAGATGGAAAAATGAAGAAAAAATTATTCCCGTGCGGGGAATCGAACCCCGGCCGCCGCGGTGAGAGCGCGGAATCCTAACCACTAGACCACGCGGGAAGCTAGAAATAATACAAGTACGATTTTTCCAAATCATAATCACCTGTATTTCTGAATGGTTGAGTATCCGAGAACTCGGGTAATCACGAATGGAGAATTAAGTCTATATTATCATCATAACTGAGATTCGTGGATCGCCTACTATATTATATTATATAATCATATCATATTATAAATAATAAAAACAGATCGAAAATAAAACAACGAAAAAAAATATTCCCGTGCGGGGAATCGAACCCCGGCCGCCGCGGTGAGAGCGCGGAATCCTAACCACTAGACCACGCGGGAAGCTATGTTCATATTTTTATAATTTATTTTAAAATGCCAGTACCCGTATTTATTTATGTTCTATTCTGCTATGTGCAGTGAATGTATTTAAATTTTAATTATAAATTATAAGGCGCAAAAATGATTAAATTTGTTTTCTGGCCGCCCTAGGCTCGATAGAGGAATGGTATACCTACTTTCTCACCTGTTCCTTTAACGAACATTCAAAAGACAGATGTAGCCTCGGCCTGTATCTACCCCATAGGCACTCGATTCCGTGATTTTTATACGTTTACAGACGTTCTTTTGCAATTTCACCCATCAAACAATGCAAATCTGTCGAAAGAAAAATCTTCATGTTTTCCCTTAAAATTGCATTATACGAATACCTGTAGATGAAAAAAAACACGAAATAAAATATTTTCCCGTGCGGGGAATCGAACCCCGGCCGCCGCGGTGAGAGCGCGGAATCCTAACCACTAGACCACGCGGGAATCTATGACACTTGCCAAGTTGCCAGTATATTTATTGGAACCTCACTAGCTGCACCCGTAATTATCAATGTTCTATTATGCAATGTACTATGTGCAGTGAATATCTGTAGCTACGTTATAATAGCGTAAAAAATGTTTGTTTTCTGGCTGTAGCCTACTGCCCCCGACTATCGTTTATTAAACCCGAGGAACGGTACATTCACTTTCTCATAGCCACAATGAATAGCCTGGGTCCGTATTCATAAAGGATCTTAAGATTTTCTTTAACTGAAGTCGAAATTTTTACTAAAGTGTAAAATGTTTTCATGGTAAAAGTTTGTAAACCAGTCATCAAATTGTGAAAATGAATGATCATTTCCATAATTGGCATCTTTAGAACAAAGATAAAATTATATTATTGTGATTTTCTCCTTTATATTAGTACAAACGAGTTAAGGAAAAAGTCGAATTTAAGGAAAAGTATAACTTAAGTTAAAAAATTACTTAAGATGCCTTGTGATTACGGACCCTGACCTATACCTACCCTAAACCTGGGACCAATATATACACTATATAGACCCCAGTTTAGATAAAGGGTTTTAATGCTAAAACTATTGTAGATGTTCAACTTTAACATACATTTGTATTCTTTCTGATTCCACTTCATCACTTCTTTGGATGGTATTGTAATTCCAATTCATGAAAAGATTATGTATAGTACTGATGAAACGTAAAATTACTTTACTTATAATTAGTACCGAACAAAGGCGAGGAAATTGTCCAGCTAACTAATAAAAGGTCAGTAGATCTAGCCAGGGCGTGCATGCGAGGTTCTTCCTTCATCGTTAAAGGTGGAAAGTCAACAAAGGAACCAGACTGATGTGAACTCCAGTAAACGAATAAAAATTATCTATATTTAGATATTATATATTTGTGTTTTCACTTTGTTTCCACTTGTACGTTCATTATAAAAGTTTGCATACACTAAAACGATGGAAAAAATCAAAGTAAAAAATTTCCCGTGCGGGGAATCGAACCCCGGCCGCCGCGGTGAGAGCGCGGAATCCTAACCACTAGACCACGCGGGAAGTTGTATGCAATGAATGTATATTTTTATATTATGATATAACACCACCCGTAATTATCAATGTTCTATTCTGCTGTGTGCAGTGAATGCATTTCGGCTATATTGTATTCATAATCGAAGGTGTAAACAATGTTTATTTTAGATCACCTGTACCACCATAACAATTAGACACGACAGCGTCGTAGTCACACTTAAGCACGCCAAGGTAGTTACCTCGGCTGAAATTTGCAGAGCAATAAAAATAATTTGTTCAATTAATTCCAACTTACAAAAATTCATTCGATTGTGTTATAATAGATAGAAGGCATTAAAACTGTAAATAATCTTGTTATATATTCTGAGTATCAGGTTCCTCGATCCTATCACTTGTTGTAGATTTCAAAAAAGAATGTTCATGTAAATATATATTACTTCATTGTAACAAAAATCTCATTATTATATTAACGTCCATGATTCCGATATTTTTTTATAAAACATGGTTGATGCGGCCTCAAAACGTACTATGGAGACGTTCTATGTAAAAATTAGACCCAGGTTGTTTGCGCGAGATATTAAAAATAAAAATGATCTATATTTAGATATTATACATGTATATAATTAATAAAAAATAGTCAGCATTAGGTATCATATATTATCAAGAGCGTAATATACATACATATGTACATGTATATAAGTCCTTGATATTATTTAATAGGTTATTAAATAATTTATAATACCTATGGAATGTTGACTATTTTAGATATTATATATTTCTGTTTTCCCTTTCTTTCACTTGTACGTTCATTAAAAAAGGTTACATTATTAAATAGATGAAAAAAAAGCAAAAAATTATTCCCGTGCGGGGAATCGAACCCCGGCCGCCGCGGTGAGAGCGCGGAATCCTAACCACTAGACCACGCGGGAAGCTATGACAGTCGACAGTATATTTATTGGAACCTCACTAGCTGCACCCGTAATTATCAATGTTCTATTCTGCTATGTACTATGTGCAGTGAATGTCTGTAGCTACATTATAATCATGAATTACAAAGCGTAAAAAATGTTTGTTTTCTGGCTGACCTAGACTATCGTTTATTAGACCCGAGGAACGGTACATTCACTTTCTCATAGCCACAATGAATAGCCTGACCTATACCTACCCTAAACCTTGGACCAATATATACACTATATAGACCCCAGTTTAGATAAAGGGTAGATGGTATTGTAATTCCAATTCATGAAAAGATTATGTATAGTACTGATGAAACGTAAAATTACTCTACTTATAATTAGTACCGAACAAAGGCGAGGAAATTGTCCAGCTAGCTAATTATTGAAAAGGTCAGTAGATCTAGCCAGGGCGTGCATGTCAGGATCTTCCTTCACCGTTAAAGGTGGAAAGTCAACAAAGGAACCAGACTGATGTGAACTCCAGTAAACGAATAAAAATTATCTATATTTAGATATTATATATTTGTGTTTTCACTTTGTTTCCACTTGTACGTTCATTATAAAAGTTTGCATACACTAAAACGATGGAAAAAATCAAAGCAAAAATTTTCCCGTGCGGGGAATCGAACCCCGGCCGCCGCGGTGAGAGCGCGGAATCCTAACCACTAGACCACGCGGGAAGTTGTATGCAATGAATGTATATTTTTATATTGTAAAATAACACCACCCGCAATTATCAATGTTCTATTCTGCTGTGTGCAGTGAATGCATTTTGGCTATTGTATTCATAATCGAAGGTGTAAACAATGTTTGTTTTAGATCACCTGACCCACCATAACAATTAGACACGACAGCGTCGTAGTCACACTTAAGCACGCCAAGGTAGTTACCTCGGCTAAAATTTGCAGAGCAATAAAAAATAATCTGTTCAATTAATTCCAAAATTCATTCGATTGTATTATAATAGATAGAAGGCATTAAAACTGTAAATAATCTTGTTACATACTCTGAGTATCCTACCACTTGGTGTAGATTTCAAAAAAGAATGTTCATGTAAATATATATTACTTTATTGTAACAAAACTCTCATTATTATATAACGTCCGTGATTCCGATATTTTTTTATAAAACATGGTTGATGCGGCCTCAAAACGTACTATGGAGACGTTCTATGTAAAAATTAGACCCAGACTGTTTGCGTCGAGATATTAAAAATAAAAATGATCTATATTTAGAAATTATACATGTATATAATTAATAATGAAAAATAGTCAACATTAGGTATCATATATTATAAGAAAAGATAAGATTTATTTAAAGTCGGTAACAATATAACATAAGCCATCTAAGAGCTTTTGGGCCGACTACATAACTAGAGTAAACAACAATAACAAATTATATAAGAACTGTAAAAAACAAATGAATGTTTAAGAATATACAGACAAGAAATGGAGCACATTTAAAAGCATCTATTAACAAAATATTTTAAAGTAAATAATAATAATAATAAACTTACGAGATATATAATTAAGAAATGCACAATTCTTTGACTATGCACATGATGCATAATATACAATTATTGACAATAAAAAGAAGACACAGTAAAAAAATATATCATACATTACATATAGCATGCAGTTAAATATACAAAATATCAATAATATTAATTCGTGTAATGCAACCCCTGTACTCATTTTTTACAAGCATTACATGTACATTTGCAAGTTTGCCCATTCCAATTTAAAATTAACCCCTTGAACTGATTGAAGCTGTTACCTTTTCGAAAGTCTTCCGGGAGAGAATTCCATAGTACTGGGGCTGCATACATGAAAGAGTTTTTACCAGATTTAGTAGATCTCACATGTGGAATCAGTAATATATTAGAATAGCGGAAGTTATATGTATTATTTTGTTTTTGAATAAGATTTGATAAGACTGAAGGGCCCAAATTGTTGATAATTTTGAATGTTTCCAGAGCCATTGTTCTCATACGTCTAATATAAAGGGTTGTAAGCTTAGTCCTTAACAGGAGTTTATTGTAGGAAGACTGATCATCATCATATACAAATCTTAATGCTCTTTCTTGAATTTTTCTCCATTTTTTAGAGTTTCTTTCTGAACAAAAATGCCAAGATAGAGGACAGAAATTAAAGTTAGACAGAATAAATGTATGAAATATGGTTAGTCTATTTAATTTGCTGAGATTATTTCCATTCGTTTAAGTATATTGAGTTGTTGGGCAGCCTTCTTACAGATGTTTCCAATATGATAATCAAAAGATTATCAAGCGCGTATATACATGTATACATATGTATATAAGTCCTGGATATTATTTAATAGGATATTAAATAATTCATAATACCTGGAATGTTGACTATTTTAGATGTTATATAGTTTTGTTTTCCCTTTCTTTCACTTGAACGTTCATTATAAAAAGTTACATTATTAAATAGATGAAAAAAGAGCAAAAAATGATTCCCGTGCGGGGAATCGAACCCCGGCCGCCGCGGTGAGAGCGCGGAATCCTAACCACTACACCACGCGGGAAGCTATGAAAGTATATTTATTGGAACCTCAGTAGCTGCACCCGTAATTATCAATGTTCTATTCTGCTATGTACTATATGCAGTGAATATCTGTAGCTACATTATAATCATGAATTACAAAGCGTAAAAATGTTTGTTTTCTGGCTGCACTCGACTATTTATTACACCCGAGGAACTAGGACTGTAAAAATTAGACCCAGGCTGTTTGCGCGAGATATTAAAAATAAAAATGATCTATATTTAGATATTATACATGTATATAATTAATAATGAAAAATAGTCAACATTATAGGTATCATATATTATCAAGAGCGTATATATATACATATGTATATAAGTCCTTGATATTATTTAATAGGATATTAAATAATTCATAATACCTGGAATGTTGATTATTTTAGATGTTATATAATTTTGTTTTCCCTTTTTTTCACTTGAACGTTCATTATAAAAAGTTACATTATTAAATAGATGAAAAAAGAGCAAAAAAATATTCCCGTGCGGGGAATCGAACCCCGGCCGCCGCGGTGAGAGCGCGGAATCCTAACCACTAGACCACGCGGGAAGCTATGACATTCGACAGTATATTTATTGAAACCTCACTAGCTGCACCCGTAATTATCAATGTTCTATTCTGCTATGTACTATATGCAGTGAATATCTGTAGCTACATTATAATCATGAATTACAAAGTGTAAAAATGTTTGTTTTCTGGCTGCACGCGACTATTTATTACACCCGAGGAACTAGGGCTGTGGCGAGTATCCGAGTACTCGGGTAATTTTTACGAATCAAATTGAAAAATCGAGTATGAATAATCGTCATTACTGAGATACGTGGTTCGCGATCTTGATTTTTACCACAAAGTGTATTCTTCGTTCTTAAAAATCCATTTTCTCTGAATGAATTTTGTCTCATCATAAACTACTTTGTTTGACAAGAGGTCCAAAAGGATTTTTAGATATTGGGTCACATGTAGGCTCAAACCAGAAATTAAATGATGCTGGTAAATCCATTACTGATTGGAAGGTAGTACGTATAGATTTAAGCCAAAGAACAATTTATATTTATTTACTTCATTATTCCTAAATGAAAATTAAATTTAGCTGTCTCCAGGACTGCAATGTTGAATTATTAGATGGGTTACTTGTTAAGGAAATCATATATTATCAAGGACTTATATACATGTACATATGTATGTATATAAGTCCTTGATAATATATGATACCTATGGAATGTTGACTATTTTTCATTAATAATTTACTTGACTCGAATATCTTCTTAACCTTTTATATACATGTATAATATCTAAATATAGATCATTTTTATTTTTCGTTGATATTATTTAATAGGATATTATATCTACGGAATGTTGATTTTTTTAGATATTATATATTTTTGTTTTCCCTTTTCTTTCACTTGTACGTTCATTATAAAAAGTTACATTATTGAATAGATGAAGAAAGAGTAAAAAATTATTCCCGTGCGGGGAATCGAACCCCGGCCGCCGCGGTGAGAGCGCGGAATCCTAACCACTAGACCACGCGGGAAGCTAGACCATATGTTAGTATAATTAATTGTAAAATGTCAGTACCCATACATGTTCTTTCTGCTATATTTATTGAATATATTTGGCTAAGTTATAATCATAAACAATGGCGTAAAAGATTTTGGGTTATTTTTTGTTGTTGTTGTATATCAACCGACATACCCTAATTATAAGACCGAGGAACATCAATTATTAACTTTCTCATTGTTTACCTTTCCATGCACCTACGAACTTTATATTTGAAAATGCAAAGTACATGCATATCTTTGTTCCGCATTATGTTCGCATGTACACGTCATAAAATAGTATATAATGGTAATAATATAGATAAAATAAATCGTTTTTTTTTTATATTTATCTTTATGATATTTCAAAACGGATTTTGTTATTGAAAATGTAAAACACTTGCATCTAATTGAGTTACGCATCGTATACACGTGATAAGATATAATAATAATAATAATAAATTTGTATATACATGCACGTAATAGATACAGTACGAGTTTTTCTTCAAAAGTGTCTTCTTACAGACGTAAGAAGACGGTTCTCTTAGATAAACAACCAATTTGTCTGAGGCGAAGTATCCAACATGTATACAACCAAAATCCAAAGTGTACAGAACCAAAATCCAACATGTATACAACCAAAATCCCACATGTATACAACCAAAATCCAATATGTATACAACCAAAATCCAACATGTATACAACCAAAATCCAACGTGTATACAACCAAAATCCAACATGTATACAACTACAATCCAAAGTGTACAGTACCAAAATCCAACGTGTATATACAACCAAAATCCAACGTGTATATACAACCAAAATCAAACGTGTATTACAACCACGATCTAACATGTATACAACCAAAATCCAAAGTGTACAGAACCAAAATCCAACGTGTATACAACTACAATCCAACGTGTATACAACCAAAATCCAACATGTATACAACCAAAATCCAAAGTGTACAGAACCAAAATCCAACGTGTATATACAACTACAATCCAACGTGTATATACAACCAAAATCCAACGTGTATATACAACTACAATCCAACGTGTATATACAACCAAAATCCAACGTGTATATACAACTACAATCCAACGTGTATACAACCAAAATCCAACATGTATACAACTACAATCCAACGTGTATATACAACCAAAATCCAACGTGTATTCAACTGCAATCCAACGTGTATACAACCAAAATCCAACATGTATACAACTACAATCCAACGGGTATACAACCAAAATCCAACATGTATACAACCAAAATCCAACGTGTATGCAACTACAATCCAACGTGTATACAACAAAAATCCAACATGTATACAACCAAAATCCAACGTGTATACAACTACAATCCAACATGTATACAACCAAAATCCAACATGTGTACAACTACAATCAAACGTGTATACAACTACAATCCAACATGTGTACAACTACAATCCAACATGTATACAACTACAATCCAACATGTGTACAACCAAAATCCAACGTGTATACAACTACCATCCAACGTGTATACAACCAAAATCCAACATGTGTACAACTACAATCCAACATGTATACAACTACAATCCAACATGTGTACAACCAAAATCCAACGTGTATACAACTACCATCCAACGTGTATACAACCAAAATCCAACGTGTATACAACTACAATCCAACGTGTATACAACTACAATCCAACATGTATACAATCAAAATCCAACCTGTATACAACCAAAATCCAACCTGTATACAAACTACAATCCAACGTGTATACAACTACAATCCAACATGTATACAACCAAAATCCAACGTGTATACAACTACAATCCAACATGTGTACAACCAAAATCCAACGTGTATACAACCAAAATCCAACATGTATACAACCAAAATCCAACATGTATACAACTACAATCCAACATGTGTACAACCAAAATCCAACGTGTATACAACCAAAATCCAACATGTATACAACCAAAATCCAACATGTATACAACTACAATCCAACATGTATACAACCAAAATCCAACGTGTATACAACTACAATCCAACATGTATACAACCAAAATCCAACATGTATACAACTACAATCCAACATGTGTACAACCAAAATCCAACCTGTTTACAACCAAAATCCAACCTGTATACAACTACAATCCAAAGTGTACAGAACCAAAATCCAACATGTATACAACAAAATCCAACATGTATACAACCAAAATCCAACGTGTATATACAACCAAAATCCATCGTGTATATACAACCAAAATCCAACGTGTATATACAACCAAAATCCAACGTGTATATACAACCAAAATCCAACCAGTATACAACCGAAATCCAACGTGTATACACAACCAAAATCCAACGTGTATACAACCAAAATCCAACGTGTATACAACCAAAATCCAAAGTGTATACACAACCAAAATCCAACCTGTATACAACCAAATTCCAAGGTGTATATACAACCAAAATCCAACATGTATACAACCAAAATCCAACCTGTATACAACCGAAATCCAACGTGTATACACAACCAAAATCCAACGTGTATACAACCAAAATCCAACGTGTATACAACCAAAATCCAAAGTGTATACACAACCAAAATCCAACCTGTATACAACCAAAATCCAACGTGTATATACTGTCCAGTTACGATAATGTGATAGTGACGTTTCATTTTATGTATACACAAAAGTTAACATCCATTATCTGAACAGGTAAAGTGGGTTTATAAGAAACAAATATAGTATTACAGTTTAGCAATACAATTGTAGATGTCCGGTTGGCGCAGTTGGTAAAGCCTTTAGAATGTCAAGGAGCTAAACTTTTATCGCGAGTTCGAACCTCGTCAGTTGTCTCTTTTTTCGTTTTCTTTTTCAACTTCAGCTCAGCCGCAAATTAATTGTATACAACCGAAATCCAACGTATATATATAGTTACACGCCTGTAAATAAGGGGATTATATCAACATGACTCAATGAATTTCAAACAAAGAACATAATTACACCAGCAACTATACTGTAGTATTTCCGATAAGAATTATGAGTGCACTGAGTGAAAAGTATGTCATTTATAATGTGATTACATGTACATAATACATATATACAAAACTATCTTGGAAAAAAATACATTAGGCCTATTTTAAAAACTATCATGCAAAAACTATCACTATACTGATGTATTTTTTTGTCTGTAAAATGTATTTGATCATGTGACCAAAACATGTATACGTTTACGTCACGAATTCAAAATATTGAATCTAAATAAAACTAAGGACTTATATACATGTATATAAGTCCTCGGCTTGAAAAAAAACTAGATAACTTTGACTGTGTACACATTTGGGACCTTCGATATAGACAGAGCCCAGACCTACCTATCCATCCTTTATATGAAGTCATCATAAAATTGTAAATCAAAACTTTAAATAACTATGATTTAAGTATCAAAACAAATTTAATGTAAACATATCATAGGATTTTGGATGTCGAAAAAGTTCATATGATATTGTTTACTGTTGTTAAACGGGCGTCTTATTTTTACCCGTCCCTATCATGTCACGGATTTGTAGACTTTATCCCTTCCGATCATGGCGACCTTGTCAGTTGTAAAGTAAGCGAAAAATAATGCTTGATGTTGTTTCTATTATCAAATATGGATTATATTATCTACACAATGTTTACTTGATAATTATATAATGCTAAATTGGTTCTTTTTCAAATTACTGCGATTATTTAGAAACAAAATCAAATCAGTTGGCTTGCATTCGGATGGTAAAAATTTCGGACAAAGTATTATGTAAGATGTCATCAGCAAAGTTCTTTCTTGAAATCTGACATCTAAGCTATACTTGATAGAGAGCAAGTTGATATCCATTTAATATCAGAGTTTCTCGGGAGATCAGTTTTCCAATAGAGATTATATATTAGATATATATGCAATTAAACAATAATTAATTTTCAAAATCATGCAAAATGAAAATTAAAATAATAAACTATTTAAAAAAAATATGGCTTGATAAGATTTTAAATGTTAAATATTCTATAATTCAACTTAATTGTAATATTCAATAAATTATAACAGTATAAAGAACTATGAATGAATTATGTTTTAACTTTTACGTATACATGTACATGAATTATGTATAACTTCACATCACCAGCTATTGAGCTAGCCCTTTCCAGCAGAAATTGTTTTGTTTATAACTAAAGCGTGTTTAAACTGGGTAATCCCTGCTGGCTCGCAGCGATATTTAATTATGCGTAACATAACTGTTAGTAACTGGTTACCAGCATAATTCATGATAATTGAGATCGGGTATTAATAACTATTATTGTGTCAAAACAAAGTCATTGTTACATGTACATGTATGTGTATTGTAATTTGTATGGATTTGTTTATAAATCAAATAACACAAGATAAGAATACCTTCTAGGGCCCTACACTAACTCTGAGACCAGTGGTTTTTGTGCAGGACCATTAACTCATGGAATTTGAATGGTCCAATGGACGTTGAGACCACTCAAAATTCTAGGAGGAGTATCAATATTTTTTTTACTGTAAATAAACAAATAACATACTAATAGGTGGAAGGACCACCTGAAATTCAGTAGGACCAGCAAGTTTAAACAGCTGGTGGCCCGCCATGGAAGATAAGTCGAGCCCTGCCTTCGATGGGAATAATCAGATAAATGGCTGTTTTTTCCCAATTTGAGGCAAGAAATTCCCAAAAATACAATGTTATTCTAACTCAGTTGTCCTATCTTCTCAAAATTTGGCCAAATATCGCACTTGAATTTCCTAAAATGAATGGCTAAGGCCTCTTCCCAATTTTTTTAAAAAAGGCCCTGTATGTGTCAGTTCCTTGTGACAACCTCTACAGGACCTGTGCATTTTCAGGTGAGTAGGTTCAAAGGTCAAGGTCATTCGGAGTGGGCATTGTGTTTTAAAAACACATCTTGTTATGTTTGAATGTTCAATGCATCTTGTTCACTGACTGTCACTTATAAAAATCAGGAATTCTTGTGTCTTTTCAGGTCAGTTACTAAAGTTGGTATTGCAGTCGGAGCTGTTGCCTTGACAGCAAATCAAGGAATATGGAGCACAAACAATGAGAATGGTGTAAAATCTTTAAATAAAGTGAAAAGTACAGTCTTACATTCAGTGAATGAGGACCTCGTTAAAAAGGTTTGATTCAGTTAGATTTCTTTCCTTTATCAGGGAATTTTTATGCCCCCAGCATATGATGTGGGAGGCATGTAGTGATTGTCTTTCCATCTGTCAGTCCGTAGAGGTAAAGTAAATTTTACAATAGGCAAATTTTGTCCGGACTATTTCTCATTAACTACTGACAGGAATTCAATAAAACTTCACAATAGTGATAAGTAGTTAGCCTATTTGTGCATGCTTAAATCATTTTTCGTTTGGCTTGATTTTCACTATGTCGGTCAATAGCTATACATACTGTAGAACTGGTTTTATTCGCGTTAGTTTTATTTTCGCTAATATTCGCGAATCGAATACCTCGCGAATTCATAAATGTCGCGAATAAATGCTGACTTTTATATATTCGAAAAAGAGTATGTTCAAAAATAGGCAACATAAGTCAGTACTAGTATTTTATCGTAGAATAATCAGTTTAGTTAATCTGATGAAAGCAACATATCATCAATAAACATTTACCTTTAATGTTTGCGATCTAATTTTTTTATAATAAAGTATCATTTGTTGAACAATTTTGGACATCATTTGTACATACTAGTAACAGTTTTTCACACTTACCTACTGTTTGTAAAACATAACTTCCACGTCAATCCCAAACTATTATCAATCTATTGTTATTATACTTTATTAGATATAAAACACTGAATCACAACTTAAATGTCTAACAGATCAGGTGTGACACACAAATATCAAAGCAATGACAGCGTGTTTTTGATCGAATTTTAATTCTGCCTGACGATGTCGCGAATTCATAAATACGCGTATAGAGAAAACAGCTGATTTTTAACAAAAAGTGCGTAATTTGGACCTCGCGAAATTAAAGCGTTCTACAGTAGCTAATTAATGTTATTTTGTTATGATTATGTCAACCAACCGTAAATAAAAATTTGTATCTTCACTGAGTTATAGCCCTTTGTTTTTATACAGTATATACAATAGGCAAATTGTATTCAGAATATTTTTCATTAACTACTGACAGGAATGCAATGAAACTTCACAGAAGTGATAAGTAGTTGTGCATGCTCAAATCATTTTTCGTTTGAATTGATTTTCACTGAGTTATAGCCGTTTGTTTTTAGCTCACGTCACAAAGTGACAGGGCGAGTTTTTATGATCAGTCTCTGTCCGGCGTCGTGCGTCATCAATCTTTACATTGCGAACACACTATGGGCCACATTTTTAGCTCAATTTTAGCAAATGTTGATATTGACAAATAAGGGAAAACCTTGTGAACACTTTAGACATCACTTTTTTGATTGGATCTTCATGAAACTTGTCAGATTATTTATTTCAATAACATGTAGATCAAGTTTGATAATTGGTCATTTCCGGTCAAAACTAGGTCACTAGGGCAAATGCTGGAAAACCTTGGGAACACTCTAGAAGTCACTGTTTTAGTTGGATTGTCAGAATGTTTTTCTTTATAATATCTTGGACGAGATCGAACATGGGTCATCTTGGTCAAAAACTAGGTCGCTAGGTCAAATCTTATGGAAAATGATGTTAACACTGTAGATTTCACTGTTATAATTGGATCTTCACCAAAGTTTGTCAATCTGTTTCTTTTAATGATACATGTATAACCGTCAACAGGGTTTGACACTAAGTTTTTTTTCTAGGGATCCCAGAGGACCCCAGGTTTTTATACCAGGGGGTCCTCCTCATTTTCAGGGGGTCCTCCAAGTAATAAACAAAATTGATTTTTATAGTCTGTAGTTTAAAATTGTCACATCCAGTGACGAATGTTCCTGTATCTTCGTATTTCTTGCAGACGCTATACAGGTCATAACATTTTCATTTAATTGTAGCCACTTGTATTTGTTTTTCCAAATTTCTTGGAACTTACGATTTCAACGATTTTGATCATACTCACGTTGAGTGTTAAGTCGTTCTTCTTCAGTTTTACACTTTTTTCGTGGCGGTGAAACAGTATCAAAATATCGCCACATGATTTTGCGTAAGTCGCGAAAACTGATTACGAGTCCGTGTCACAAGGCGCTTACAGCATTATGTACGAATCGAACGTGATTTCGAAACGAATTGAGGACAAAACTGTTGATACTTTCGCTTTGGATTTACGAATTTATATGCGCTTTGAAACAGATTGATTGTATATGATGTATAGGAAACAGTTTTACTAACTTTCTATAA
This sequence comes from Lutraria lutraria, assembly GCA_964023205.1. Lineage (NCBI taxonomy): Eukaryota > Metazoa > Mollusca > Bivalvia > Venerida > Mactridae > Lutraria > Lutraria lutraria. Next base: position 5,998,914 of record OZ026849.1, read on the forward strand.
ATGATTTGTAAACACTGAAATTGGGGATCCCGACGGAATCCCCAACCCAGATTGAGAAGGATTCCTCCCCAAAATCCGGGATCCTCGGAATCACGGGATCCCGTTAGTGTCGAACCCTGGTCAAGTACAAATATGGGTCATCTGGGGTCAATAACTAAGCCACCAGGTCAAATCTTAGGAAAACTTTGTTGACACTGTAGATGTCAAAGTTTTGATTGGATCTTCACCAAACCTTGTCAAAATGTTTGCCTCAATGATATGTGGGTTCAAAACTGGGTCAAGAGGTCAAATCTTAGGTAAAAATCTTGTAAAAGCTCTAAATTGCATGGTTTTAATTGGATCTTGGCCAAACCTTGTCTGATTGTTTGTCTCAAAGATATTAAGGATAAGATTCATCAAATATGGGTCATCTAGGGTCAAAAACTAGGTCACAAGGTCAAATGTTAGGAAAGCTTTGTTTACGCTGTAGTTTTCATGGTTTTCATTGTTTGCCTTATTTATATGTAGGACAAGGTCTAACATAGGTCATCTGGGGTCAAAAACTAGGTCACCAGTTCAAACCAAAGTTTTAATGAGTGAACAGTGATTGTCATGTGAGCGATATAGGGCCACTTGGCCCTTTTGTTTTATACAGTATATACAATAGGCAAATTTTGTCCAGACTATTTCTCATTAACTACTGACAGGAATTCAATAAAACTTAATAGAAGTGATAAGTATTTAGCCTAGTTGTGCATGCATGTAGCTCGTCTTGGTTGGTTAAATTTTCACTGAGTTATAGCCCTTTGTTGTTTTTTATACAGTGTATATACAATATCTCAGTAACTACTCATAGGAATTCAATGAAACTTCACAGAAGTTATAAAAAGTAAGCCAAGTTGTGCATGCAATAACCAGGTTTTGTTTGGATTAATTTTCACTGAGTTATGGCCTTTTGTTTTATACAATCGGTAAATTTTGTCTCAACCATTTCCCGGCATCTACATGCAGGAATTCGGTGAAACTTCTTAGAAGCGATAAGTAGTTTGCGAAGTTGTGCATGTTCACAACAGGTTTTGTCCAAGTAAGTATTCATCACCTTTAGTGATAGTTCTAGTTTTTCGTTTGTTTTATTTGTTTAATATCTTTTCTCATTACAGGTACAGAATCTGGATCGACAAACAGTGAAAGTTGGAGTGGAATCAGCCTGGAACTCCGGTTAGTATCTCTTGTATAGTTAAGGGGTTTTCTTTATCATATACAGTAAATCTTGCTCATGCGACCACGTGTACTAAGCGACCTTCTTCTTAAGCAACCTCTTCAAAATCCCCCCGAGCGTTTTTGCACTATGTTTTTAATATATTAAGCGACCTTTGCTCAACGCAACCAGCGACCGCCAATATGTCGACAAATCCGCCAGATCTTTTCAAACCGTTAATTCCCATATATTGTTAATTGTAAACACAGATATAATTAGCACCTGACGAACGTGTGAAAAACATGACCGTAATCACTCGTGTTTGCATAGAGCACTGGAGTGTAGGACTCGGGTAAAATACATGTTGTATCATTGGAAATTCTTGGGAAAATTATTGTTATGAATGTAAAAAAATAAGAGTTTTTAGCAAAGTAAATGACAAAAGACATTGAAGAAAACCGTGCCATTTTTTGTTTACAGTAACTTTGCGTTACGTAAGTTTTACGAAAGCGTGATAATGACTTTTCTATCAAAACACCAACTAATTTCTCAACCCAAGTATTCATATTTCTCAACATCATGAGGGTATCGTAATTAACGGCACGATCAGCAACATTTGTTGTTGATTTTCAAACTCGCGTCCACTACAGACGTCTTCGACAAAGAAATCCTTGAAAAGTACTGAATCGTACGGGTTTTTAGACCATCGCTATGAAAAACGATTTATTTCCCTTGTTTGGCGTTTGACAAATTTTGTCTCCGGTAAAAAAATAGATTTAATTTGTCTGTATTGTTTTGTCACGGATAAAATGGACCGATCTTTGCACCATGTATAAGACAGACACGATTTTCGATTTGAAATGAAACAAGGCTGGGACTTTAGGTATAGTTCAACTATCAGAAACTTCAGGTTTTTGTATTAAGAGACCGTTGTGGTAAGAGACCACTTTTGGTCTTTCCCTTGGGCGGTCGCTTAATACAAGATTGACTGTAGTTGTGGCCTGTAAAGAGTTCCTTCCCCTGTGAAAATTTCTTCCCCATATTGACAATTAACTTCTTGAAGTCAGTCTGCTAGAGTACTTTATTCAGCTTAAAAACCTGCGGTATCCATAACAACAGTATGAACCCTACAACTGCTACAAAACTCTACACCTCTATTGTGCTACCACCTGCCTTCTTCAGCTGCTAATTGTAGAACAACATCGCTTCAACCGATATGTGTCACCTTGAATCAACACATCATATTTTATTAAAGCGCATCCAGTCTCTATCAGAACCTGCTCAGACATAGTTAAAGGATAACTTCATGAATAGTTCACAAAGTATGCCACAGTTCTAGTAATATGTAACACCGCTCTGTTATTTATCAGTTCAGTCAAACACCTGGCACCTTGTAGACAGTCTGTTTTAATGAAAATCTCTATATATACCTGTTTACCATGATTCCACCTACTCATTGATTAGTGTGTGACTAATTAACCAGTAATACTTCTTGAAATGAAGTTTCATTTCACTTTCGCAGAAACAAATTGCAACAAGGACTCTCTGATTATATATTTAACCTGATATGTCATTTCTTCTTTTCCTTGGTAATTACATATTATGGTCTTGGATAATCTGAAACTTCAGTCTGAATGTTTGTATTAATAACATAAAAATGTGTTTGTGTGCATATCTATGAGAACTTGATGGGGTGTGTGTGTGTGTGTGCATTTAGAAGTACATGAATCCATGTGTACTTGCCGGATGATGTTTATTAGGTCATTCTATTTGTCATGTTATTATCATGTCTTTTCGTATATTCATATTTATTTGTTTATAACTCTTCAGAAAATGGAGAAATAAAGGCTAAATAATAGGTAGTTTCTCCTGCTGCTCATTTTAAAATGGCATTTTTACTCATGAAATTTGTAATTTAAATCTCAGGGTTTTTTATGAAAAGGTGAAGACTTTTCTTATGAGGAAGATACTATCATTCATTGTCATATTCTTGGTAAAGAAACTGAATATACTGACCTTTACATTCATAAATAGGAAATTTTGGTGACTTAAAATTATTATCAGCCACTGGGGTAAATTTTTACCTTCAATTTTTAGCTCACCAGAGCACACCACAAATCTGTCGACAGAGAAATCTTAATTTTTCCCTTATTGAGTGTATAAAAAACACCAAGGAAGTGCACTCACCATTTTTTCGATTGACGGAAGTGATGAAAATAAGTGTGGGTCCCTGCTTTCCTTCTAAAAGCTGTCAAAACATTTAAAGTTGGGTCACACTACAACGAAAGCATGGTTCCCGAAAAGCACTTGTTGATTAGAAGGAAAACTGGTTTAACAGGTCATTCTTTCCCTCTGGCCATTTTTTCCTGGGTAAAAGTGGCCTAGGCCATTTCTTCCCCCTCTAGACCACTTTTTCCCCCCTGATTTTTTTTCATTTTGTATACCTACATCTTTCACCTTACCTCTATTCGTTCATATTTCTGAGTTTACACTTAATCTTGAATTTATATTTACTTCTGTGTGCTCAAATTTCTGAGTTTATTCTTATGTCTCTATCTTCATATTTCTGATCGCCAAGAGGGGAATAAGTGACCAAAAATGTAACTAATTTCTATAATGGTTAGCTTTATTTATAAGACAAGGGGAAAAAGTGGCCAAGAGGGGAAAAACTAGCCAAGAATGTATAGTATTTATAAAGACAAGGGGAAAAAAGGGCCAAGAGGGTAAAAAGTGACCTAGAATCTTAATGCAGTACTTTTATTGTTAGGGGAGGAAAAGTGGCTTAGGGGGAAAAAAATTGCCTAGAATCATAATGCAATACTGTTATTATTAGTCAATAGTGGGAAAAAGTTGCCCAGGGGGGAAGAAATATACTGGGTCAATCTTTCCCTGGGAGAAAAAAGGGTCTAAGCCAATCTTTCCCTGGGGAAAAACTGGCCGGGGGAAAATAGACTGCTACACCGGGACGCGCGCTTATTTTGTCACTTCAGTCAATCGAAAAAATGGCGACTGCACTACCTTGGTGTTTTTATACACTCAATAAGGGAAGAAATGAAAATTTTTCTTTCGACATATGTGCATTGTTTGATGAGTTAAATTAGAAAATAACGTCTATAAACATATAAAAATCATGGAATCGACATCGTCGGATACCCACGGTCGTTACCTCCGCTCCGCTACGTACATCTCCCGTGGGATTTTTCTTTACCGATTCGCCGTTTCGATAAATAACTAAAACCGTATTCTGATTGGATGCAGTACAATCTTGTACTAAAACTATGTTCGTTTCACGTAAAACTTTACTTTTAATTGTAAACAAACAGAACGAACATTTTCTCGTGGGCTCAGCCACTTCTAATCTGCACATGCTTTCTGGGAACCTTGCTTTCGTTCTAGTGTGCCCCAACTTTAAACGTTTCGGCAGCTTTTAGAAGGAAAGCCGGGACCCACGCTTATTTTCGTCACTACCGTCAAACGAAAAGATGGCGAGTTTACTACCTTGGTGAATTTTATACACACAATAAGGGAAAAAATGAAGATTTTTCTTTTGACAGATTTGCATTGTTTGATGGGTGAAATTGCAAAAGAACGTATGTAAACGTATAAAAATCACGGAATCGAGTGCCTATGATTTTCATTTGCGTCTCCACGCCGGAGAGTATCGAAAATGTAAGCGTCGTTTCTATTGGTTAATGTATATTCTGTTCTATTCTATGAAAACGGCGAATCGGTAAAGAAAAATCCCACGGGAGATGTACGTAGCGGAGCGGAGGCAACGACCGTGGGTATCCGACGATGGGAATCGAGTGCTTATGCACATACGGTATAAACAACATGTACACACCCCTTGAATCTGTTTGCGATCTTTAGGGTAATCCTGGTATTCATAGAATATCAAGATCTTAAGATTTTATTTTCAAGGGAGATAACTGCATAGGATTAAATTTTGATATGATTGTAGTGGTCTCCCTTTGAACCCCAAGTAGTGTACATCAGTATATTCATGCATTGTCTTAAGACTGAGAACATTTTGAGGGTTCATCAGCGCAACAGTGTCATAATTCATATTGAAATATGACCAAGTTAGGACAGTGTTGCGCTGAGCCCTCAATTTATTTTCTGTCTGAAAAAGTACAGATGATGAATTTTTAAGGCACTGGAAGGGTGGTACATGTATATAGCAGTCTATTCTTCCATCCCACTTTCCTAGTTCTTGCAACTCCTGAATCTCCTCCTTCAGTTCTTACGCGATTTTCATCAAACTTTCATAGAATTCTCATTATTAAGTACTGTAGTGCATTTTTTTGGACATTTTGGGGGTTATTGTCCTTAGTTTAATTCTACCAAACGGCAAATCTTCTCCTACAATTCCTGAGTGTTTTCACGAAACTTCTACAAATGATGATTTTTAATGTTGTATGTATATTTAATGACTTTTCTTTGTTTGCTATTGGCAGAGTTATTGCCCTTTGTTTATTTTTAGCTCACATGTCACAAAGTGACAAAGTGAGCTATTAGGATCACTCTCCGTCCGGCGTCGTGCGTCGTCAAACTTTTTGTTGTGACCACACTAGGGGCCACATTTTTGGCTCAATTTTAGCAAAACTGGGTCAGAACGTTAATATCAACAAAATCTCGGACGAGTTCGATATTGGGCCATTTGGGGTCAAAAACTAGGTCACCAGGGCCAAATAAGGGAAAACCTTGTGAACACTTTAGAAATCACTGTTTTGAATTTATCTTCATGAAACTTTGTCAGAATGTTTATTTTAATAATATGTAGGTCAAGTTTGAAAATGGGTAATTTCTGTAGTAAAATTAGGTCACTAGGGCAAATTGCTGGAAAACCTTGTGAACACTCTAGAAGTCACTGTTTTGATTGGATGATCATGAAACCTTGTCAGAATGTTTGTCTTCATAATATCTTGGACGAGTTCGAACATGGGTCATCTTGGGTCAAAAACTAGGTCGCTAGGTCAAATCTTATGAAAAAACATGTTAACACTGTAGATTTCACAGTTATTATTGGATCTTCACCAAACTTTGTCAAATCGTTTGTTTTAATGATATAACGGTCAAGTATAAATATGGGTCATCTGGGGTCAATAACTAGGTCACCAGGTCAAATCTTACGAAAACTTTGTTAACACTGTAGATGTCACAGTTTTAATTGGATCTTCACCAAACCTTGTCAAAATGTTTGCCTCAATGATATGTGGGTGAAGGATGAACATGGGTCAGCCGGGTTCAAAAACTGGGTCACAAGGTCAAATCTTAGGTAAAAATCTTGTAAAAGCTCTAAATGTCATGGTTTTGATTGGATCTTGGCCAAACCTTGTTAGATTGTTTGTCTTAATGATATTAAGGACAAGTTCAAATATGGGTCACCTAGGGTCAAAAACCAGGTCACAAGGTCAAATCTTAGGAAAACCTTATTAACACTGTAGATGTCAAATTTTGATCGTATCTTCACCAAACCTAGTCAGACTGTTTGTCTAAATGATATGTAAGACAAATTCGAACAAAGGTCGTCTGGGGTCAAAAACTAGGTCACCGGTTCAAAACAATGTTTTAATGAGTGAACAATGATTGTCATGTGAGCGATATAGGGCCATCTTGGCCCTCTTGTTCCTTATAATGCTTCTGTGCTCTACTAATACATTTTTAATGGGATTTTCATCAAAGTTGATTATTTTTTTAGGCCGTAGTGGATATTTTGGTCTTTATCTACTCAGTGTTTTTGTGGAATTACTACACCTTTTGTTAACCAGGTTTTCACCGTGTGTCTTGCTGTATTATATTTTCAGTATTAAGAATCTTGTCTTGTTACGACCCCTGCATGTTCAAGTATCTTGCTGTATTATACAAAATGTATTTTCAGCATTAAGAATCTTGTCTTGTTACGACCCCTGCATGTTCAAGTATCTTGCTGTATTATATTTTCAGTATTAAGAATCTTGTCTTGTTACGACCCCTGCATGTTCATGTATCTTGCTGTATTATACAAAATGTATTTTCAGCATTAAGAATCTTGTCTTGTTACGACCCCTGCATGTTCAAGTATCTTGCTGTATTATACAAAATGTATTTTCAGCATTAAGAATCTTGTCTTGTTACGACCCCTGCATGTTCAAGTATCTTGCTGTATTATATTTTCAGTATTAAGAATCTTGTCTTGTTACGACCCCTGCATGTTCAAGTATCTTGCTGTATTATACAAAATGTATTTTCAGTATTAAGAATCTTGTCTTGTTACGACCCCTGCATGTTCAAGTATCTTGCTGTATTATATTTTCAGTATTAAGAATCTTGTCTTGTTACGACCCCTGCATGTTCATGTATCTTGCTGTATTATATTTTCAGTATTAAGAATCTTGTATTGTTACGACCCCTGCGTGTTCATGTATCTTGCTGTATTATATTTTCAGGTATGAAAAAGACGTTTTCAGCTGTTTATTCTGCACCTGAGAAAAGTTACACGTATGTGAAGAAATATGTCGACCAAGTACAGAATTCAAAATCATGAACTTTTTTCGAGATAAAAAACTTGTTTTTATTGTATCTATGTTAATATTAAAATAAATTTGTGACACCTTTGTGATCTGTTGTTGCTATGACTACTGATTTTGTTGTCGGAAATTCAGTTCTTGAGAAAAATCTCATTTCTTGATTTCACAAAATACCTTTATGTACGAGGCGTTTTCTTTGGACAAACACTAAAGAGTTTCGATTGTGATTACTAGTCAGAGACCATGAAAGTAAAACAAGTTAACAAGCAAACAAATAAACAAACAAACAAACAATTTTATAACTAATCATAGTACAGACCATATACCATGGCAACAGCGAATAATGATGAGTTACTATATTTAGCACTGATGAAATTGTCCGTGTCCTTATTCCAAAGGCATCTTGACCCAAACTGCATCCCGGGTCTCTCCCTCATTGACCCTATCGACACAACACACACCATCTTAAACTTCTGGTACCCCATTGTTTTAATCTTGTCCAGAATACGTGAACTTAATACCTGGCTATGATCTTTACATGCCTCTGGTTCGTAATCTTTGTCTTGTAAATGGTCCATTAAAACTGTCTCTACAACTTTTTCAATTTCAACACCAATAAAGCTTTTTTCTGGTTCTAGTTTATAAGTGTTTTCAAACTTGTTACTAGGTTGTACGTTTCTTGCTCCGAGGGGTGTCACTGCTAAAAACGACGCTGGATCTGTTTTCAAATCTGACGTCAAGCCTCGTTTTGATGCGGCCGTGCTGATTGGTAGAACTCTGGACCTTGCCATTCGTGGAGAACCAATCAGAAGCTTCCTATTTTTCATCATTGTGTTTCTCTGTGAAGACAAAACAATGAAGAAGAAAAATGTAGTTTTATTATTCACTATCATTGATTACAGAATGTATCTAATACATGTATTAGAGGGGAATTAAAAGAAAACGACTCAATCCAAAAGTGTCGGAAATACGAGTAAAAAAAGTCGGCCATTACGAACAAAACTCGGCAATACGGGATTCCATGCATTCCTACTGGTTAAAACACTTGGCACTTCATGGAATTATGAAATACAGGCTTTTCATAGGTTATTGAAACTCACCGCAGTATACGAGTGTAGGCATAATAATTACGTAGTTAATTAATAAAATATCTGCCTAGTGGTCAGCTGTATTGGTCTTCTCACACAGGACACAGGTGCCGGGCGCATAGCCACCCCGCCCACTAAGCCCCATTTGACTCCCAGAATTTCGATCAATATATTTCGGCCAATTTGAATTTCGCTAATTAATAACTGCATACAAGCATTTTGTGTAATTGCATCAAAGAAAAATAACATGTTTAATAACCGCCAAATATCGGGACTTAGTAGGCATCAGGTAGTTTTATTTAGACAACTACCTTGTAAGCATACATAATGTTTAACATAATTAAGCAAAATGCTTGATATTTTACAAAACTACTTATGCACATTTGATTGTATCAGTTAATGTAAATTTATGAAAATATTACAAGGCTCAAAGAATTGTTTCTGGTTGACCGAATAACCTTGAATACCAAATGACCTTGAAAACATGTTTTACCTTTTTACATGTACACGAACAAGCTGGACCTACCTACTATATTGTTTAACAGAAACAAACGTTTTTACGCTTTAATACTGCAGAAATACCGTACTTTTTAAATACATGTACATATAAAGTACACACAAACGTGCTTTACAACAACAGAGAACACATACAACATATTAAAACAAATAAGGTTGTACGTACAGTGCACAGCAACACTATTTGGGAGTAGAAAAAGTATGCTGTTAATGAGAGATTGTTGCTCTAGAGAGGTTAAATTGATAGTTAAATCATGCAGTGGGAAAATCATGTTGTTCGGAGATTGTTGCTCAAGAGAGGGCCGCTCTGGAGAGGTTATACAGTATTACTTAACAACACAGCCTTCAAAACAAAGTAAGTACCATCATTAGTCTAAGTACAGGTGACTGATGTACGTGATCTATAGTTCACTGATGTACGTGATCTATAGTTCACTGATGTACGTGATCTAGAAATGACTGCTGTACGTGATCTATAGTTCACTGATGTACGTGATCTAGGATTGACTGTTGTACGTGATCTATAGTTCACTGATGTACGTGATCTAGGATTGACTGTTGTACGTGATCTATAGTTCACTGATGTACGTGATCTAGGATTAACCGTTGTACGTGATCTAGAATTGACTGTTGTACGTGATCTATAGTTCACTGATGTACGTGATCTAGGATTAACCGTTGTACGTGATCTAGAATTGACTGTTGTACGTGATCTATAGTTCACTGATGTACGTGATCTAGGATTAACTGTTGTACGTGATCTAGAATTGACTGTTGTACGTGATCTATAGTTCACTGATGTACGTGATCTAGGATTAACTGTTGTACGTGATCTAGAATTGACTGTTGTACGTGATCTATAGTTCACTGATGTACGTGATCTAGGATTAACTGTTGTACGTGATCTAGAATTGACTGTTGTACGTGATCTATAGTTCACTGATGTACGTGATCTAGGATTAACTGTTGTACGTGATCTAGAATTCAGACTGTTGTACGTGATCTATAGTTCACTGATGTACGTGATCTAGGATTAACTGTTGTACGTGATCTAGAATTGACTGTTGTACGTGATCTATAGTTCACTGATGTACGTGATCTAGGATTAACTGTTGTACGTGATCAAGAATTGACTGTTGTACGTGATCTATAGTTCACTGATGTACTAGATCTAGGATTAACTGTTGTACGTGATCTAGAATTGACTGCTGTGCGTGATCTAGAATTGATTTTGATATTATAACTCTGCGGCAAGCTAAGTTTAAAGCATTAATCGTGTTTGAAATTTGAGATCAACCACATAATATACCAACGGGTTTAGATTTATTATCATTATAATATCTCTATATCTACATCACACATACACATTAACTACTTAATTACATCGCTTTGTGTTTTTGTACGTTCACTTATATACTTTATTTATGTTAACTGTTATTTAACGGGGCGTTCGACAGCTTTGATCATATCAGAGCCGTTATGAAGTGTGAGGACCAAAGATACACGAGAACCAGGCATTTGTATCCCTTCTCTTATTACGACTACTTTTTCTTGGTTCTTCGTCGTGCTTCATGTAAAGCATTGATACATGTCCAATCTGTTTACTGTGCTATTATAAACACAGTACTAGGCTAGGTAGGTAGTTCACTGGGGTGGGGACACTGAGAAAGCATCCCTAGATATAAAATAGTATTCCAGTGTGTTACAATTATACCATAGATCCACTCCCATCACATTTAAAAAGATACAAATTTGTTATCATATTCCCAACAAGTAAAAAGTTTTTTATAAAATCTGCATTGCTCACAAAAGATTTCAAATATATTAAGTGCTTTTATTTCGCTAAATATGTGATTTTATTTGTAACAAAACTTTCATGTATGATTCGTCTCTGCATACACATCACACTGTAACCCCTTTAATACTAATATACGGTCTAACCCTTAAAAACATGACTCCTTAAAACCGGACTGCCCTGAAAATCGAACAATTTATCATGTCCCAATTTTTTGGAATTCATGAAAAGTTCTCTTAGTGAGAATCGAATGCTCCGAAAACCGGACTTTTCACCTAGTCCGGAAGGGGTCCGGGATTCAGGGGTTTTATTGTATAATATGTAAACAATGTCACGTGATCTTACTTTATTTCTATTTCCTCTTAGATCCTTACATTCTCAACAATACATCATCCATTAACCGCAATCATGAAATTTCAATTCGTATATTTTCCATTTTATATGTACACCGTGCACGTGAATAAATTCAGTGAAAACTATTCAGTTTACACTTCTAGCACTTCAAACATTTCCTGCTAATTACGTATTTAACAAATCACAGGTATTCATTAATTAATTTATTTATTTATTTATTTATTAATTACCACAAATCTAGTTTCCTCCATTTTTGTTTCGCATTTATCAAAAGTTGTATAATGTTTAAACTCACTTATTTACTTAAGTAAAATGTACAAAAATTCAATTCACGATTTCACTTAGATCTATTCAATACCACACTATTCTATAGCTTTACAATTATCTGAAAGCCTCGTTAAACGCTAATCTGTTCATTTCATGATTATGTCTAACGATTAGTGGAGATTCTTTCCGAATCAATGTTTATTGATTGAAACTAACTTGTAAACAATTAAAGTATTCAAATTTATAAACACGAGTCCATTCATTGTATTTTATGAAACAATACTATAAGCCGGATAATGATCAGATCATAGAATCAATCGGAGATCGATAAAACATGATAATATGATATTTTGTTTATGAATTATTGTAGTCAACTGTTTGAATAAATACACAAAATTAGGTCTGTTAAAATATGGTATATTAATAAAAACTTTTTTTGGTTTCTTAACACCGGTAAGTTCGGACAAGACGGCCGTTACGGCGTTTTTTCCTTCCATATTTCTTACTATTTTTTCAACCCACAAACGCAATTTAACCCCCACAATGACCGTTTGGACGAATAGAAACTCCATAAAGCTAACCCTGACCCAAAACCCAATAATGTCGCTCCTGGATATGCTGACGGACGGACGTTCTCATGAGACGTATGTTGTGGGGTGATCCCTTTGATCTTTTCGGTTTTTTAACCCCACAAGTCGAAATTATCCCCACAAGTCCAGTTTGTACTTATCTGAACCCCACAAGACCTAAACGTACTAACCCTAACCCCACAACCACCCTCGCATGCGTGCGGACGGACGGATAGATGCACGTGACGACGAGACGGACTTACGGCGTTTTTTCCTCTATATTCATTTACTATTTTTCAACCCCACAATGACCGTTTGGATGAATGGAAACCTCACTATGTCAAGTTGTACTTACCCAAACCCCATACTGTCGCTCCAGGATGTGCGCACAGACGGACGGACTTAAAGACAAGCAAATTGACGGACAAATGTAACTAACACACAAAATGACGAATATAATAAATCGGGTTATTTCATAATGCCATATAAATATGTTTAAACCAATATTGTTACAAAGAATAGAATACGGTAACGACTTTTAGCTGTGTATATTTTTTTAATTTAAAAAATAAATAAATACTTAATAACGGTTTATCGTAAACTCTCATATAAGTAATTTATCTTTTTGCATTTATTTTTTCATGGTATTTATTTTTTTGTATTTATTTTCAGTGACAAGAAAAAAGCTCGTTTGTACGACATAATTGTTCAAATTACCCAGTAACAATTGAAATTTAAAACAAAAATTAAAGGAAAACCTGGCTACATAATCAGGCTGTATTAACACGTGATTTATCCGTTCTGTGTAACACTTTACCGACAGAGGGAAATAAAATTTATAATTTATAAATTAATTAAACTTACAGAACACATCAATCAAACGTGCTTTATGGAATTTTATCAAGTTAAATAAAGCGAAATAATAGTCTATACACACATAACTAGCTGGATTTTTTCTTTTCAAATAAAATTTATTATCGTTTGAGTTTAATTGAATTCATACTAACGTGTATTCATTACGCTGAATTTCAACAATGAAGAAACATTTCATTGTAAAATCAATAAAATTTGGTATAAAAGGAAATTATATTTGTAAACGTATAGTTAGATTAAATAAAACTTTTCAATGTACAGAAACTATCACATATACATTAATATAGTACATGTACCTACCAACCTGCTATATTAATCCAAATTTGACGTCTAAAAGAAACAAAACCTTTGTCAAGACGAAGGGGAGGTCCTAGCTAACACGCTGGCCTGCCGTAACTAGACGAAAGGTCTTGGGTTCGACTCTACGGCTCCATTTTTTTTAAAGTTATCAGGGAAGCTTTTTCAGTGTCCCCATCCCAACTAGCGAGCCAAGTACTATGTCTAGAAATCACAGGAAAAATGGCGAGGAGTGTATCAGTGTTTTACATCAGGCATGATAAAGAACCAGGAAAACGATTCGAAAAGAGAAGGGATATAAATGTCCAGTTCTCCTGTATCTGATCTCTCTCTCTCTTCTCTCTCCCTCCCTCTCTCTCACACTCTCTCTCTCTCCCTCTCTCTCTCCCTCTCTCTCTCTCTCTCCTCTCTCTCACACTCTCTCTCTCTCTCGCCCTCTCTCTCTCCCCCTCTCTCTCTATCCCTCTCTCTCTCTCTCTCTCCCTCTCTCTCTCTTCTCTCCCCCCTCTCTCCCCCCTCTCTCTCTCTCCTCTCTCTCTCTCCTCTCTCTCTCTCTCTCTCTCTCTCTCCTCTCTCCTCTCTCCTCTCTCTCCTCTCTCTCTCTCTCTCTTCTCTCTCTCCCCCCTCTCTCTCTCTCTCTCTCTCCTCTCTCTCTCTCCCCTCTCTCTCCCCCCTCTCTCTCTCCTCTCTCTCTCTCTCTTCTCTCTCTCCCCCCCTCTCTCTCTCTCTCTCCTCTCTCTCTCTCCCCTCTCTCTCCCCCCTCTCTCTCTCCTCTCTCTCTCTCTCTCCTCTTTCTCTCTCTCTCCCCCCTCTCTCTCCCCCCTCTCTCTCTCTCTCATGTCAGATGTTTTATGGGTGTTGGGGTATGTATGTGTAAGTGTGTGTGCGCGAATCAGGGATTGTTTGTTTGTATACCAAGTTTATTAGTTATTTACTGTTAACTTCTAATGTCTTGTATGTATAAATATGTATCATGCTTATGTGCCATCGGCATAAATCCAAAATAAAGATTTCTCAATCTATCAGTAAAATTGTACACTACTTTTATCTTGTACAATTAAGCGAGTCAAGCAATTAAAATAACGCGTATTGTAATCAATCGTGTTTACAGACAATTTTATTTGTTTACAAATACATTCAGTATCACGTTTTACATTAATTACGCTTTTAATCAATCTGTCAATGTTGTTAATTAACGTATCCGAAAAGTGCGTCGTAAAATTCTAAATATCAGTTTAAACACAATAAACATACCTTTATGTGTTGTTTATCTTGCATTTACATAAACTTCCGTGGCGTAATATATTCAAATGTATACGTTTTAAAAGTTTATTTAAGTTTAAATGTATCACATATCTTCAAATTTCACATTTTTGTCGAACTAGTCGCTAACACGCGGACTCAAATCTCTTCACTTAAGTTTTAACAATCAAACATTATTACGAATATTTACTAATTTTGTCGATCAAAAATCAATAAAAATTATACATGTTTTTGTCACCGACAGTTATGTGTACTTAGATAAATCCCTAATTAGCCCATATTTATGTAAGCTGGGCGTTTTTAAAGTCCAGATTATTACGTAGTGTCACTAATAACCCAATAATCCGACTAGGTAATATATACTACCCGAATTTATCGGTGTCACATTACACTTGAACCGAACGCAAGCGATTAATTCTTAATTCTGGATTAACAAATGTTGATAGGTGTACTATAGTGGTCAGTAGTTTGTTTGTAACGTTAAAGAATGGTCAGTGATCTGGATAGGGACCCATAATGCCCAAAATCAATATCTCAGATCTCTTTTTTTTAATTTCAAAATTCTCAAATCTAAAAATACTCAAATTTCAAACTTCTCATGTCTCAAAATTCTCATTCATATACGTTTCTATCATTGAAATTGGAATACCATGAGCTTTTTCAAAAGCAATGACACTTCAAGAAGAGTTATTGTCCCTTTAAATTTACATTGGAGTCTAGGGGAGCAGTCTTTTCAAAGATTACCGAGAAAGAAATTACATTTCAAAATAAAAACTATGGTAAATAGATGCAAAAATATATTATCTACATACTTTACTGAAGGAAAGTCATAGGTCACCATGCACTGTCTTCAGATTTGTTTCTAATTTAAACAAGGGAAACAATTCTTACAGATTATAAATAAATATCTAGGGTAACTACCAAAGAATAAATAATAGTTGGGCGATATTATTTTCCTAATATCAACATATATATATATATATAAACACGACCATTTTCACTGCCCCGCTGCTCGTAATGGTGGAAGGACATTAAGCGTTATTCTTGTCATTCCTTGCGTGCGTCCGTTACTTAAGAAATATTACATGGATTGGTTTATATATTTTGCATGAAGGTGTTTAATAACAAAATACCGGGCAAGTTCGATTACTGTTAAAATCTAAACAATTTACAGGAGTTACGGCCCTTTATGATTTAGCTCTCCGGACACATTTCTAGTTTTCAAAATATTTTAATTTTGGACTATGCAACTGATAAACTTGTATGCCACCGACAGTTTATTTTTCGAACGTCAGTTAAAGTTAGAAATTTTCATTATAATATAATGTCAATGCATGTATAGTAACAATTATAAATATATGTATAAATAGATGTATTTTAGTTTGCACTATTGTTGTGAATAATTTTATTAGTCTCTTATAATTCTGTATTAGAATGGTCACATAATAATGACACTGTGATATATAATGTTGTTGTGATTGTTTATACATGTATGTAAATGAGACTGAAATAAAAACAGAAATGAAAATACATTTGGAACAGAACAGAACAGAACATATTATTTTATTAAGTAACGTATGTACAAAGTATCTTGTTACAAACATGTACATTTGGAAGTATTTGCTTAATCTGTAATTATTCAGTCAGAAAATCGGTTTCGTGAGAATTAAATATACCGATATACAGATGACTGCCTAGCAACTAAACTGTCTGGATTTTTCTGTCAAATATGTCTTTTATGTTCTCATTAAACAATTTGTTACAAAACAATTTATTAACGGCAAGAAATAGAACGCTTTGAAATAATGCAACGACCGGCTTATTACCGTCGCGACGAAATCGCAAAAAGAATAGTACATGTATAACTGTTCCAAGTACATGAAATTTGTAAATTATTTCACGATACAATTAATGTTCAATCATTGAGGCGTCTAAAAGTGTTTGTCTATGGTAACTGTACCTACTTTATTCAAGTTTTCACGCGATCTAAAACTAAAAGTTAGGCCCGCCTTCTCGCTGTTTTTACATATTCGCTTTAAAGTTTAAATGCGCATGTAATAAGAAACAAACATTTGTTTTAGTCCTCATCTATTTTCTATGCTACGTGTAAATTAATTCATTATTGACCGTAGCTCGGACTCAAATAGAGCCTGTCCAGTGGTTAGATCGTTGGTCTACTGATCAATAGGTTGTGAGTTCTAAACCCGGGCGAGGCTCACACTGTCCGTGACAAATTTGATTGAAGATTGTACATCCTGTGTTAAATTGCCCCCAACCTTTGAATTATATAGGGTAGCTTGCGGATAGAATGTGGTTCTATCTATCTATCTATCTATCTATCTATCTATCTATACGCATTTTGAATGTTTTATTTAATCGGTAATTTATCATGTAGAATGTCGAAACGATGTTGTGATCATTATTTACGGAATGGTGTATATTTTGCGCGTAAAATTATTCAACAATATTCTAAGTTCGAAAAAACTGTCATTTCTGGTTAAGATGAAAGACATGATAGCCAATTAAGAAATACATAAAGTTATATAATTACAGACGACAGGTGTGAAACTTTTGATATGTATGACATAACAAGACTGTGGTTGATTTCTCTAAATACACGCCACAATCTACCTATACATAATGTCTGACCACGTGTACCTACGAAATACTTTAAATGTTTTAGAAGTATATAGACCTTCAAATTATAGAAATTAACATATATGTCAGGTGGTGATTAACTAGAAATTTAAAATCCAAAATGTTATGTTCTACTCTACTCTACTCTACTACACTATACTCCACTCCACTCCACTCTATTCTACTCCACTGTACTGTACTCTGTTCTGTTCTGTTCTGTTCTGGTCTGCTCTGCTCTGCTCTGCTCTGTTATAATTGTGTAGATTTATCTGTTACTTTGCTGTGATTTTAATGTCATCGTATTGTATACTCACAACATCAGTCATAGCCATTCAATTATTTAAGTTTTAAACTTTCACATGACACTGAATTAATTACCAACAAAATACTAAAAAATGAGCCTACCTTTGATACCGCATCACTCCCAATTACAACATTTGTCACTAAATATATTCATCTGATTTAGTATAAGGCACGTTATAACATCATCTCAATCAATCAGTGTTGTGTTTTTACACCAAGTTATTACAGAACAGATGTGTCAATAGTGTATAATAATTTTACAAATTCCCATAAAATTCACCAGTTTTCCAAATCTGATTGACGTAAATTATGTTGAAAATGTGAATACCCGTTTAAAGATCTTACTTATAGTTGAACACGTTTTGAGTTTTGCGTGTTAAATATTGTCAGAACCTCATCTTGGAGTTAACCGTAAACAAATAAAATGTCAGATAACAATTTTCAAAACTGTTTACATAAATCATCAAAGTATAAATTTGAAAGAAGTTAACTTCAATTTTATCTTCATTTTAAGATATAAGGATCCTAACTTCGCAAACTGTCTTTATCAAACTGGGGCGGACATATTTTTGAACTTGTTTATACTGTTGATAGTAAATTGTTTTAATGATAGAAAATGAATAATCATGCGGGTTTTTCACAAACAATGATATATCTTTGAGTTATTTTCTCTTTAACTTTGCATTGAAGTCTATGGGAGTAAACCGATTTTTGAAAGGCTAAAGAAAAAAGAACATTCATTTCAATGAAAATTCATGATAAAAATGCAATAACACAATTTTCAATCCAATTTAATAAAGAAAAATATTGGTCACCAAACAATATAAAAAATATAAATGTTTTTATTTTACTATACAAGGGCAACAACTCTTTCAAAAGTTTTAAAAAATGTGTCGTAAAAATATATTGAAAGTATCCGAGGTAGCCATCAAATAAATAGTGATAATTGGGCAATACTGTTTTTGTAATATTGATATACTTTTTGAGTAGCTTTAAGCTGTGTCAGGCAATACTTAACAGTTTCAGTTCATTCACAAAAATATTAACAATTGTTTGCCGTAACGCTACCTACGCATCAAAAAGGCCCTACCCAATTTTTTGGCCTCTCAGGATTTCATATTAAATATAGCATTCTGGCATGTATTTCGGGTTAAATACAAAATAAATTGTAATAAAAATCCTACCTAGCGACTGTAATTGGGTCGAGTTATAGCAAACAAATATGTTTTAAAGGGGCATACCCTACAACTTGGTGCATCTAGAATCAAGGCAAAATGATGATAAATTAGAAGCTTGTAAGGAAAAAAGCCGAAGAAAAAAGTTTCAGCCAAACATTCATCCAATTAAAAATAAAATCACAAAAAATATGTATTTATGACACATACATTTAGTCATGGAAATGTCATGTAGTCGTCAGGGTAGTATGTCAACCAGCAGCAAATTTGAAATTTACTTAACTTGTATCGTAACAGTTATATCCGTACAAAATCACTGTTCTGTTGTTTTGTAAAGCAGGTTTCAAAGATATTTCAGTTATATACGGGAATATCAACCAGTACTAACTTACCCACCCACAAGGAACCGGCAACTTCTCAACAGATTGGAAAAAAATCGACATTTTTGTCAAATTTTACTAGAAGGGTATGGTCTGTCACTACTTGAAACCCGGATCGCTGGGTTAGATGTCCGGCGTACTAACCACTGAATCACAGCCGCAGACAAAATCATTACTTTACATAGCATTTGCTAACTCTTAAAATTCTCCATAGTTTATGCTAACCTGACGGACCTAAATCTCGGTCGTTTGTCCTATTACTGATATTTTCTTACTGACCCCTTACTTTTCATCTCCGAACTAAACATAAAACATTAGAAAAAATGTGCTTTCCAATGTACTGACACTATTTTATTTGGAATGATATCGAAAACCCGCTACAAGCAAACCTGTTTTAGCGGCCACCTCCGAAGTCAGGCCATTCTTTTAAAAATCCATCATTGATTACTAAAAACAAAAATGGCAACCTCCGAATAAAGGCCACCTGTCCATAAAGGGCTTGTTTTTTCTCCCAAGGATGGCCTTTGTTTGCAGGTCTGACTGTATTTTCTTTTCTCCCCTCGTATTGTTTAAGAGCTCAATATAAATTTATCTGATTCATGTTTTATTGTGTTCGTGAAAGTAAACTGATTGTTTTATGTTAGTGAGAAATACATCTTGAATATTCATAAAACTGTCAACTTTATCTCCTTAGATTCGTACATTTGGTATTTAGAATGATATAAAAACTTTGAGTGGATCAACTTTGTTTGCTGCAAACTCAAGGGATAACGTTATGAAATATTTTATATTTATATAAAGTTTTTGTTCTCAATAAGTGATCTTGAAAACAAATAGTTTTGCATTTTTTTATATTTTAGCTTAATCACAATACCGACCGGATGGCCCAATTTTGGTAAAGTGCTGCTTGACTAACTAATCCACGGAACGTCACAGGTTCAAATCTGAGACGAGGCAATAAAAGGATTCGTCTAGCCACTTAGTCCGGAGTTGCCTGCCCTTGACGCTGCGTTTTACTCTCAGAACCAAATGAGACAGGGGACCAGACCACGAGTCAATGAACTGAATGTGTACTGCAGTCAACGGCACTTCCGGTCTCTGTTTCCCACCTCATATGGGAGAAATTACAGTCACCTGCGGAATGATGGCGGAAATAGCTTAGAGCAAGTTAAACCATTCGTATTATAGTTTTTGATTTTGATGATTTACGACGAAGGCATGTGTCAGGCCGACAAGGGTAGAAATAAAACAAGAAATATCTTTTAAAAAAGATAATCGGCGTGTATACAGTAGAACATCAGTACTTAGAAATAAGACAAGAGGGCCAAGATGGCCCTATATCGCTCACATGACGATCACTGTTCACTCATTAAAACATTGTTTTGAACCGGTGACCTAGTTTTTGACCCCAGACGACCTATGTTCGAATTTGTCTTACATATCATTAAGACAAACAGTCTGACTAGGTTTGGTGAAGATACGATCAAAATTTGACATCTACAGTGTTAATAAGGTTTTCCTAAGATTTGACCTTGTGACCTGGTTTTTGAGCCTAGGTAACCCATATTTGAACTTGTCCTTATTATCATTAGGACAAACAGTCTGACAAGGTTTGGCCAAGATCCAATCAAAACCATGACATTTAGAGCTTTTACAAGATTTTTACCTAAGATTTGACCTTGTGACCCAGTTTTTGAACCCAGCTGACCCATGTTCATCCTTGACCCACATATCATTGAGGCAAACATTTTGACAAGGTTTGGTGAAGATCCAATTAAAACTGTGACATCTACAGTGTTAACAAAGTTTTCCTAAGATTTGACCTGGTGACCTAGTTATTGACCCCAGATGACCCATATTTATACTTGACCGTTATATCATTAAAACAAACGATTTGACAAAGTTTGGTGAAGATCCAATAATAACTGTGAAATCTACAGTGTTAACATGGTTTTTCATAAGATTTGACCTAGCGACCTAGTTTTTGACCCAAGATGACCCATGTTTGAACTCGTCCAAGATATTATGAAGACAAACATTCTGACAAGGTTTCATGATCATCCAATCAAAACAGTGACTTCTAGAGTGTTCACAAGGTTTTCCAGCAATTTGTCCTAGTGACCTAATTTTACTACAGAAATTACCCATTTTCAAACTCGACCTACATATTATTAAAATAAACATTCTGACAAAGTTTCATGAAGATAAATTCAAAACAGTGATTTCTAAAGTGTTCACAAGGTTTTCCCTTATTTGGCCCTGGTGACCTAGTTTTTGACCCCAAATGGCCCAATATCGAACTCGTCCGAGATTTTGTTGATATTAACGTTCTGACCCAGTTTTGCTAAAATTGAGCCAAAAATGTGGCCCCTAGTGTGGTCACAACATAAAGTTTGACGACGCACGACGCACGACGCCGGACGCCGGACGGAGAGTGATCCTAATAGCTCACTTTGTCACTTTGTGACATGTGAGCTAAAAACACAACAGATTATTTCAAGTATTCAAATAACTCGAATAGGATAAAATGGTTTACACTTAACAAATGGGATCGTCCGTGTATAACATTGCTGACCTGAAAATTGAACCATATATGACCTTCTCCTGCGTACTAACAGTTAAGGCTATAGACAAAAAACCTTGAGTTTAATGCTTAAAGTGTACATACTAATTTTCATTAAATTAGATTATATATAATAGATTTATATTATTTACTGTATATAAATTCCACATAATGTAATTTTTAAACTTTTTGATATTTAATGTGTGGTTGTATTGATGTTGTTTGGCTTTTATTATTGCATTATTTTCAGAGGCAGTAAAACAAATAATTATGGATTCTGCCCTTAAATTTGTTACAAAATAGCCTTTAACCAAAAAGAAAACTCTTACTTCAGCTGAAAATTTTGTATCTAACAATTTTATTGGTTCAAATGTAGGTCAACATCAATTTTAATACACCTGCGCCGAAAAAGATACCTAGTTGGTGCCGAGATGGAGAAGGTCTATTTGGTAAGATTTAGAAAGCTGACTGGGCGAGCCTCTGGGGAGCCCATTTTAGCTTTCGTAACGAACCGGATAAACTTTCTCTATTTCGGCACCAACTATGTTATTAATTTATCCTGTTTCTCCAACAAAATAAGTCTCAAAACTCTGTTTTCTTGGATTTAAAAACATACGATATTTCTCTTTGACAGCCATATTACGGTTCAACAACATCACGTGACAATAAAATAGTCCCTCACAATCTTTATGATAATTATATACTTGGAATAAAAATTCAATAAAATGCGTTGGGATTTTAAACATCTACTTTAATTATAACGTTGTCTCATTTTATCATATAAAAAGGCACATTGATTTGTAAGGAGCGGACTTCGGCGCGTATGAATACAAAATGACGAAAATGAAGCATACCGTGTGACCTGCTGACAGGATATAGCCAGGTTTGTCCGGTCACTGCTTTATTAGGTCTAAAAACAATGTAGGAACAGGATGAATGCAAATATATATGTTATCAGCAGAAAATATTTCGTCCAGTGTCCATTTAGTTCTTGTAACGTGTGTTGACCTTTAAAGCTGAGTCTTGGAACACCTCTGACACAGCTATGGTACTTGAATTAATAATTTGACTATTTCAAGGATGCATTCATCTTATCGCAAAATTCTCGTTATCAAAATATGTTCGGTTAATATGTGGTATTACTGTTACAGTTTGTTAGCTATTTTGGAAAAATGGCGGCCATCTTAGAATAAGCTGCCATTTTCTGGAAATAGCGGCCATCTTGGAAAACAGTGACCATCTTGGTAGCGACGCATGGTGCGTATAATACTTCCAGTTACAAAGTTTCAAAATAATTAAGAAATCAGCTTTATTTCGTACTTGAAATGATTTCATGGTCTATAATTTGACATTCCGATGATTTTTGTGGCTATGTTATAAACGGCGACCTTCTTTATATCGTGAGGAAGTCTCATAAGATATGAATCCATCAACAATTCTTAGTTAAAGTAGTTCGAGGTGTTGATCGGCAAAAAAGATAGTTTGTGAGAATGGCATGATTTTTGGGGAAATTATACCTGAAGAAGCTGCGCTTACGAAAATATTGTTCTTTTTACAATTTGACGTCAGTAACCTAGCAACTAAACGATATAAAAACGCCACCAAGCGGCACCAGCTATGTGAACGACTCGTTGTACCTTTCCCTTCATATCTTTGCTATAAATTGTCATAAATTGAAAATTCGAACTTTGCAAATGAGCGAATGCAGTTTTCTACCGAATGGTATTCATCAATGCTTTGAATATACATGACCGCCCAGCATGTCGGAAATTAATCGACCTCATTATTGGGACATTTTTTCGACGTAAAATATTCAGATAAATGCAAATATAGCTTAAACGCCGTGGTAGAAGTTTTTCAAAAATTAACATTATGAAAAACATTCATTTATCTACACATTAAGAGAAAAAAATCTATACCTCTTCAGGCTACTTTTTTCAGTATCGTAACGTTTCCTAAAGTCATACCATGCCAAAATGACGTCAATCATTCTGCACATAAAGACAATATTTGGTTAGAGCAATACTAATCAAATTTGTATGTTTTATCCCAGGGGTTCGTCGTCTGATTTATGCAATAACTTGATGATGAAGACATCGATGTACGAAAACTATTATTGTGAAGAGAAAAAATCCGAAACACTGTGTGTTCAAAGATGTACATGTTCGTTTTTGTTTAAATTTGTACACGCCACAAGGTCAGGTTGAATGTACATACAAATGTGCAATTTACGAACAGTTACTGCGTTAGGACCCGAATGTAACGCACAAAATGACGGAAAAGATGTTACTAACGTATTTTCCATTCAAACTGAGTGTATATAGACAAAATGCGGGTGTGCGTAAATGGAAATTCCGGTCAGAAAAAATATCTTGCGACTCTCGAATTTGCCTATAACCCAGTGATCGAGGGGGGGTAACTTGTGAAAGTCGGTTGAATATGAATATAAATTTCAGACTATAAACCTATCCTTAAACGTCTTACCTTTTTACCTATAATCTCTCACAAGAAGAAAAGACTATTATCAAAGTCAATTAAAATATTGACCCCTGGGCCATCATTTGGATAAACTTAGTAGAGGTAGGCAATGATTCACACCAAATATAAAGTGTAATTGTATTAATACTTTTATAACTGCATACTCGTACATAACAACTTCCTAAAAGAAGATGATAGACTTGTGCTGATCTTACGTCGGCAAAAGCATTTATTGCTTATAAAAAAGCATATTACGTTCCTAAATAAAATTTTGGAATCCTTAAAAGTCTACAAATATTTATTATAGAAACATAAGATTGATATGCGCTTACAATAAACCAAGTATAAAGCGTGAAAATGGCCTAAATACTCAATTCAAGAGGTGCAGGAAACGTTACGATACTACAATCAAAGTACTGAAAGTACTGTCGGAACTTGATTTTTTTCAAATGAGACAAGTCACTGGTGTTGCTCGCAACACAACAATGACTGTTAGGAGAAATCCTAAATTAGGAACTGTACAGTTGATGGATATCAATGCTTAGGAATTGACATACACCATCTAAATATTGCCATCTATTTATGTACATATTCTGATATTCATGTGCTAAATTCCATCAACCTAGCATGATGGTTATGTAAGTTATCAGATATTTCGAGTTTTTTTATGTAGCTCATTATCCAGCCTATAATTTTCCGAATCCATCGGTACCAAAATAAGCATTGTTGCTGTCGTATTTACTGATTTAGTGCACACCGAAAAGCTCTTCAAAACGCTCCATATTAATAATATGTCTTGATTATGACCACATATCACTTTAAATGCACACTACATTGGTATAAACGAATTAAAATCGACCTACATAATTCTTTTATTGATAATCTGGTTTTGAAGAGTTTTTCGATTTTCCGATTTTTTCGATGTTTTTAGTTCCATACTCGGAACAAAATTGCTATCGATAATAGAAATGAACTGACATAAACCACTATCGATTGATTAATCGTAATTTAAGATTTTTTCAGAGAATCTATATAATTGGTATGTGAATTATATTCAAACTTAATATCATGATGTTGGACTATATGACAGGTTTTGAAGTGAAAGTAAAAGTTTATTGTAAAAAATTATAGCTATTCGGAAACGAGCCGTTATAATATTTGCCGATCTCTCTACGGAATATACCGACATCGCACGATTTCATTAGTTCCATTACGATCCTTCTGTCTTAACATCAAAATACCCTTCACACACTGTGAACCAACATAATAATTGCGAACTTCACAATAACTGTTATTTCTTCGCAAATTTATGTGTACCGCCATTTTGTTCTCTGCACTTCGACGGGAAAACCCCACATTCTATTTTTAGAATTTATCCAACTATATATAGCTCTAGCCGATAGTATCGATCGATACACGTTATGGATATAACACTCATCAATAGTAGATTAATGTAATTACAGAAGCAGAACAGAACATATCTTTATTTCACCCAGGTACAAGATACAACATGGGGTTATTACATAACACATATATTGGACATTTGATGATAAACAGGTAATTATATACAACTGACAAAAAGTAGACAATTGAATAAGCAAAAAGAAGATTTCAAGGTTTGATTGCAAATTTTCAACTAGCAATTGTTGGGAAAATGCTTAAGAAAAGAAAAGGAAATTGAAAAAAAATATATATGTATACATTTGTATATATATATTAATAAGAGCGTGGTGAGAAACAAGTAAATGAAAAAGTGTGTTCTAATGGATGATTAAGTATAATAATGAAATTTGCTTTCAGGGATTTTAGTAGGAAATACAGCTTACACTGGTTATGTGTTTCATATACATGTAATAACATATTTAAACAAACAATGTAAAATGAAATCCAAGGCTAAACATGCTTAGTATATGAGTATATGTCTTACATGAGTTTCTAGTTAAAATGTACATGTATTATTTTGCAAAAGAAGAAAAAATCATCGGGGAAAAAATACAACACGACGATATTAAGATAAAACGAATGAATCGCAAACAGAAACATGATATTATATAGACATATAAAATGAGAAATGGAGACATTGGTGTTATGTTTTAAACTGTTTTGTAATAATTTTTGCCATTTTACTTACGGCAACAAGGGTATTTTCGGAAGTTTAAGTTAACAGTTTTACGAATGTATAATCTTTATGGAATTCAAGATTGTAATAATATCTTAAGCATGCATTCCTTTGTATTCTAAAAAAGTCGCATTCAAGGAGATAGTGTATTTCTGAGCCAATAGTATTTTGTTTACATAAGGTACATTTTCTGTCGTTTAGCGTGGTTCGTTGCCATCGACCGGTCTCAATTGGTAGTTTATGGTTGGCAGTACGAAATTTAAATAAATTGATACCGTCTTGCATTGATAAGGTTTTAAGGTAATTTTCAAATTCATGGTTTTCTTTAAAGCTGCTATAGATTAAGCCCTTATTGGATTCTTGTTTTTGTACATACCAAGTTTGTTTAAATGATCAATTAATGTTTGTTTTACTGATTTATGTATATTTTAATGAAATATAAATTGCTGATTTTGCCATATATCAGGGCGACCGACAGAGTATAAAATGTCTCGGATTTTAGTAATATATTTCGATTCATAATCTGGTTGATTCATGGCATAGTTGGAAAGTTGGAAAGTTATTTTTTGTTCTTTTCCATGAACTAATCGATTCCAATATGATATCATGCGACTTTGTATCTGTATAGCTATTGGATATCTCCCTAGTTCTCCGTAGATCATATACATTGGTGTGCTTTTCCTAGCTTTAGTGATTTTTCTAAGAAAGTCATTGTGAACTTTTTCTAACAGGTCAAGATTTTCGAGTCCAAATATTTCTGAGCCGTATGTAAGAATTGGTAAAACTGTGTTATCAAAAAGTTTCAACATTAAGTCTAAGGGTAAGTCAGCATTGTTGCATTTAGATATAAGAAGGTATGTTGCTTTTGAAGCTTGTTCGGATATGCATACTTCTGTAGAGAAATCAAAGTACTGAAAGTACTGTCGGACTTGATTTTTACCATACAAGGCAAAAGAGAGAAATGTGTACCCACATCGTTCGAGCCCATACAAACATTTTTAAACTTGCGGATCGATTTTTCATTCATATTG
Source organism: Lutraria lutraria (assembly GCA_964023205.1). Lineage (NCBI taxonomy): Eukaryota > Metazoa > Mollusca > Bivalvia > Venerida > Mactridae > Lutraria > Lutraria lutraria. The sequence goes on from OZ026849.1 coordinate 6,026,308, forward strand.
TAATGCAGGTCATATGCATGTAGGTAAATGGCATACGCTAGGGCTTTACTATAGTCCCTTTGCTAAAATTTTAAAATGAAAAAGCCCGATATTGGAAAGTTTAATGATTAACACATTAATAGAAGACAATTTAATTGCATTAAAAACTCTTTATTGTACACAAACTAGTGACCAACACTTCAGTAACAGTAAATATAATCACCAGCTGGAGGCCTAGTGGGCCATTATGTCACAACGTCTGGTCGGACTATATATAAAGCCGACCAGATTTACTTAGATAATTAATACTTGTTAGAGATATACTTGTCACAGAACGACTATGCAGTATTTAATAAACCACGTTATAACCTGAGCTGGTGTTGTTATATCACAGTAGAGTAAGACCTATATGACCTATAGTTAACCCGATGTTGCATGAAATTCAGACGTGATTATGTAATTCTAAATAATCTGGCGTAAAAGGAACTCTTAAACTATAATTTTTAATAACACGTATCCAGTAATTTACGTTCGTATTTAGCGACTCGAATTATTATTCGTAAGCCGCAGTTTAATAGCCACTGCGGGGAGTGAGTCTATAAAAAGCAATTCCGTCATCAAACTAACACTAGTTGATGTGAATATCACGGAAATACGATTAGATGAGAATTCGCTTTGTAATGTTAAGAAATGTTAAAAAGGCACAAAACACATACATCGATGGTAGAATGTTGCAAATGCATGAATACGTAGAGATGTTTCTGAACTTTTGAACGAAAAACGAAAGTAGAACTACTTTTACGGCAATATATTTTATTGGACAGTGAATACGCAGTTTTAATTCTACGCATTTGAATATCTCATGTATCTACCGACAAGCACTTATTTAGATACATGACTCTTTCCATGTAGTTACAATAAAATGATTTGAAATATATTTAGATCTGTCACACTTAATTGGAGAAAGATTTCAGATACTTTTATATAATCACACCATTTAGTTGCGTACTATTTCCTTTATGCGACATTCTTTTAACCAAGCTGTTATGGAATCCAGCGACAAAATTTTGGTCAACGATTACAAAGGACTTGATTTTGATAAAAATCAAGTCCGAAAATCAAATTCCAAAAAGTAGCCTGAAGAGATATAGATTTTTTTTCTCTTAATGTGTAGATAAATGAATGTTTTACATAATGTCAATTTTTGAAAAACTTCTACCACGGCGTTTAAGCTATATTTGCATTTATCTCGAAAAAACGTCCCAATGAGACGGTTTGACGTCGATTAATTTCAGACACGCCGGGCGGTCATGGATATTCAAAGCATGAATGGATATCATTCGGTAGAAAACTTCATTCGCTTATTTGCAAAGTTCGAAATTTCAATTTATGACAATTTATAGTAAAGATATGAAGGGAAAAGTACAACGAGTCGTTCACATAGCTTTTGCCGCTAGGTGGCGTTTTAACGTCGTTTAGTTGCTAGGTTACCGACGTCAAACTGTAAAATAACAATATTTTCGTAAGCGCTGCTTCTTCAGGTACCCAGCCAGCAAAACCATATGCACTTCATATCGGTCCGATATTGGATACGATATCGGGCCGTTATCGTTTTCCCCATCGGCATTTGATCGGTCCGATATCGTTTCAGATATATGTCGGTCCAATATCGGCCCGATATCGGCAATTTTATACCCTAGCACAAATTGTCAAATGTGTGCAGATTCTAGGTCAGACCGACAATAACACAGTAACATACATTATTAATCATATTTATTTCAATTTGCCATATTGCACAGTAAACAACAGGCAAAGATGCATTCAGAAGACTTTATTGCCAATTCTGATAAATGATGAAAAACTTAACAAGAATTTTGTCAAATTGCCAATAAAAACATGACTGAGTTAATTAATATCAGTCTTTGAACAAAATGATTTCTTTTTATATTACCACAGTTAACAAACAAACAATTTCTTATCTTCATTTTAACTAAAACAGTCTACATTTTTGTCTTGTTATAATGTGATCTACACAAATGATAAAAAATCTGCGTTAGTATGAAATGTCAGATGTGTCAGACCTACTTATGTACACAGTACAGTACAACCTCTGTACAGCAACACCCTGTGTGAGCTGCAAATATTGACCGTTGTTTAGAAGTTGTTGCTCTACAGAGGTTAAATTTATAGTAAATATCAGTTTAAGGAAATTTTGAAAATGTTGTTATAAAGAAGTTGTTGCTCTACGGAGGGCTGCTCTGCAGGGGTTTTACTGTACTATATTACTTATGTTGTCTTAAAAGTCATTGCTTGAATTATCAAGAAAAGTTTTTAAGAATGCATATAAAACACATGTGCGAAATAAAAGTAGTAGATACCAATAATTTAACAACAAGGATAATGAGTGATAAACAGTTCTTTTAATAAAGATTGTGTTAGAAAATATTAGAAAACTGGGGAAAAAGTCACAGTTAACACAGGGACACAACACACACTGTTGGCTATTCATGTAAGAAAAGGCTGAATTAGTATCTGAATGATTTTTCGTCCATCACTGATACTGAATAAAGTTAAACTCATAGTTTTCACTTGTAAGTCAATAAGAACTGTTGCATAAATATGATACATAGTCGTCACTACTACTTCTTGGTCTGATGGTCCAACTGTGATTTTATCCCTCCACCCCAGACAGTCAGAAGCCGATCCTCCATAAAGAACTCAGAATTATGTATGTTGGTCTATTGGTAGTTTCTCTTCAGTGCTCCTGAAACATTACTAATATGCATTACAGAATAGCAATTACATCTTGCATGTATAGAAAACTGTTAAATTGTTATGCAGTATGCCTACCAAACTAATAATGCTACCTGTAATTGCTGACATTGTTCATTGACAGGGCCTATAAAAGGTCCTTCCCAATACATAGTTCCCGCAATTACAATATTTACCTCCCTTGTTTTGAGTTGGCGGCCATCTTGAAAGTCAAATTTCTTATGTGTTTAATAGAAAAAAAGTAGTTATTAAACAACTCAATTTACAAAATATAACTTAATCATAAAGTTGGAAAAAACATAAGCATATCAGGTTTAAGAAATGTAGTTGTCACATATGAATACACCAAATTTAGAATAATATGATTTAGAAAATATAGATATCTTCTATCAATGCTTGTCAAATAAGACTTTCAAGATGGTAGCCAAGGGAGGTAAATATTGTAGATGTGGGAACTATGTATTGAAAATTTATCTAAAATCATACAGTTTTCGAAAGTCCAAATTTACACTAGAAGCTCTTTAATACCCGAAACCGCAAATTTCGGTATATTCCTTCAAATAATCAGAAGGCAAAGCCTTCTTCCCAATGAAGAGAGAAAGACCCCTGTCCTTTACTGAGTAACTTCTAATTTCATTAGGGCACTATAAGTATTGATGAGTTTGAACCAGGAAATTGACTTGGGTGTGCATCAATATAAGCTCTCAGCTTTCTTAATACCCAAGCAAGTATATGAACTTATTAGAATAACTGATGCAAAAGACATTACACACAATAGTCATCAACTTTATAAAAAAAACTTACAAAGAATAGCTGAACTAAATTTAAAACTATGTTGAAACAGTTCTTTGTTTATACATTTATCGCGAAATCTCATTACAAATACAAATAAATGTCTAAGCTATCATGTGCACGTGCCGGTTTCAATCTTGTCGTAAAAAAATGAATTTCAGAGAACATTCTACGTTGAACATGATATAAATTAACGGTTTTTACCTGGAGTAAAATAAATCCACAGTCTAAATGTTTTTGTCTCTTTCTCGCGCCGATCGGTTGGTTACAGAATAATAATACAAATCCAACGAAATTATCACGTGTTTTACCTCGATATCGGACCGCGATCGACCGTCAACGGTTTTATTTTTTCTTTATTTAACGTCAAAATACTAAATTACATATCCTTACTATCATAAAATGCATTTCTCTTTTATATTTTATCCACTGGTTAACGAAATTTGGGGGAAAATGAATCATCCTACAATCACGGATATATATCGGATAGACATCTAACCGTTATGCCGATATGCCGTTCTATAACCGATATCTATCCGATATGCCAATACTGGTTGGGTATAATTCTTCCAAATTTCATGCCACTCTAACAAACTTTCTTTTTTGGCCGATCAACACCGCGAACTACATTAATTAAATAGTTTCATTTATCACATACCCGTGCTGTTTTGGCCGTGCCGTAAAAAACGATATTGCATGGCCGTGCATGTCATATGTGAATGACGTCACGAAGTACACGTCACGAACTTGATGAAGCATAAACATTGATTGATACATGTTTTTTCAAGATTATAACTTCACAGGTGTAATCTTGGATTGCTTTTAACAATTTGAGTAAGCAAAGACACTGTTTATATCGTAAGATATGTTCACACATGTATTATTTATGATGTTTCATAATGGAACCATTTTGTGTGCTCCTGATTAAAAAGCCTTATTACGCGTGTGTCACTCTTATATTATTAGTAGCAATGTTAAATTTTCGCCGTATTTTCCGGGTAAGTGATAAAAAGAATATTAAATTCGTGAATTTATTGAACTCGTGGAATAAATTCAATACGGAATCAACACTCATTCAATATCCTCTGTTAAAGACGTTTTCGGTAGTTCGCTACATTTTTTAACATAGACATATAGGAAAAATTAAAACTGATCAATGAAATTTTTTTAAACTTTGCATGATCGTAGCATATGATAACAGAAACATTTAAGCGAAAAAAATTTGGGGTCACTGATCTCGTTTTTGAGTTATCTGCCCTTGAATTTTTGCTATTTTAGGTCATTTTCATGTGAAAAATGTAGCGAACTACCGAAAACGTCATTAATGTGATCCGTTGTACATTTAAGACAAATTTGATTTATAAATTAGCATTCTTCTTTGTGGCCATTTTCATAATGGCGGCCATTTGCAAATTATTAGGTAGATCTGGGATTAGTATGGCCTGACCAACTTTCACCCTTTGCCAGCTTCAATGAATGATTGGTACATTTTTTGTACTTTTGTAATTTTAAGTGGTGGTTTGTGGTCGAGTTGTGACACGCTAGATCACTTTAACGAAATGGTTCGGGTTCGATTATCGACTCAGCCTTTCGAATTTCTCTGTGTCCACATCCTAACTACAGAGCCAAGTATTGTGTTTAGAAAATCTCAGGTAAAAGGGCGAGTATTGTACACAAGGCACGAGAAAAGAAAACATAAAAAACACTGTTCGATAAATTGAAGGCTCTCCTGTATCTGAAATAACCATAACTGCCGAATATGGGCGGTTAAATAGAAGAAACATGAATATATTAAAGTAATTCATGTCCTTTTATACATAAAAATGCCATATTTAAACAGAGCACTCTTTAACAAAACCCTTTTCATGTTGAATGTTTGTGTGTATTGTCGTTTGTATGTATGTATACAGTGTGACAAAAATAACTGTATGTCATTAACACAATAAAATACAGATCTTAAGCCTCGTTTTTCTTGCCAACAATATTTTCAGAATAGCAAGCTGAACGGGTCTGAGCAAATTTGATTCCACTTTGTTTTATGCGGAAGTACAGCGTCGTGCACACGCTTATAGAACGTGCTTTGACAAAATGTGACCTTGGTGTTGCTTTGTTTGTCCGACCTGCAGCGATAGTGAAGAAAGAATATACTTTGTAACCTTAGTAACCACAAGCTAAATGGTGATGCTACTATAGTCTTGTGAACATCCATCAATCAATATAAATATGGGCACACTTTGTATTACTGTTTAGACTTAAAATAATGCTTCGTTAATTGTCTTTTAAAGGCTTTTTTGTCTCTATAGGAAGCATGGATGTGCCATTCCTTGAGCCTAATGAAAAGTTTATGGTCAATGAGAATAATAAGTGTAGGTTGGGTAACCAGCAACAATTCCGCCTTAAGATAAATAATTCTGTAGATTTTAGTAGTCATTATATCAAAACAATACGGTTTTTGGAATGCTAACATTTTATTTCTATTCGAAAGTACATGTGTTTGAAATCAAACGAACAAAAAAAGGAAAAGCATTATCCAAGTCCATGTATAAAGTCCGGTTGGTCGTCAGACATTCCTGCGGAACACAGGAACGGTACGGCTCTGGTACTGAAAATATGTTTAAACAAAAATTAGAACATTCAAGATTCAACAAAGATTTTTATTAATTTCTTCGGGTTTAATGCCATTTTCAAAATTATTATATTTCATTTGTATCGTGGTGGGCAGCTGTCCTCTTCAGCTTTCCAGTACTTCATTTAGGATTCCAAAGTTAATTAGATTTCTATGCCTTTATATATAAATGTAAATCTGTGTTACAATATATTCCCTAACTACTTACGGTCACACCCTGGTCTAGCCACGGCATGCCATTCGCCAGCACCTATTCCATTTGCACTTAAAACACCTTTTGCGGCGGCGATAGTAACTATATCCACCATGGGTACCATACCCTCCGGATCCTCCACCACTTACATATCCACCACCACTTCCACCTCCAAGTGCATAAAGACCACTACTTCCACCACTTACGTATCCTCCACCACCTCCTCCTCCGCCACCAACACCTACAGCTCCTACCCCACCAACACTTAGAGCTCCTACCCCACCAACACTTCCATATCCTCCACCACCTCCTCCTCCACCACCAACAACTACAGGTCCTACCCCACCAACACTTCCATATCCACCACCACCTCCTCCTCCACCACCAACACTTACAGCTCCTACCCCACCAACACTTCCATATCCAACACCACCTCCTCCACCACCACCACCTACACTGGCGGGTACAACCACGTAACTGCCGCCTGATCCTCCGCTTCCACCCCCAGCAACAATTCCGCCACCGACTGCACCAACGGCGCCACCGCCGCCAGAACCGTAATAGCCACCAGCGAGGCCAGCTCCACCAAGAACTAATCCGCTTCCACTACCTCCGCCACCTCCGCCACCACCACCAGAACCGTAATAGCCACCAGCGAGGCCAGCTCCACCAAGAACTAATCCGCCTACACTACCTCCGCCTCCGCCACCTCCGCCACCGCCGCCAGAACCGTGATAGCCACCAGCGAGGCCAGCTCCACCAAGAACATATCCGCCTACACTACCTCCGCCTCCGCCACCTCCGCCACCGCCGCCAGAACCGTAATAGCCACCAGCGAGGCCAGCTCCACCAAGAACTAATCCGCCTCCACTACCTCCGCCTCCGCCACCTCCGCCTACACTACCTCCGCCTACACTAGCACCACTTCCGACCCCTGATCCGTAGCCATAGTAAGTGTATGGGGTAGACCAGCGATACCAGGGATACGAGCGATACGAGCGATACGAGCTGGAAGGGAAGGTTGCTGAGACCCCGGAGAGGAACAAACACAGTAGAACAATGGCTTTCATCTTGTATATCTGAAAGTATAGAAGAACGTAGCAAACTAGACGATAAGGTAATAGAAGCTTCAACGCTTTCTCACCGACCCAATACTAGAACGGTGTGAGCGAGATGGTAAGCTCAAGCCTGCTATTTATTAATTGACACTATAAGTGTATCACACCGTATCGGGTCAGTAAAAGCCGGTGTAATGAATTTGTCTTACTGATTACTATTCATAATCAATTTTTTCAAACTTTTATTGTTGTTGTTGTTATTGTTTATTAAGAATTCTGACTGGATATCTGATCACTGTCGACACAAAAAGTGAAAATATTTGGTCAGCACGTGACCCGGCTCAGCCAATCAACAGCACGTATTATTTAAGAGGTAAGATGAATAAAGATCGGCAGAACTTTTTCTTTCAAATATATATCGGAAAATAAAAATAGAGGCAAGGAAAATTGATAGCCGAGACCGAGAACATCCGAAATAATGAGTCTTTTCTGTTTTGGAACCATTCACAACCCAAGCAAATCCCAATAAACATAGGATGATTTTTAAACTGTATATGGAGGTGTACTTCTGTAAAATTTAAGTTGGTTTTATTTCTTCAATTGTTCTCAAAACGTAAGGTCAAGGAATTTTGAAAGAATATATATTATGTTTTCGGCCGCACGGTAGCTCTTAACCAAAAGTATATTTGTGTGCATCATTCATAAAAAATGTAGTTACAGAACAATCACCGACTTTAAATTACGATGCCTTGTAAAAACATTCTGATAAAGTTTATCAAATTCTTACCGACTCAAGTTAAATTCACTCCTTTGTTTGATTATTTAATTAAAGATTAATAAAACAAAATATCTTCAATGTTTAATCAGTCATATTGTAGTCATCACTTTATTCCGATAGCTTGTAATAATCACGTGTGTTAAGTTACAGAGACAGTTTTTGTTAAAGCGCTTTTTAGAAAACACTGTAACAGGTTAAGAAAATAAGTTATTTTGCCTATTTTGAAAGTTTGCAAGTTTTTATAAGTTTATTAGCTTATACGCTCTTCAGTACACTTCGTACAAAACATTACATAAATACATTTTGTATATACATAAACATTAACAATCAATTATCTAATAGTAGAAACATATTATAAATCATGATATGTACAACGTCTGTAAATATTAAATATTTTCTTCTCAGTGTCAGATACACAGAACGAAAGCTCCAAACACACACTCACCTAACACAAGACACAATTTTACATTAACAAGCTAGCATAAGGATAGAGACAGTGAAACTGATTTTTGTAATATCATTCAAGGTATGTAGTGCATTTCTGATTACAAAAGATTTATAGATATACATAGACAAATTTCTTAATTGAACTGAATTTTCTGAAGTCATTAATTCTATGAATGTAGGTATATTTCGTCTTCTCCAGTATTTTCCCCATAAATGATTATATCCATCATTTCTTGTCAGATATAACTGCATGCCCTTTGATGAGTTGTTTTATCCAACCATTTCGTGAAGCAAAGTTCATTTTACGAAATCAACGACAATGTGAACGAATAATATACTATTATCATATTTCAATCATGTAAAAAACGTAAATATAGAATTATAAGCATTGTTAACGTTTGTTAAGTTGTCGCCTTATCTTATGGTATTTAAAAGCTGTAAGTTAAAAATTTTCTTACAAAATTTACATTATATGTAAACAGTAAAAATATTGAATTCGGACGTTAATTATGATAATAATTAACGTATGTAATTGTATTACACCAAAACAATTACATGTAATGCAATGTATAATGTAAGACAAATACCATTTTGTGATAGAATGTGAAGCTTATATTGACTAAAGAGGGCTATATATTCCTAGAATGTATTATGCCAAAATATGTTGAAATTCATCGGAATTATAACCTCTTAAAGCTACATACTGAACGAAGTAGAGAGTGATTTATTCATTTATTTTTTATCTCTTTATTTATCTAAAACTTTTGAAAGACTTGAAAGACGCAATACATGATGTAACTCTCGAATTTCAAAATAAATGTGGACGTCTGCCATGTTTCTTTTGTCTTGTATGTATGCAAATACATAATTAATGATAATTGTGCATATATTATGTTTATTAACTATTATGCATATACTATATTTGTTGGTATAAATTTTTATGTCCGTGTGCTTTTGTTGCATAATACATGCATGTTCTGTTCTGTTGAATTTTTATATTAAAAAGTGATTAAAGTGAATTGACACGTTCGTAATTCATACACCTAGGAAATAGTATTCAACATGTAATCAAATCTTGGACTACCAAGAAAGATTTCAAAAATGCATTTTACTTTACATTGGTTCTACGAAATCGACAATTTTCAGAAAAACAAACACAAAATTAACACAATTTGAAAATAATGGTTAGCAAATAAATACGTAACTTGCTTACTTACAGTTACAGGGTTCCGACCAAATCCGGTGATGTTGCCTTCGTATCCTCTGATTTATATAGTAATATGTAAGCACCCGAGCGCCCCCTGGTGAAAAAGCCAGACCTTTGATGCACGTGGATGACAAATCACATTTCTATCAAACACCTGTGTCATTATAAAAATATCTTTGAAAGAATTATAAAAATACCGTGTTAAATTGCCTTATAAAATAAAAATCACAGACATACACATTTATTTACAAACAATCAAATGAAAGATTAAATGAATGAGTTTTTCATCGTTTGGTTGTTCAAATTGCTTTCGTTCTGAACCATTAAGAAACTTAGTGTCATAAGTGCCTTTTGTATGTATATATATATATATACGTATTTCGAATGTATTGGTGTTTGTTATTTGATATTTATTTGGTATTTGAAGACAGATAGACGTACATACAGACAGATAGATGGATATATTTTACAACATGTCCAGCATTTCACATATTACAAAACACATCTAAATTAACATTTCCTGTTCTATAGTTATGTAAAATAAAACTGTATGAGTCTTTACAAATACTTGTACAGGATATGTTGTTGTACAGGATATGTTGTTGTACAGGATATGTTGTTGTACAGGATATGTTGTTGTACAGGATATGTTGTTGTACAGGATATGTTGTTGTACAGGATATGTTGTTGTACAGGATATGTTGTTGTACAGGATATGTTGTTGTACAGGATATGTTGTTGTACAGGATATGTTGTTGTACAGGGTATGTTGTTGTACAGGGTATGTTGTTGTACAGGATATGTTGTTGTACAGGATATGTTGTTGTACAGGATATGTTGTTGTACAGGATATGTTGTTGTATTGTGTATAAGACAATAATGGAAATATATGCTTTCTATCGTTATCATATAAATTGGTGTAAGAATAAGTAAGTTTTATTTATAACAGCACACAGTATCATGTTAAAAATAATAAAGAGACTGAAAAATAAAAAAAATAACAATGAAAAAAAGGGAAACTATTCGACAGTTGATAGGGAGGAAGAGTTACCTACTGTACATAGTATTCGTTATCTCTACGTTTAAAACTTTTGTAAATATATTTGGATAGATATAATATGATTCCGCGGTTTTCAGAAGATATAAGTTCTGTTAATTTTATAATATAAGTTCTTATCCAATACCATTGTTTATTGTGATCTTTTCTAATATCATATTAATTGGGACATTCTACTATAAAGTGGAATCCCTCTTCAAGGGTGTTACATAATTGACAATTTCTTCCTAATCGTGGTGTTTTAACTGATTTTGTACGTTTCCCTACTGTTTTCGAATAGTTTTTCTAGTTCTTTATTGTGCCCGGTAAAAAGCACAGATGCACGCCTCACCCGTTTCCAGTGATTGTTCAGTCTGGATTACCTGCCCCTTACATAACGTGATAAACTAATAGTGAAACAATCGAAGTAATATTAATAGAGCATTTCATGAATTGCTGTTGGTAAATCAACATTCATTCCCGCCTACACTCAATTTTTTTCTAATCCTATCAATATTTACTTTTTATTATGCTATCATTTATTTTGGTCAGCCCACTCGATAGGGGTGATACTATATCCTTATAACCTTCGTGGCTAAACAAAACATGTTTCATTTTGTCTGCCCGCATTGCTTGAAGCGACAATTCGTGATATGTTGGCTTCGGTCGGTGCGTTTGAAGTGTGACACATCTATATAATTATCATTATTCTGTGGTAGTTTTGTCATGTTAATTGTTGTAATTTTCGATAAAATCCCCAAGTCATAATTCATCGGAAATTGAACGTGCTGGAGTGCTATGCCAAGAAAATTACTTGGAAGGTACAGTACAACCTGTGGTAGTGACCACCTCCGAATAAAGGCTACTGTGTGAATAAAGGCCAATCATTGTTTATTTGGAACAAAATGACCTCCGAATAAAGGCCACTTGTCAATAAAGGCCATATTATGTCTTTACCAAGGGTGGCCTTTGTTCCCAGGTTTGACTATATTTCGTACTTTCGTAGTGTTACATTGTAATTCCACGAATGGTTTGAGTGGAAGCAAACTAATATAACCTGTCCTTGAAATCTGTAGTGACAAAAGATAGTGTTACAGAACTTTCTAGTGTCCAGCAGTTGTTTGTAAAGGCTACATGTAATTCAGTAATTGCAAAGTCTCGATAATATTTAGTGAGATAAAAAACTTACTACGTGCCTTTGTTCATGTTATAAGTACTCCACTTTACAAGTTCTAAATAATCTAAATGGTAAGAGTTAGGTTTTTCCACTGTCGTATGATCTGCTAAGAACCCCACGATAGGTCTTTCGTATCTGACCGTGGACGTTTTTTAAATTACAGGTTTGGATACGAGGTGATGGAGTTGATACAATCTGATACGATTTGTTGCGCTCTGGTGCGATCCAGTCCGATGGAATACGATATGTCGCGTTTTGTGACGATCCAATACGATCTGATACGATAATCCCGCTTACATTTATTGTCTAAATCGTAGGTATTTTTAACCGAAAAACAAATCTACGATTAACACGATTGCAACGACTGATCTCAGTAATGTCTGACAAGCTCTGATAGGACTAAGTCCGACTAACACTATTGGTCTACGATTAAGACATCGATTTCAATCGTGATGTGAATCGAGACAGTGGGAATATATAATACAACTGTTATATTACATATAGAGTATGATGAGAAAATATAAATGTACCGTTCCATTCCTTAATACTGTTACTGTATTCAATATAAAAGCTAATAAAGTTTGAAATTTCAATTTCATTTTCTGTTAATACGCCCAGAAACAACTTGAATGAAGACATTAGTATGTTCACATGTCTGGCCACTATAATACTTCAGTTTACTAAAAGAAATGACACATGAAGGTTTATCGTTCATTCACATTCAGTTTGTATAAACACTCTACAGATTGACTGGATCTTGATTTGATGAAAGCTTGGTCAAATTTGATTTTGTGCCACTTGGGTTCAAATACTAATTCACCAGTGTTTTTTGCTCGATTACTGATTATTTTGTTGTGCCGTCTCATGTGGGCATTGCAGAGCCATCATGTCCTTTTTATTTACTTTCTTTAGTTCATCTCGAACATCAAAATCTCAAAATCGAACATTTATCGACAAGTTAAGGGCCTGTCACACTACAGCGTATTAGGCCAGCGTGTGCGAAACGTATCAAATTTTGTCTAATACGGTGGCGAACGCTGTCGAATGTTGAAAGCATAAAAAAGAAGCCGCTTTTCAGACGCACACATAGCGTTTGCCATACGCGTTTAACGAATACATAACCTTTGAGTAACGACCGAGAAACGTTGCATATCCTACGCCCAGCGAATACAGAATTCCACGTATTTTTTTTAGCGTGTGCTAGGCTTGTGCGTAAGGTTCATGACGAGTGAAGATCGTGTGTGTAGAGCAGTATTCATATATTTCAAACTCCCACCGCCTACCAATCCAAGACTTGGGCATGTCTCCTGGTTTTGTGCACAACATACTATGCAAGGTTTAAACGAATTTGTTGATGTTGCAAAACAGCAAAGTGTACGCGCTCAGTCATGTTTGACGAATGATTTTAGTCATGTACAAGTTAATTAGTAAATTTTCTCTATACATGAAATACGGTTTAATAAGCATCGTCCTTATTTCTGTCGCCTTTATGCCTTGATACGCTGTAAGAATCTTTGCCAAACGTTAAATGTGCGTTATTTAACGTTTGAAGGCGTATGGCGAACGTTTGGATAACGAATGAATACCGATCGTCTAAAGTATACATAACCGATAAATATGCGTTCGACACTCGCTGAAAATTTTGTGCATGCACAAAATATTTTTTGGGCCCTCGACGCTCAACAACGTATGCCAACGTGTGTGGGCGTGCATAAACTTACATAAAACGAACCTCTAATGAGTACGACGACCATCAGCGTATTCTAACACGTCGGCACACGTTGGGCCAATGCGTTGTAGTGTGTCAGCACCTTTACAAATGCAATGCTTTATGACTGAAAAAATATTTACCCAGAAACAGATAGAAACTTTATTTATAGCCGGTACATGTATACAAATAACAAGTAAACATCAGCTATGTACAGCTATTGACCGACTTAAAACACTGAGCTATGATAATGATAAAATCACATACTAAATACACTAAACACTTTATGAATACAAGAGATTAATATATGATTAATTAAACTACATTTTGCTACAATGTATTTTTTACATCAAATCTGCATCATTAGAATTATGGACAAGCATATTATCATAATGTTATAATCATATAACAATTTCTATATTGACAGACATAGTAAACACATTATTTGAAGTAGTACTAGCATGCATAACTACTAGTTAACACTTACATAAATAGTACAAGATTTAATAAAACGAAAACAAACAAGAGAGCCATGATGGCCCTGTAAATGTTCACCAGAAAAAAATGTCATTTGGAGACGAATATTGTTTTTTTTTTCTAAATGTGTCCAAGTACTATCAAATGACCCCTGGGCGGGTCAATTTTGACCCTGGTGCCATAATTTGAACAAACATGGTAGAGGTCTGTTAGACAATACTACATACAAAATATCTTAGCTCTAGGACTTGTGGTTTCGGAGAAGATCTTTTTGATTTTCCTATATAAGTCTATATAAATTAAGTGACCCCCGGGGTAGGGCCAATTTTAATATCCTAGGGTAATAATTTGACCAAACTTGGTAGAGGTCCGCTAGACAATGCTACATACCAAATATCTTAGCTTTAGGCCTTGTGGTTTCGGAGAAGAAGATTTTTCTATTTTTCCTAAATAAAATAGAATAAACCCCGGGGCAGGGCCAATTTTGACCCCAGTTCTATAATTTTAACCAACTTGGTAGAGGACTACTAGACAATGCAACATACACACTATCTAACTTCTAGGCCTTTTGGTTTCAGAGAAGAAGACTTTTTACAGTTTCCTATATTAAGTGACCCCGGGGCAGGGTCAATTTTGGCCCTAAGGCAATAATTTGAACAAACTTGATGGAGGTCTACTATACAATTCTACATACCAAATATCTTAGCTATAGGTCTTGTGGTTTCGGAGAAGAAGATTATTTTAAATTTCTTATATTAGTCTATATAGATTAAGGGACCCCCGGGACAGGGCCAATTTCGACACAAGGGCAATAATTTTAACAAACATAGTAGAGGTCCACAAGACTATTCTACACACCAAATGGCAAAGCTCTAGGCATTGCATTTTTTAACATTCTTTTAATTTCCTATGTAAGCCTATGTAAAATCAAGTTACCCCCGGGGCGGAGCCAATTGTGACCCCAGGGAAATAATTTGAACAAACTTTATAGAGTTCCATTCGACAATGCTACATACCAAATATCTCAGCTCTAGGCCCCGTGGTTTTTGGACAATAAGACTTTTTCACTTTTTTATATTTGTTTCCGTAGCAACAACAGTTTGTAATGAAATTTAATTTTTGAACAACTTTGAAAGGGTACCACCCAAGGATTATTCCAGCCAAGGTTGGTCGCAATCGGCATAGCGGTGTATGAGCAGATGTTGTAAATATGGAAGCCACTTCACGACGAACAACACCCGATGGACGTTTCAAGTGATCACAAAAACTCACATGGAGCTCAATCGTGCTCTGGTGATCTAAAATCATACGAGCACACATATGACAACTTGTCTATCAACAACAAACACAGGAACAATACTCTCCACCCAAGGATAGCTGACCAAACTGCGAAAGTGACTGACATTCGTGTCAGACCTAAAATTTTGTGGAAGCATGCTCCGCAGTTTAACAGCCCTGTACCGTGTCTTGTTGTCCTTACACGGTTTTTTTACAGTATTTGTATACATTGTATATGAACTAATAATGGTCTTCTTTAATATTCGGCAAATCATGCAAGTAGATAGGGGAAGAAAATGGAGCAATCTTATCTTATACTCGAGCGCAATTGCTCTAAGACGTCTCAACTTCAATGGGGGTAACTTGGATTTAATTAAAAGATCACAGTATTGGGATATAAAGTCGTCGTATATAAATCTAAGAGCACACAAAATGCCTAGTTAAAGGACAATAGTTAAAATTAGACATAATAAAAGAGAGTATATTTCTCTCCGAGCTTGCAAACCTTTCAGTACATTTAATTGACTAGATGCTCTACTGCAAATATTGGAAATATGAGTATTAAATTTAAGTTACAGGCAGATTGAGCTCATCATCACAAGTGATTTTATTTGAACCAAGACTAAAGGAAATATTTTCTTTCTGAGTTTTTTTGCCGACATCAATTGCCGGAAATGTGTATGGATTGGCTTGTATTTTGTTGTCAGAGAACCAATGTATCAAAACAGTACTATCAGACTCAAAAGTTTCTATAACATTCTGCAAATAAAAATCTAATTATAGTAACATAATATACTGCATTTGTTAACTATGAAGAAAATATCATTTATGAAGATATTATAAAGAATAGGGCCGAAAGTAGAACCCCCTTTAAGCTTATATTGAAAGCAAATTTTAACACTGCCAAGTTTGACACATTGCTGTCTATTTGTTGGGTAACTTTTATGAACTTAAGTGCACTGGATGAAACTCCATATGTCTAAAGAAGAAGATCACGAGGAAGGCAATCGAAGGCCTTGGACAAGTCCATCAAGATTGCCGCTACATACCTATTTTGATATAGAGCTAGCTTCAAATATTCTATGACTTAAAGACGTTTTCGGTAGTTCGCTACATTTTTCACAAAGACATATAGAAAAAATTAAAACTTTTAAACTTTGCATAATCGTAGCATATGATAACAGAAACATTTTAAGCGAAAAAAAATTGGGGGTCACTGATCTCGTTTTTGAGTTATCTGCCCTTGAATTTGAATTTTTGCTTATTTTAGGTCATTTCAAGGGCAGATAACTCATACATAAATCTCAATTACCATGGTTTTACTTTTGGTTAATGTTTTCCATTTTATTCTTGGGTCTAAAAACAAAATTTCATGCAATTCCATTAAACATTTATATTGTCATTTTTCAGTTGAAGTTAAGAGTCTGAAAATTCTTCAAAATTAGGCCATTTTTAAAGAAAATTTGCATTGGTTTAGGTAAAGAAAGAAAAAATTAAACAAACATTCCTTAATAATTCATGAAATATTTCACGATGACATGAAAAGAAGTCGGCTACATAAAAATGAAAACAGATAAGGCCTTGCTTTCCATTATGGTGGATTATCTGCCCTTGAAATGACGTAAAATAAGCAAAAATCCAAATTCAAGGGCAGATAACTCAAATACGAGATCAGTGACCCCCAATTTTTTTTCGCTTAAAATGTTTCTGTTATCATATGCTACGATTATGCAAAGTTTAAAAAAAATTCATCGTTCAGTTTTATGTGAAAAATGTAGCGAACTACCGAAAACGTCTTTAATGTAGTGTTGTCAGACAGCCATAACCAGATCTAAAAGCTGACAAGAAAGAATGGACATGCAAGTTAAAAATTCAGTGAGTTGACCATTCATTGCTTTTTCCAAAAGATTAAGAGACCGTCGGTATAATGCTAACGGGTCGGTAATTGCCTTTATCCAAGGTAGTTTTCTTTTTGTGTATAATGTAGTTGTTTAACTTCAGAAATTTTCAGACTGTCTCCAGTAGCGGAATATAGCTCCATTTTCAGACTGTCTCCAGTAGGGGAATATAGCTCCATTTTCAGACTGTCTCCAGTAGTGGAATATAGCTCCATTTTCAGACTGTCTCCAGTAGCGGAATATAGCTCCATTTTCAGACTGTCTCCAGTAGGGGAATATAGCTCCATTTTCAGACTGTCTCCAGTAGGGGAATATAGCTCCATTTTCAGACTGTATCCAGTAGGGGAATATAGCTCCATTTTCAGACTGTCTCCAGTAGGGGAATATAGCTCCATTTTCAGACTGTCTCCAGTAGCGGAATATAGCTCCATTTTCAGACTGTCTCCAGTAGGGGAATATAGCTCCATTTTCAGACTGTTTCCAGTAGCGGAATATAGCTCCATTTTCAGACTGTCTCCAGTAGCGGAATATAGCTCCATTTTCAGACTGTCTCCAGTAGCGGAATATAGCTCCATTTAAAGACCTGGTAATAAGTGCTGTTAGATGTGCAACAAAAGAGGGTTTAACTAATTTCAATAACTTACTAGAGATGCAATCATGGCCTTTTTAACATGCAAACTATCAGTTTGGTTTGAAGTGAAAACCTGCGATATGGACTTAACACTAAAGGATGAGGGCTTAACACTAAAGAACAAGACAGTTGTTCAAAGACGTTTTTCCTTGATTTTGACCAGACTAAGATGTCGGTTTTTTAGTATGGTTATTAAATACATTAAAAATACGGTTTCACCGTTAATAACCATTCTAACCAGTCATTTTCTGACATAGCTGCTTAATGCTACACAAGCAGTACTTTGATTTATATTTCCCATCTGATCACCAAATGTAGTTCAGCAGTCTGCCCCTTTTATACTCAACTTATGCGAAATGTAATATATCATACATGCTCGAAGAAATGGTTAACAGTTATAAGGATTAAATCAATCGATTAAAATTTCCCGATGAACCACTTTTTTAATATCTGGTTGACTCACAGTTATCATGACATCGTCCATGAATTCAATGATGACTTCTATATGTTTAAAACCAGACTAAATTAGCATATATGAAATGTGTATACATGTACTGGTAGTAAATATTGCAGTAATCCGAGGTAGAGGATTGTTTATATTTTTTACGACTGTTTTGTATTGCTCGTTTACGATTTTGCTTGGTCATCTTATTGTGACGTGAATGCACGTAATATTTGAATTTGTATTAATGCCATTGGTTTCAAAAAACACTGGAACTATGTTCGTAGGCGGAAGGTTAATGGAAGCTCTTCGGTTTGCAGTTAAATTAAGGTTTTCGAAGTCTAATACGAAGAGTTAAGGATCGTATTCTAAATGTTTTCATTCTTTTGTATATCCATTAAGACATTTACAGGTGAATTTTTAAAAACTTTTACCGTCAGTTCAGAGAGTTACAATTATTTTTGTTCCTCTACCCCTAACGTAAAATAGTACCCCAAAATCAAATGAAGTCACCTTTATGAAAATTGGCCTATCTCTCTAACAGATGATACAATAAATGCAAGAATGTGTATAGGTCTACGGGTAACCTATGTTTAGTCAATTCAAATTGTTTATGCTATGTTTACTATGTTGCAGAAAAAGTGAAATTGTAACCCAGCCCCTTTAAGATTTAGTCAAGATTTTAACCTTTTACCAAAAAGTAACAAATTGATAAATATCATTCAAATAAAGTAAAGCAGGGCAACAGCTGAAATTTTCTCAAAATTAACTACTGTGTGTGTATAATGTCTACCCTTTTTTTTTAATTCACTGTCATAAATCCATAGTTACTTGATTTTCGTTAATTAACCATGTATAAATTCCAATACTAGACAAAAAAATGGAATAAATATTTTTTTCCATATTACTGTATAAATTCGTGTTCTTAATATGAAATATTACCTAAAAACTAAAAAAAGTATGGTCCAAGTGGGGTTAAAACCCACGACCCTCAGGAATATGTCAATATGAAATTGAGTACTCTTGAAAATAGAGTTTCGAATTAGAGATTGAAATCCTTAAAACCGAACGACTGACAAGAAATGGTCTTAACTTTGTGTTCGTACCGAACAACAAAAATGGTATAATGGGGCTACATTTCTGGTATACCAATCGTGCCCCTAGGCAAAACAACATGTTTTAGTGGGTCCTAGTGTTTACTGTACGGTTTGTTATGTGGACCGTGTTTTTGGAGAATGATCACTGTTTTAGGGATTGGCGTTTTTTATATTCAATTTGTAGAATATCAGTTAACGTTCAGCTTTAGCGGCAATACTTTTTCAGACAACGCGATATGCACAGCGACCTTACTGCTACGAATGGAGATATAAAAAAAACGTAGGAGATGTCCGCCTTTCTCAAAACAAATACTTAAATGTTCGTATGTATAAAATAGCATCTTGATACTCTAGATGGAAAATGTTTAAGATCTTTTATTGACTTGAGAATGCGCAATAATCATTTACCGACGTAAAAGGACATTGCTTAGGACAGGAATTCAATAATAGAAAATGTGCATTATATTCAGAAAAAAATATTTTGTTTATATTGACTTGTTACATGCTGTTATTCATTATTACCATTATCATAAGTAGAAGTTGTAGTCCTAGCGTTGTTTTTCTTGTTTTGTTGTTGTTGTTGTTGTTATTTTATTGTGCTTGTGTATCGAAGCATTTCAGCTTTTTTGCAGACATCAGACAAAAAATCACATGATGTAACTTTTCACTTTTGTTACTTGATCAATATTTTGTCACACAAACAAGGGAGACAACTTTGGTACCACGTGGTCAGTTCTTTCACTAATTTGGAAGGACTGTATTTGTTACGTTTCAGTGGTTTTTATCTGCCACGTGACTTACCATACCCTTCTTGCAATTGTACAAACTTATTGATCAGTAACCTTCGAACGAAGTCAGGATTGAGATTGTACATGTATATATACGTATGATGGTTTATATACGTATGATGGTTTATATACGTATGATGGTTTATATACGTATGATGGTTTATATACGTATGATGGTTTATATACGTATAATGGTTTATATACGTATAATGGTTTATATACGTATAATGGTTTATATACGTATAATGGTTTATATACGTACGATGGTTTATATACATATGGTGCATGATACATATTAATTGCGAAATTAATCCATTCTTTACACCAAGATAGTGTTTTGGGGATTTTGATTACATTATGATTGTGTTCATTTGTTGTTCGCAATGTTCGAAAATTAGTTTTTTTCTTCAAAACGATCAGAGATTCAGGGATGGTTTTACAAAGACAATATCATAAACTATGTACTGAAACAAGACAAAATACACGTTTGGAATGCTGATACTTCATACAAGCTTATACAAGTTCGTCATTTAAAATATAAAGCAAACGATACATTTTTTAAATCAGAGTCCATGAATCCGGTCAGTTCTGTTGTCTTTTATTCCTATCGTACGGAAATGGTACGGCTTCGATGCTGAAACAGATAAAAATATCGATGAGAATCATAAACGCTTTGATTAGATACAGTTTGTATGCTGATTCTTTTGTTTATTTGTGCAATCCAAGAAAGAAATGCATATTTATATTCCTTCTTTTCACGAAACGTATAAAGCTCATTTTGTAAATATAAAATCATGACCTCTATGTTCTTCAATATTTTAGAAGTGGTATTTCGAAAATCAAGTCGTTCGTTACTTACTTACAACAAATGATGTTCTCCCTCAACCACGCCTCTTACACCACGGACATTTTTTGTGATGTCCATGGTAATAACTACGAGGATAATAACTTCTTCCAACTCCATATCCATAGCCACTGCCTCCTCCACCACTGTAGCCATTGTAATAACTACCACCTCCTCCTCCAAGATAGTAATTAGTACCTCCCCCACCTGCTCCTCCTCCACCAAGATAGTAATTACCAACTCCAGCTCCACCTCCACCTCCTCCTCCTCCTCCACTAAGATAGTAATTACCAAATCCTCCACCACCTCCTCTACCACCTCCTCCACTAAGATAGTAATTACCAAATCCTCCACCACCTCCTCCACCACCTCCTCCACCTTGATAGTAAGTACCAACACCACCTCCTCCACCACCTAAAAGGTAACCTCCGCCGCCTCCACCTCTAAGGTAATTGTAGCCATGGCCTCCTCCACGATAATAATTATAAGGCCACCATTTGCACCACCAACATGTGTGATGTCTACGGTGATAATATCCAGGATAGTAACTTCCTCCTCCTCCTCCGCCGACTAAATTATAGTTATAGTTACGGTAGCGGTTATAAAAAGTTGCGGAAATTCCAGTGACACAAAGGAGTAGAAGCAGAAACAACCTCATCTTTGATTATCTGAAAAAAGTAAATTCACGTGGTATGAAGCATTAGGAAGCTAACTACTTCTTTGGGTTACATTATAATGTTAACACTTCATACGAAAATCAATTTGGGACGGCATATTACCTTAAATTACAGTTTTGCCGTTCCTTTGTACAATTCGTAAGTACATACAACAAGCAAATGCGACTTTGATTACACATTGTACAAAACAATACATGTATAATCATTTACAGTTAATGTCCCGATACTTATAATCAATAACAACATAATACGAATCTATGATATATAATATGTAAATATATAAATATAACTGGTCTGCTTAGTGTCAGATACACAAACAAGACAACAATTCACATTTATTATTTACATGCAAGCGTAAGGAACAGCGATTATAATTATTTTAGCAATGGTCGATTCCAGATATGTTAAGAGTTAAGAATAGAGCAAAGAATACAGTTCCACACAATCACGTCTTAATTAACAGTCATTGCTTACAAACGTTTCGGCCTATTAAATATTATATCAAATATATTTCTTCAATGCATTCACGTGTGCAATAATTTTAACACATTCATGTTTCGCTTGTTGTTGAGCAGTATCAAGTTTTGCTTTCTGTGTACTTGTGACTGTGTAATTTACTATTGACTTTTGGTGCAAATAAAATTGTGTTTAAATATCCCTTTTCTTGATATTGATCTTAGAAAATTTAGCTCTGTGACAAATCTAATTTCTAATATAGAATTTGCAATAGAATAGAACGAACGATAAACAATTGTTTATGCATGTTAATATTTTAATATATAGAAGTAAGAATTGAATTTGAAAACTCAAAAATGTTGACCAAATTCATGAAATTGTTTGCCAGTTTGCTAAAAAATAAGACCTATTTGAAACCATTTTTAAAAGTTAAACGTTTTTAAACCTGGAGATTTTGTGATTTTTTATAAATCATGAAAGTTTGTGAAATAATTTTTGTATAAATTAAGAATATTTATGAAACATTTCATTAAGTTTATGAAACATTTCAAGAAATTTTATGAAGTTGTGACCGTATGATAGTTCTATATATTTTTAAACTTCTGAAATACATTCATCACCCATTAAAAAACTTAAGGATAAATAATTTATGGCATTATTTTATTTTAACTTCGAAATACGAGAACTATGAAATAATTATTGATATTATTATCAATAAAGCATTTGTTTTATGAAAATGACACGTATTGAGAATGAATTTAATCAACCGTAAAATAATTTTATTTAATAGCCGAAACCAAATGGAGTAATATTTACGTATTTCAACTGGTCTTATTTCTTACAGTTCTTTTACTCGGCATATTTATAATAACATGACATGAGGTAGAAAATAAACAGAAACCAGGCTGTATGTTCTAGATTAATCAAACATCAAATATATTTTATAATTATTACTGCTTAAATTATTTAAATGATAGATAAGAGTTAAATATAAGACAAAATTTTAATATAGAATTTGCAATAGAATAGAACGAACGATAAACAGTTGTTTATGTATGTTAATATTTTAATATATAGATTTAGAATTGAATTTGAAAACTCAAAAATATTGACAAAATTCATGAAATTGTTTGCCAGTTTGCTAAAAAATAAGACCTATTTGAAACCATTTTTAAAGTTAAACGTTTTTAAAACTGGAGATTTTGTGATTTTTTATAAATCATGAAAATTTGTGAAATAATTTTTGTATAAATTAAGAAATTTTATGAAGTAAATATATATTACATATAGATTATCACAGAAATCAAAGCTTCAGTGTGTTTGTTCAAACTGCAACTCAGAAACATAGTGTAGGATATCCTTTAAAAAGGGGTCATTTGCAGTTACGCAATGGACGTATTGAAATAATGACCCTACCTCAAAGATTTAAGAAAATTTGATCCCCAAAAAAATGTTTTCGTCATTCGTATTGCAGAGAGCCAAATAAGAATCGTTTTAAGATAAATCAATTTTATATTTACAATAAGTTAACACCTGTGCTAAATTCTTATACAGAAAATGTCGCATATAAATCAAACGCTTTTGACAAATACAACACGAATTCTACGAGATAAGCAAATATCTGTTCAAGATTTTGACACATCTTAATCTAAGAACTGTATCGTAATTAAGACAATTTAAAGAATTATTTAAAGCATAAACTTTTAACTTACCGTTTTACGGCTCCGATCTGATGGGGTGACGCTGCTCTGAAATCTAATCCAATTTATACAAATTTCACCAGTACCACGTGACGTAACATTCAAATCAAACACGATGCGAAATAAAAACAATTCAACAAATAAAAAATACGCATCATTTATTATAATACCAGTCGTGATATATTTATTTATATGGTTATTAGATGCATCAAATTGACGGAAGACATCCTATTTTTTTTTGTTTACGTATTTGTTAAGGTTTTTACTGGATGAGCGATGCTAACTTGAGTTCTGTGTTTCATCATTTACGTGCTATGTTTATTTAAATCACAAGATAACATCCTTGAACCTTTGCAATTTTCCATACTTCATTCTTTTTTTTTTGTATTTAAGTCATTGACGTAAATAAAGGGTGTGGATTATTCTACATGTTTTGTATAGTCCTAAATTTGACCACAATGTCAACTTTCATCCATACATGTCATTGGTGTATGTGGAAAAGTTGCAGGCTCCTTATGGAAGGCCTGGAAACCTGTGAGGTGAATCAGCCACCGTATATACTAGTAACTGAAATATCATTGAAAATATGTTGAGTGAAAAAAGTAAATTATAACAAATATACATATGAACAGAAAAAATGTATTGACAGAAATAAGTACAGAATTTGACTAAGATTGTATAAATTGACCCAAAAAAATAAAGGTGATATTAGAAAGATACTTGTAATGAGTAGTGAAAGAAGGTGATACATGTATTAGAAAGATATTTGTAATGAGTAGTGGAAGAAGGTGATACATGTATTAGAAAGATACTTGTAATGAGTAGTGAAAGAAGGTGATACATGTATTAGAAAGATACTTGTAATGAGTAGTGGAAGAAGGTGATACATGTATTAGAAAGATACTTGTAATGAGTAGTGAAAGAAGGTGATACATGTATTAGAAAGATACTTGTAATGAGTAGTGGAAGAAGGTGATACATGTATTAGAAAGATACTTGTAATGAGTAGTGAAAGAAGGTGATACATGTATTAGAAAGATACTTGTAATGAGTAGTGGAAGAAGGTGATACATGTATTAGAAAGATACTTGTAATGAGTAGTGGAAGAAGGTGATACATGTATTAGAAAGATACTTGTAATGAGTAGTGGAAGAAGGGAAGAATGTGATATTAGAAAGATACTTGTTATGAGTAGTGGAAGAAGGTGATACATGTATTAGAAAGATACTTGTAATGAGTAGTGGAAGAAGGTGATACATGTATTAGAAAGATACTTGTAATGAGTAGTGGAAGAAGGGAAGAATGTGATATTAGAAAGATACTTGTAATGAGTAGTGGAAGAAGGTGGTATTAGAAAGATACTTGTAATGAGTAGTGGAAGAAGGTGATACATGTATTAGAAAGATACTTGTAATGAGTAGTGGAAGAAGGGAAGAATGTGATATTAGAAAGATACTTGTTATGAGTAGTGGAAGAAGGTGATACATGTATTAGAAAGATACTTGTAATGAGTAGTGGAAGAAGGTGATACATGTATTAGAAAGATACTTGTAATGAGTAGTGGAAGAAGGTGATACATGTATTAGAAAGATACTTGTAATGAGTAGTGGAAGAAGGTGATACATGTATTAGAAAGATACTTGTAATGAGTGTGGAAGAAGGGAAGAATGTGATATTAGAAAGATACTTGTTATGAGTAGTGGAAGAAGGTGATACATGTATTAGAAAGATACTTGTAATGAGTAGTGGAAGAAGGTGATACATGTATTAGAAAGATACTTGTAATGAGTAGTGGAAGAAGGTGATACATGTATTAGAAAGATACTTGTAATGAGTAGTGGAAGAAGGTGATACATGTATTAGAAAGATACTTGTAATGAGTAGTGGAAGAAGGTGATACATGTATTAGAAAGATACTTGTAATGAGTAGTGGAAGAAGGTGATACATGTATTAGAAAGATACTTGTAATGAGTAGTGGAAGAAGGTGATACATGTATTAGAAAGATACTTGTTATGAGTAGTGGAAGAAGGTGATACATGTATTAGAAAGATACTTGCAATGAGTAGTGGAAGAAGGGAAGAATGTGATATTAGAAAGATACTTGTTATGAGTAGTGGAAGAAGGTGATACATGTATTAGAAAGATACTTGTAATGAGTAGTGGAAGAAGGTGATACATGTATTAGAAAGATACTTGTAATGAGTAGTGGAAGATGGGAAGAATGTGATATTAGAAAGATACTTGTAATGAGTAGTGGAAGAAGGTGATACATGTATTAGAAAGATACTTGTAATGAGTAGTGGAAGAAGGTGATACATGTATTAGAAAGATACTTGTAATGAGTAGTGCAAGAAGGTGGTATTAGAAAGATACTTGTTATGAGTAGTGCAAGAAGGTGATACTAGTAGGATATTAAACGAATTGTAGATAAATGCATGCCGCAGCAATATTGTTGATAATGGTGCTAAACATCAGTATTAATTCACGACGTTGTTTTGAAACTATATTGACAAAGGGTCTTGAAGGATTTGATTCCACGTGACAGTTGATCAAAAACTGAGAACAAATTCACCATAACGGAACAATACATCACTCACAAATAATAATTTAATAATAGCGCTTCCGTCAAATATTATGGCGATTTAACTCAAAACAAAACAAAATTGAGTGAGCACATCAGTTAATCGCGAAACGAAATGAAATCATTTATCGAGACGATAAATAAAAACATACGAGAATATCAGCAATAAAATATTTTATGAGGACGTTATTTCATGCATTTATTTGCAAAACAAGACTTCATTTCTCATTAATAACTGTTTTAGCATTAATTTGAAACAATTAAGAGATATTGTGGGAAGTCTGCCCAATTGGCCACCAATGAAACAAAACAATTAATTAATTAAAATGCTCAACGTAATCAACTACAAGGTTAGATTTTTAAATGTAAGAAAGTCTAGTAGAGGAAAGATTAGTCAGTTAAATCCTGTCCGAAAATGTTGATGTATGACACGCGTTGTTACTCTTTGGGACCAAGTTATTCGTTAACTATGCCGCTTTTTAATTAATTAATTAATTTAATTAATGTAACTGCCACCTGTTAATTTTAGTCCTTCCTCATAATAAGATATCTTGAATTTGCAGTATATCTTATGTTAACTAATTTCGTGTTTGAATTGCATCACATGTAAATTGTATATATATACTTGTATAACTTATAAATGTTCTGCTATTGTTATTTGTATATATAATTCATTGGATCATGTAACCAGAAACATGTATATATGTTTACGTTACAAATAAAGAATCTTGAATCTTGAATCTTCTTTAAATGTTCTCCTCTACTATTCGTTCTTTTTATCAGAACGGGTGTGTTGTTCTAAAACTATGACATAGTGCAGGCCTGTATGAAGCAGTTTCACAAACGTGTCAAGTGGTGAAAGTTCTTCATAATTAAGTAACCTTCTTCGGAGATTACTAAACCAGAACAATTTTGAGCCGTCAAATTGACTTATAAGCCAGGTGACACAGTCACTGAGCTGAGTTCTATAATATATTGGTCGGATGATTGTGTAATTCTGCGGGGTGCTATAAATAACATGAACGACTCTAACATACACAACTACTATGATTAACAAGGTATGTGATCATTAGACGAAATAAAAAAACTGGCATTACAATAATGTCTTTATCAATGTTTGTAAAATACATAAATTATCAGAATAAATGCAAATAGATTTCGCATCAAATAATCTACGTGAGATTTATCGTACCACTTTATGATTTCATACTTCTGACAGAATTCGCGTCAAGCGTTTGAACATTCAAGCTAAGATCTGATTGCGGTTTATTGTTATACTCAAAACGTTTTAAAAACGCAAACAATTGCCGCATCATCAAATACAGATAACGCATTTGAAAATATCATTTATGCAGGCGTCACACTGTCCCGAAATTGATAGCAGATAGCCACACGAATATGGAATTTCGAATTTCGCGCGAAAATGGTCCCGACCCTAGTCACAGCTAAATCAGCAGCCGAATCAAGCGCATTGCCTTACGACGATCACACTATGGTACCCGAACCACACACGAAGATCACACTATGGTACCCGAATCACACACGAAGATCACACTATGGTACCCGAATCACACACGAAGATCACACTATGGTACCCGAACCACACAAGAAGATCACACTATGGTACCCAAACCACACACGAATATCACACTATGGTACCCGAACCACACACGAAGGCTGAACGAAAATGTGAATTTTTATTTAGATGTTTACCTGCAGGACACACTAAGGTTGCACGATGGCTACACGACGTCGTATTGAGAGTACGATGTCTTCAAACAAGGTCACGAAGGCGTCATGTGACCTCCCGATGGTCTAAAACCTTCGACTGATCGTGGGAAATTTAATTGTTGATGAAGATTATTGAGAACTAAACACACATTACAAAATTAAGCTCAATTTAATTAACATGCTACCCAAGGCATAAAGAAACAGGGAAAGAGGCTGCCCGGTAAATGCAGAGTTCAGAAGAGGAAAGCAGAAGCAACTGAGTAGACTTCACTGAGCCTCCAACCACAGAGAGGGGCATAAAATCAATGCGAATACACTTATATTCTGCGTCGACCAGTACCATAGGTACATTGAGACATTGAGAAGAAGCCCTTGTAATTTTATACCTAACTCCTGACAGAGTCAACGTTCTAACCTTACAGGGCCAATGTTCTAATTGTTCTACCGAACTTAACTTTTTCTAACGAACCAGACGATACTTGTCTGATAGCGGCAAGTTGCGATAGTTGTGCTAAGAATGTTGGACCGTCGTGGTGGTAACCACGGAAACGGTCACTGACAGGAAATCATTAATCTCTCACTGCTCGATTTTCAACCGGGCCCAAAATAATCATCATATGAGGTAGCTGTTAAGCTTGTCTTCAGACGATCGATGGTTCTATCGAGGTGTACGCCTCCATTAATGCAGGAAAATTTGACAACTGACTTTCGGTGCGACATTTAAAGCCCCATTAGCTTTTGTATGTTAAAATTAAAGTAGGTCTTATTTTATCTAAAAATGATGTCTTATCAGTGAAAGTGACTTTTACTTTCATTATAAACATTCCAAAAAAATCATTTTTAATCACGAAGTACATATTATAGAATTGTAGCACAGTACATTTGTATTAATGAATATTTTATTCAATGATATCGCATGAAATAAGAAAAAGCATCTGAAAACATTTTTACTAGAGCTGGCTAAAAGAGGCATTGTGTAAATATTGTTTCAGAGCAAACAGAATATATTTCTTACATTTTACAATCATTGTTTCGATTGTTCTATATTACTAAATAAAAAAGCTAAGGGGACTTTAAAGCAAAAATAGGTCATAAAAATGGTATTATTTTTTCTGAACAAAAGACCTCGCAAGATTGTGATCCAAAGTGATACAGAAGGAGTCCATTATCGTTATCGTAGTGTCGTGATTTCGTGTTTTCATTATCGTTCTGTCGAGTATCGCGTTTCAGAAAAACCCACACATAGGCGATGGTCCTAACGGTATTCCGTAGTAAATAATGGCAACAAAAGAGATTTTGTGACGTGTCGTAATCAGATTCTTTTTCAATTGTTTTCTTTATTGATGTTTATTAGTTCAAAATTACATTACACAAAATATATCGTGAAATATGTAGATTGTGCGATTTGTATTTAATTCTAATTAAGTTGTGATTAGGCGATATTTTGTCTCAGATTTACGAGTCGCGTATTAATTAACGCAGTAAATACCTTTGACATTTCTTTACAATAGCTGAACACTAGTCTTTATTGAGAATCATGTTTAGTTTAAACATATTTTATTGCTTTAAATTTACATACAACATTACGTAGCAAAAGGGATCGTGTCAGAAGTTCTAAAAACTTAGTTACGGCTAATTAACGTCGTTAAAAATCACATCTAACAATTTCGTTTAGTAACACATAGGAAGGATATATAAACTGATATTCAAATGGGAAGAAATGAAATACACTCTGCAAAGTAACATTCTTTGGGTGTTACAAAATTATGTTGATGTTGAGAGGTTGTTGCTTAAGAGAGGTTCAATTAATAGTTAAATCATAATATAGGGAAAATCATTCTGCTGTTGAAGGGAGGTTGTTGCTCAAGAGAGGACCGCTCTAGAGAGGTTGTACAGTATAACTAATGCCTGGATGAGAAACAAGAGGGCCAAGATGGCCCTATATCGCTCACATGACAATCACTGTTCACTCATTAAAACATTGTTTTGAACCGGTGACCTAGTTTTTGACCCCAGATGACCCATGTTAGAACTTGTCCTACATATAAATAAGACAAATATTCTGACAAAATTTGGTGAAGATCCAATCAAAACCATGAAAACTACAGCATAGACAAGGTTTTCCTAAGATTTGACCTCGTGACCTAGTTTTTGACCCCAGACGACCTATGTTCGAATTTGTCTTACATATCATTAAGACAAACAGTCTGACTAGGTTTGGTGAAGATACGATCAAAATTTGACATCTACAGTGTTAATAAGGTTTTCCTAAGATTTGACCTTGTGACCTGGTTGTTGACCCTAGGTGACCCATATTTGAACTTGTCCTTAATATCATTAAGACAAACAATCTGACAAGGTTTGGCTAAGATCCAATTAAAACCATGACATTTAGAGCTTTTACAAGATTTTTACATAAGATTTGACCTGGTGACCCAGTTTTTGACCCCGGCTGACCCATGTTCAACCTTGACCCACATATCATTGAGGCAAACATTCTGACATGTTTTGGTGAAGATCCTATTAAAACTGTGACATCTACAGTGTTAACAAAGTTTTCCTAAGATTTGACTTGGTGACCTAGTTATTAACCCCAGATGACCCATATTTATACTTGACCGTTATTTCATTAAACAAACGATTTGACAAAGATTGGTGAAGATCCGATAATAACTGTGAAATCTACAGTGTTAACATGGTTTTTCATAAGATTTGACCTAGCGACCTAGTTTTTGACCCAAGATGACCCATGTTCGAACTCGTCCAAGATATTATGAAGACAAACATTCTGACAAGGTTTCATGATCATCCAATCAAAACAGTGACTTCTAGAGTGTTCACAAGGTTTTCCAGCAATTTGCTCTAGTGACCTAGTTTTTCACCGGAAATGGCCCATTATCAAACTTGACCTACATATTATTAAAATAAACATTCTGACTAAGTTTCATGAAGATCCAGTCAAAACAGTGATTTCTAAAGTGTTCACAAGGTTTTCCCTTATTTGGCCCTGGTGACCTAGTTTTTTACCCAAAATGGCCTAATATCGAACTCGTCCAAGATTTTGTTGATATTAACGTTCTGACCCAGTTTTGCTAAAATTGAGTTGAAAACGTGGCCCCTATTGTGGTCACAACATAAAGTTTGACGACGCACGACGCACACCGCACGACGTCGGACGCCGGACGGAGAGTGATCCTAATAGCTCACTTTGTCACTTTGTGACATGTGAGCTAAAAAATTAAGTGAATGGAGAATTTAAGAACACTTTGAAAAGGTAGTTACAATAGAAAATTTATGTGAAGCAGGGCCGTGGACTAGTAGTAAGTACGCTAGACTTGTACCCCAGCCATCCTGGTTCGAATCCCTGTCAAGTAAGAAAAGACGATACAACTAATCAAATGTAATATTCGCTTGTGATATTAAATAAAATGATAAGTAGTGATTCCTAAATGTATACATTGTTTTATATCCAAACACAACCCATTGTTATAGCAATAATATGTCCATAAGTATTATCTCAAATGGAGCGGACAGATTTTGAGAACCTTTGTAATTTTTTATAAGTTTCTGTGATAGAAAATGATTTACCGCGAGGTTTTTACAAACAATGATAGTCCTATGAGTTATTGGCATTTTAAATTTGTATTGAAGACTATGGGCGGGTATGTCGAAAACTATACGAACAAACGACAAATATAGGGCGCCGATAAGACGATTTCATATCCGCCGACACGAAACTCTACAAGAGTAGATTTCGTGTGTTCGCCTATCAAAATTTCGTTATTTCGCCTTCAATATTTCGTGTATTCGCCCTCTAAGGTAGAAGGCGAAGACACGATAAATGATCAATTTACCGTGTGTTCGTGTCGTCGTGCTGCGAAAACACGGAGATATGAAATGGCAGAAATCAGCCACCATAAAATACTACAATATTTACTATCAGTAGGTACATTTCATTTAAATGACGTCACCATTCACGTGCCTTATGCTAATTGCTGAACTACTTTTGGTGATCAGATGAGGAAACATGAATCAAAGTACTGGAAAACATTAAACGGGAACAATTTTAAAAATTGCATGGTGGATGTAGAAAAGCGTGGTACTTTGGTCTGCATCACAATTCATGCGCGCCAAGCGAGTGCATGCTATTGAAAGCTGAACTCGTTCAGTTTCCAAACCACAGTCCAATACCTCACCGTACAAAAATAATTCAACTTCTGACTGGCTTGTAGTTCCGAACATCAGCAGAACCTTCAGAGCTTTGATTACACTATTGACATTTTAATAGCAGGGAGCGGGTTTGTGAAAAACATTATGGATATATTATCATAATGATATACAGAACAAATAAACATAGAGTTTACGCAATATATTGTTTTAATTATCCATATACAATCAGCATCTGATGTGTCTAGGTTTTAATCAAAGGAGAATTAACTGACAATTAAACCAAGTAAGTATCACGTTTTACCACATGCGTACGTGCAAATCAGAATATTATTGCACATTCAAATAGTTTCCACGGCAACCATAAGTTCATTAAAACTAATGTTAGTATACGGCTGTAGGTTTTTGGTTTAACTTAAAATCGAACCAATTGCTTGACTTTATAAACAAGAGGGCCAAGACGGCCGAATATCGCTCACATGACAATCATTGTTTACTCATTAAAACATTGTTTTGAACCAGTGTCATGAGGTATGCCGATATCAAGATTTTCCTATGGTGACCTAGTTTCTGACCCCAGATGATCCATGTTTCAATTTAACCTACATATCAGTAAAACAAACATTCTAACGAAATTCGGCGAAGATCCAATCAACACTCTGTCATCTTCAATGTTAACAAAGTTTTCCTAAGATTTGAACTTGTGACCTAGTTTTTGACCCCAGATAACCCATACGCAAACCTGTCCTACATATCAATAAGACAAACATTCTGACAAAGTTTGGTGAAGATCCAATCAAAACCATGACAACTACAGCGTAGACAAGGTTTTCCTAAGATTCGACCTCGTGACCTAGGTTTTGACCACAGATGACCCATGCTCGAGTTTGTCTTACGTATCATTAAGACAAACATTCTAACAAACAATTTGACAAAGTTTGGTGAAGATCCAATTATAACTGGGAAACTGTGTTCACATGGTTTTTCATAAGGTTTGACCTAGCGACCTAGTTTTTGACCCCAGATGAACCAGGTTCGAAATCATACAAGATAGTATGAAGAAAAACATTCTGACAAGGTTTAATGATTATACAATCGAAACAGTGATTTCTAGATTGTTCAAAAGGTTTTCCCTTATTTGGCCCTGTTGACCTAGTTTTTTACCCTAAATGGCCCATTATCGAAGTTGTGCTAGATTTTGTCGATATTAACATTTTCACCCAGTTTTGTGAAAATTGCGCTAAAATGTGTCCCCGGGTGTGTTCACAATGTAAAGTTTGACGCCGCACTTCGCCGGCCGAAGACTGATCACAAAAGCTCACCCTGAGCACAAGTGCTCATGTGAGCTAAAACACATTCAAACGAAACAGTTAAACTAATGAAATGTTGTTCACTATTATAAATGATTTTCACTAGCATTAATACTATTATTATTATTATTATTGTCATTACTATTATCATTATTGTCATTATTATTACTGTCATTATTATTATTGTCATTACTATTATCATTATTGTCATTATTATTATTGTCATTACTATTATCATTATTGTCATTACTATTATTGTCATTACTATTATCATTATTGTCATTATTATTATTGTCATTACTATTATCATTATTGTCATTATTATTATTGTCATTACTATTATCATTATTGTCATTACTATTATTGTCATTACTATTATTATTACTGTCATTATTATTATTGTCATTACTATTATCATTATTGTCATTACTATTATTATTACTGTCATTATTATTACTGTCATTATCATTATTGTCATTATCATTATTGTCATTACTATTATTGTCATTACTATTATTGTCATTATTATTATTGTCATTACTATTATCATTATTGTCATTACTATTATTATTACTGTCATTATTATTATTGTCATTATTATTATTGTCATTATCATTATTGTCATTACTATTATTGTCATTACTATTATTGTCATTATTATTATTGTCATTACTATTATCATTATTGTCATTACTATTATTATTACTGTCATTATTATTATTGTCATTATTATTATTGTCATTATTATTATTGTCATTATCATTATTGTCATTACTATTATTGTCATTACTATTATTGTCATTACTATTATCATTATTGTCATTACTATTATTATTACTGTCATTATTATTATTGTCATTATTATTATTGTCATTATCATTATTGTCATTACTATTATTGTCATTACTATTATTGTCATTACTATTATCATTATTGTCATTACTATTATTGTCATTACTATTATTGTCATTACTATTGTCATTATTGTCATTACTATTATTGTCATTACTATTATCATTATTGTCATTACTATTATTATTACTGTCATTATCATTATTGTCATTACTATTATTATTACTGTCATTATTATTATTGTCATTACTATTATCATTATTGTCATTACTATTATTATTACTGTCATTATCATTATTGTCATTACTATTATCATTATTGTCATTACTATTATTATTACTGTCATTATCATTATTGTCATTATCATTATTGTCATTACTATTATCATTATTGTCATTACTATTATTATTACTGTCATTATCATTATTGTCATTATCATTATTGTCATTATCATTATTGTCATTACTATTATTGTCATTACTATTATTGTCATTACTATTATCATTATTGTCATTACTATTATTGTCATTACTATTATTGTCATTACTATTATTGTCATTACTATTATCATTATTGTCATTATCATTATTGTCATTACTATTATCATTATTGTCATTACTATTATTATTACTGTCATTATCATTATTGTCATTATCATTATTGTCATTATCATTATTGTCATTACTATTATTGTCATTACTATTATTGTCATTACTATTATCATTATTGTCATTACTATTATTGTCATTACTATTATTGTCATTACTTTTATCATTATTGTCATTACTATTATTGTCATTACTATTATTATTACTGTCATTACTATTATTATTACTGTCATCATCATTATTGTCATTACTATTATTATTACTGTCATTATTATTATTGTCATTACTATTATCATTATTGTCATTACTATTATTATTACTGTCATTATTATTATTGTCATTATCATTATTGTCATTATCATTATTGTCATTACTATTATTGTCATTACTATTATTGTCATTACTATTATTGTCATTACTATTATCATTATTGTCATTACTATTATCATTATTGTCATTACTATTATTGTCATTACTATTATCATTATTGTCATTACTATTATTATTACTGTCATTATCATTATTGTCATTACTATTATTATTACTGTCATTATTATTATTGTCATTACGATTATCATTATTGTCATTACTATTATTATTACTGTCATTATTATTATTGTCATTACTATTATCATTATTGTCATTACTATTATCATTATTGTCATTACTATTATTATTACTGTCATTATCATTATTGTCATTACTATTATTATTACTGTCATTATTATTATTGTCATTACTATTATCATTATTGTCATTACTATTATTATTACTGTCATTATTATTATTGTCATTACTATTATCATTATTGTCATTACTATTATCATTATTGTCATTACTATTATTATTACTGTCATTATTATTATTGTCATTACTATTATCATTATTGTCATTACTATTATCATTATTGTCATTACTATTATTATTACTGTCATTATTATTATTGTCATTATCATTATTGTCATTACTATTATTATTACTGTCATTACTATTATTGTCATTACTATTATCATTATTGTCATTACTATTATCATTATTGTCATTACTATTATTATTACTGTCATTATCATTATTGTCATTACTATTATTATTACTGTCATTATTATTATTGTCATTACTATTATCATTATTGTCATTACTATTATTATTACTGTCATTATTATTATTGTCATTACTATTATCATTATTGTCATTACTATTATCATTATTGTCATTACTATTATTATTACTGTCATTATTATTATTGTCATTACTATTATCATTATTGTCATTACTATTATCATTATTGTCATTACTATTATTATTACTGTCATTATTATTATTGTCATTATCATTATTGTCATTACTATTATTATTATTGTCATTATAATTATTGTCATAACTATTATCATTATTGTCATTACTATTATTATTACTGTCATTATCATTATTGTCATTATCATTATTGTCATTACTATTATCATTATTGTCATTATTATTACTGTCAATATTATTATTGTCATTACTATTATCATTATTGTCATTATCATTATTGTCATTACTATTATTATTATTGTCATTATAATTATTGTCATTACTATTATCATTATTGTCATTACTATTATTATTACTGTCATTATCATTATTGTCATTACTATTATTATTACTGTCATTATCATTATTGTCATTATCATTATTGTCATTACTATTATTATTATTGTCATTATCATTATTGTCATTACTATTATTATTACTGTCATTATCATTATTGTCATTATCATTATTGTCATTACTATTATTATTACTGTCATTATCATTATTGTCATTATTATTATTGTCATAACTATTATCATTATTGTCATTACTATTATTATTACTGTCATTATTATTACTGTCATTATTATTATTGTCATAACTATTATCATTATTGTCATTACTATTATTATTACTGTCATTATCATTATTGTCATTACTATTATTATTACTGTCATTATTATTATTGTCATTACTATTATCATTATTGTCATTATCATTATTGTCATTACTATTATCATTATTGTCATTACTATTATTGTCATTACTATTATTATTACTGTCATTATTATTATTGTCATTACTATTATCATTATTGTCATTACTATTATTGTCATTACTATTATTATTACTGTCATTATTATTATTGTCATTACTATTATCATTATTGTCATTACTATTATTGTCATTATTATTATCATTATTGTCATTACTATTATTGTCATTACTATTATTATTACTGTCATTATCATTATTGTCATTACTATTATCATTATTGTCATTACTATTATTGTCATTATTATTATCATTATTGTCATTACTATTATTGTCATAACTATTATCATTATTGTCATTACTATTATTATTACTGTCATTATTATTACTGTCATTATTATTATTGTCATAACTATTATCATTATTGTCATTACTATTATTATTACTGTCATTATCATTATTGTCATTACTATTATTATTACTGTCATTATCATTATTGTCATTACTATTATTATTACTGTCATTATTATTATTGTCATTACTATTATCATTATTGTCATTACTATTATTGTCATTACTATTATTATTACTGTCATTATTATTATTGTCATTACTATTATCATTATTGTCATTACTATTATTGTCATTACTATTATTATTACTGTCATTATTATTATTGTCATTACTATTATCATTATTGTCATTACTATTATTGTCATTACTATTATTATTATTGTCATTATAATTATTGTCATTACTATTATCATTATTGTCATTACTATTATTGTCATTATTATTATCATTATTGTCATTACTATTATTGTCATTACTATTATTATTACTGTCATTATCATTATTGTCATTACTATTATCATTATTGTCATTACTATTATTGTCATTATTATTATCATTATTGTCATTACTATTATTGTCATAACTATTATCATTATTGTCATTACTATTATTATTACTGTCATTATTATTACTGTCATTATTATTATTGTCATAACTATTATCATTA
Organism: Lutraria lutraria; assembly: GCA_964023205.1. Lineage (NCBI taxonomy): Eukaryota > Metazoa > Mollusca > Bivalvia > Venerida > Mactridae > Lutraria > Lutraria lutraria. The sequence continues at coordinate 6,064,648 of OZ026849.1, forward strand.
TTGTCATTACTATTATTATTACTGTCATTATCATTATTGTCATTACTATTATTATTACTGTCATTATCATTATTGTCATTACTATTATTATTACTGTCATTATTATTATTGTCATTACTATTATCATTATTGTCATTACTATTATTGTCATTACTATTATTATTACTGTCATTATTATTATTGTCATTACTATTATCATTATTGTCATTACTATTATTGTCATTACTATTATTATTACTGTCAATATTATTATTGTCATTACTATTATCATTATTTTCATTATTATTTCAAAAAAAAAATTGTCATTATTATCATCATAAAGAAATTTTTATTAGGCCCTATCTTTTTTAATTATTATCATTGCCATTATTATTATTATTGATGACATGATAATTATGTTTTGAATATTTCTTTCATGAACATTAAAATCAACCCTGTAAATATTATTGTCATTATTGATTAAATTTCATGTCGATTTTGCTAAAATTATTTGTTTGTAAAAGTTCATTATTAATGACCACTAAATGAATATGTTGCAATAATTATGTGTACATATAAATCTCATAAATTGTTAGATAAAGTAATAATGAGGAGATCTGTATTTACTACATCATCATGATGTTTATTTTGTTCACTTTCATTTTATTACTGTAATCTTTACTGTCATTATTTATATTTGTTTTGTTGTTATTTCCGTGTTTTCGTTGATGTTGGGGAGTTTGTGCTTCTTCCCTCTTCAGTTCTCCCTTTATTTTTTAGTATCATTCCGATCAGTCTTTTTGATATTATTATTATTTTCCTTTACTCCTTCATTTTCATCCAGTCCTTATCCATTTCCTTTTTATCATTCCTCTTTTTGTCCTTTTTCTTCCAGTTCCTGACCTCATTTTTCTTCCAGTTCCTGACCTCATTTTTCTTCCAGTTCCTGACCTCATTTTTCTTTCAGTTCTTGACCTCCTTCTTCTTTATCTTCAAGTTCGTGACCTTCTTCCTTTTCCGTCCAACTGTTGTCCTTCTTCTCCTTCTATGTAGCCACAGCCTTGCGCGTACAACACCTCATTGTAATGTCCGAGCTTGTGTCTAACAAATCACAAGAAAGAAAGGTCGAGCGTCCGAAATTCGGCTCCTGCCTTCGATATTTCAGGGACACTTTTTCATTGTCCCATCCAAAGTACAGAGCCAAGTACAGTGTTTAGAAAATCAAAAGAAACGTGTGAGGTGTGTATGGTGCTTCACACTGGCCATGATAACGAGTCAGAAAAATGTTGGAAAAAGAGTAAGAATACAAATGTCCTGTATTCCCTCCCTCTCTCCCTCTCTCTCTTTCTCGCTCGCTCGCTCACTTGGGCGGGCCCTGAAACGACTATAGCTGTCGAATGAGTCGTTAAACAACAGATAAATAGATAAATGGATGGGATCACATCAAAGTCGAGTTTTTTCTGGTCCCAAAGTTTCGCTGAATAACGTTTTACGTAAACAAAATTATATAACTTAATTTTTATGGGCAGTGTAATTATTAAAAACCCTTTAATTGCATGATAGGAGAAAATGCAAAGCTGACTATCGAATTAAATAAAAAATGTTTTTAATGATAAATAACGTAATTTGAATTAACTTAAACAAAAAGCCAAAATTTGTATTTTTTGTTTGTTTCAAACATTTGTTTTCTTTTAAGTTAATGTTTTTATATTACGTGAACTAATCAGTAATCGTGTACTAGACAAAACAATTATATTCCATTTGGATTTTCACGTTTAAATTATATTTTTTATCGACGTGGCATCAAATTAAATCACGAAATCAAAGTACATGCTACAAAAACAGAAACAAATAAAAGGCGGAAGGATCTGTGCGTTACGCTATGATCTAATCATATCCAGAATGATTGAAGGCTGTTGTTATGTTGTTTAAATTGCAACCAACTAAATTACACTGTACTTACGAAGATGCCAGTCATTATCATTAACGCCTGATTCAATATATATGCAAAGTAATAAATAATTAAGTCTCTCATCTTTAACAACAAAGATTAAATTAGAAATCTATCATACTAAAGGAATCAATTTTTATTTAACCAAATCAAACACACTAATTAACATCGTTTATTACCAATTTGTATCTGCGCATGCGTAAATAATCAGATTACTGAAAATACAGTCGGAACTTTTTTCCATACGAAGCAAAAAAGAGAAATGTGTACCCATATCGTTCTTGCCCATGCAAATATTTTTAACATTTTACACTTAAAAGGAACTCTTAAAGGGTGTGGAGAGTTTAATTTATTGAATGAGTTCATGTCAGGTAAACATCGAAGGTTGAATGTTTAAACTGCGGCTTACAAATAATAATTCGAATCGCTAACTACGAACGTAAATTACTGGATACGTGCTTTTAAAAATTGCAGTTTAAGAGTTCCTTTTACGCCAGATTATTTAGAATTACCTAATCACGTCTGAATTTCATGCAACATCGGGTTAACTATAGGTCATATAGGTCTTACTCTACTGTGTCTGGACCTTTTCGATTTGAGTGACCCTGAATGTGTTCAATGCGACGATGTTCTGTTGTGTTAAAACCAGAAGAATCAATGTTTGTATTTACTGTTACTGAAGTGTTGGTCACTAGTTTGTGTACAATAAAGAGTTTTTAATGCAATTAAATTGTCTTCAATCAGGTAGTTGTATTAACCTAAATACAACTACCTGCTTCAATTAATGTGCTAATCATTAAACTTTCCAATATCAGGCTTTTTTCATTTTACAATTTTAGCAAAGGAATTATAGTAGAGCCCTAGCGTATGTCATTTACCTACATGCATATGACCTGCATTACAATATGAATGAAACATCGGTCCGTAATTTTAAATGTTAAAAATATTCGTATGGGCTCGAACGATGTGGGTACATATTTCGCTCTTTTGCCTCGTATGGTAAAAATCAAGTCCGACAGTACTTTCAGTACTTTGATTGTATATGCCTACACTCAAGTCACGTGATATCGATTCACACAGTTAGTGTAAACCAATCACCGGTCTGTTTACGTACAGCTGTCAACCAATCGTCCGACTCGTAATATTTTTGTGCACTTGTACTGCATTTACCAGCCTCTAGGGAACTATGGTAACCGAAAGCAATAAATAAAAAAAGTTACCCAAGACCTGTCTACAAACTCCGACTTTCTGTGAGCTAGCTAGAAAACATCCCTGTCTGTGATTTGTTTCTGTTCTCGGGCGTCAGATGAGGGATAATTAGTTTGAACTCAAAATAATCAAAATGTTGCGGAAACTAGCAAGTGGCGCGCTCGCACATTCGGTTAAACTGCGCCCTACGTCATAATATTTCTTGTGCTTAGTCGACTATGTTAAAATATCGTGTTCTGGGTGATTTATGCGCTGTGTTAAGTTTGCATAAAGTCAATATCATAAGTTAAAACACAAAAAATGACAGCGGATTGTCAGGTTAGTGTCCGATATTGTTAAACATGAGTTTAAACTCATATCTACATAACTACATATCTCTATAGGTTATATAAACTGTTGACTACATATATGTGTGTGTTATAAACTATTGACTGCATATTTGAGTGTGATACAAACAGTTGACTACATATCTCTGTGTGTTATAAACTATTGACTGCATATTTGAGTGTGATATAAACTGTTGATTACATATATATATGTGTGTTATAGACTATTGACTGCATATTTGAGTGTGATATAAACTGTTGACTACATATATGTGTGTGTTATAAACTATTGACTGCATATTTGAGTGTGATATAAACTAGTGACTACATATATATGTGTGTTATAGACTATTGACTGCATATTTGAGTGTGATATAAACTGTTGACTACATATCTCTGTGTGTTATAAACTATTGACTGCATATTTGAGTGTGATATAAACTGTTGACTACATATATATGTGTGTGTTATAGACTATTGACTGCATATTTGAGTGTGATATAAACTGTTGACTACATATATATGTGTGTTATAGACTATTGACTGCATATTTGAGTGTGATATAAACTGTTGACTACATATATGTGTGTGTTATAGACTATTGACTGCATATTTGAGTGTGATATAAACTGTTGACTACATATATATGTGTGTTATAGACTATTGACTGCATATTTGAGTGTGATATAAACTGTTGACTACATATATATGTGTGTTATAGACTATTGACTGCATATTTGAGTGTGATATAAACTGTTGACTACATATCTCTGTGTGTTATAAACTATTGACTGCATATTTGAGTGTGATATAAACTGTTGACTACATATCTATGCGTGACATAAACTGTTGACTACATATATATGTGTGTGGTATAAACTGTTGATTATATTTATGTGTGTGCTATAAACTGTTGACTACATATGTGTGTGCTATAAACTGTTGACTACATATATGTGTGATATAAACTGTTGACTACATATATGTGTGATATAAACTGTTGACTACATATGTATGTGTGTGGTATAAACTGTTGATTATATATATGTGTGTGCTATAAACTGTTGACTACATATGTGTGTGCTATAAACTGTTGACTACATATATGTGTGATATAAACTGTTGACTACATATATGTGTGATATAAACTGTTGACTACAAATATGCGTGACATAAACTGTTGACTACATATATATGTGTGTGGTATAAACTGTTGATTATATATATGTGTGTGCTATAAACTGCTGACTACATATCTATGTGCGGTATAAACTGTTGACTACATATATGTGTGTGCGATAAACTGTTGACTACATATATCTATGTATGGTATATACTGTTGACTACATATATATGTGTGTGGTATAAACTGTTGACTACATATATATTATTATCTACGTTTTCGGTTACCAACACCAAAAGGAACCGAATGTAAGCGTAACATGTGTGTGCTATAAACTGTTGACTACATATGTGTGTGCTATAAACTGTTGACTACATATATGTGTGATATAAACTGTTGACTACATATATATGTGTGATATAAACTGTTGACTACATATATGTGTGTGCTATAAATTGTTGACTATATAAATGTGTGATATAAACTATTGACTACATATATATGTGTGTGGTATTAACTGTTGATTATATACATGTGTGTGCTATAAACTGTTAACTACATATATGTGTGGTATAAACTGCTGACTACATAATTTTTATTATATATGTGTGGCAAAACTGTTGACTACATATCTCTATGTGTGGTGTAAAATGTTGACTGCATATATGTGTTTGGTATAACTTTATGACTGCATATCCCCATGTCTGATGTAAACTGCTGACTACATATCTATGTGCGGTATAAACTGTTGACTACATATATGTGTGTGCGATAAACTGTTGACTACATATATCTATGTATGGTATATACTGTTGACTACATATCTCTATGTTTGGTATAAACTGTTGACTACATATGTCTATGTTTGGTACATATCTCTATGTGTGATATAAACTGATGACTACAGATCTCTGAGTGGTATCAACTGTCTAATAATTTCTCTCTGGTTAAATAGTTCAACTGTTACAATCAATAATTTCCTTCATAAGTACGTTTGCAGTGCTTTTTAGCTCACCTGAGCGCGAAGTGTTCTATGATTAGCTACCAGGATCAGTCGATGTCCGGCGTCTGGCGTCAAAAGTCCACACTTTGGGGTTGTAATTGTAACACTCTTGTTCACACATTTTCGTTGTATCTTTATCAAACTTTACAGAATGTTTATCTTCATTGTGGCTTGGACAACCTCGAACATAAGTCATCTGGGGTCAAAAACTAGGTCACCGGGTCAAATCACAGGAAAACCTTGATAACACTCCAGAGACAACATACTTCATCAAATCTTCATGAAAGTTGCTCAGGATGTCTGTCTATGTCTGTATTAACCTCTCCTAATTAACCATTGATATGAAACAATTGCAGTGATATGAAAGAATTTCGCAGTCTTTCCTCAGGTGAGCGATTATAGATCAATCATGACTTTCTTGTTTTTATTGTGGACTTTTTTGTTTGAGGAATTCTGAGTGACAAGGGAAGACCATATCAAAACTGTTTTTAGGGGGCGAGGTTTGGTGTGAGGACATACCCAAACTGTTTTTAGGGGGTGGATTTTGGTGTGAGGTCATACCAAGACTGTTTTAGGTGGCGGTGTTTGGTGTGAGGGCATACCAAAACTGTTTTTAGGGGGCAGGGTTTTGGTGTAAGGACATACCAAAACTGTTTTTAGGGGGTGGATTTTGGTGTGAGGTCATACCAAGACTGTTTTAGGTGGCGGTGTTTGGTGTGAGGGCATACCAGAACTGTTTTAGGTGGCGGGTTTGGTGTAAGGGCATACCAGAACTGTTTTAGGTGGCGGGTTTGGTGTGAGGGCATACCAGAACTGTTTTAGGTGGCGGGTTTGGTGTGACGTTTCGTTGCCTTGATGGTGATTTATAACTCCATGTTCTATGGGAGGAATGTTAATGTGCAATATTACAACATAATAACATAAACAAACAAACCTATTTAGCAAACAACATCTCAAGGTTGAAAAACAATTATGAGAAATTATTTGTGGAAAGTGAAAAAATACCTAGGTGGTAGATTAGACTGATTGAAATTCACGTCTCGTACTAAGACGATCAGTTTCCCAGACACATAATTGAGATATATTGATTATATGACTGAGGTATATATTTTTCACAATGTTTATTGAACCCGGTAATAAGAATCCATAGCGAATCGTGAGCATCTAAATGTTAGCTACTTTAAATTACTGCATGATTTTGTAACATACAGTACAACCACTACAGAACCACTCCTTTCAGCAACAACCTCCTTTCAACAACAACATAATTTTGCTACTCCCAGCTGGTGTTGCTTTGGAGAGGTTGCTGATTGGTCAGTATTGACACAACTTTGTAAGGATTGTCGCTATTGTGCGTGTATTTTGTGGGGGCAGGGTGATGTTGCTGTTTGTATATGGTGTTCAATAATTTTATTAAATAAATATAACTTTAAGTTCTTTATTCACTGCAACAATTATATTATAAAACGTAAATCATATTTACAATATTAATTGTTAATTATGAATGTTTTCGCTGTAATGATATATACGTGGTGACTCTAATTAATTAAACAGAGATTTTAACATTAGATACCAGTGTATCCTTGTTCGGGGTTCAGACAAACTCTATCTATTTTAATGGATTGGTGTAAAGTTGAACGCTCAATCATATTCTATAGTTTGACAATATTGATGACCGAATGTATTACTGAAAACAACAAACAAGATAGATGTAATTTGTGCGTGACGAGCATTTTAATGAATAACATCACACCTCCTAATTGAAGATCGGTCATTGGTTATTTACGGATTTACCTCCATGATGAAGATAAAAAATTGGAGGGAGACAACCCTGGGTGGAAAACAAACCATTGTTATTCTAAACAATAACGAATAGTCGAATTTATCGGTATCAGTTATTTCGTTCGCTCGCCCGATCTTAGCTGACTGGCTCGCTTAATTGTCTGTTCGTTCGTTCGCTTGCTCGCTCGCTCGCTCGATCACTAGATCTCTTGTTAGTTTGTTCTTTCGTTCCGTCATTGGTTCAAGCGATCTTTTAGGCTTACCTAAGGACAAGTCGTATAACAGAGCACAATTTGTATAAATAACTTAGGTCATAATTGTCGAACTAGAATCGTGAGAAGCCTTGATAAGATTCGTTATTTATATACAATATAAAACTTCTCTATCTTTACCTCCAAATCATGCCGTTCTAAATAAAGAACTGATTAGAACCAAGCAGAGGACCTTGGTCTTGTACATTATAAATCTACAATTCAAATTTAAATAAAATTTCCAGTTTTATTTCATCGTTACATTCCTTAGGCATATAGAAAAACATGTTTGATTCTGGTTTGTTTTCATACCCATTAACATACGGTAGGCAAGTTTGAACTTTTTATGCTATTGAAAGCGAAAAAGCGACGAAGTCGATGTACAGTTTCGTGGAATTAATAAGCACTCCAAAGTAGCGGGAAAAGGTTAGGTTAAGTTTGGTAACCAGATACAAATATTTATTTTTAAGCATTGCTATTGTCGTACAAAGACGGACATTACGAACATATTTAGTGATAAAGATTGTCCTACACGTGTTTGGCACGATTATACATGTGTATACATCGACTAGTGTCCACAATTTAAACTATAACAAGAACAACTATAACAAAACGTTATAGGTAGACGAATTACAAGAAGCATATTGGTTGATGAGTTTTGTATGAAGTTGCTTTTTCATAAGGGATATTGACTGTATGTTTTATTCAATTTTCCATTAAGGAAAGTATAAAATATTTATATGATATGAGTAATACACATTATCATGCGAATCATGAGTATTTGACAAATGAATAAATGCATGTATGTAGTCTACAAGCACGTGATAATATCATACCCTACATCAATCAAATATAATCAACCCTAAATGTTAACGAATTCACCATAAATCTGAGCACTATCATACAATCACACTGAACTTTAAATAGACACACAACAACTTATCTAGACAATGCCTTCATGATTTACTTACCTGTCAACTATTAATAGATTCAGTCATCACCATTAGCCAATCAAATGGCATTGATTAGCCAAACTAGTAATAGACACTACACTATATACTCGCAAACAGCTATAATAAACTAATACTCATAAATATAATTCGTCTAGAAAATCTAGATGACCTATTATTAAGAAAATATTATTTTTCTAGACGATTCGTAGTCATGGGTTTATTCTAGTTGTTTGTAGGTATATAGTATTGTGTCTATTACTATTTTGGGTAATCCTGGCCATTTGATTGGCTAATTGTGATGTCGGTCATTTTTGTCATGTTTGACTGAATCTGTTCGTCTGCTCTTTGTTGACAGGTAAGTAAGTCATGCAGGCATTGCTCTGTGGTGTTGACAAATAAGTTGTTGTCTGGCATAATATCGACAATGCTAGATTTGAAGTTCAATGCGGTTGTATCATAGCAGATTATGGTGACTTATTCATATTTAGGGTTTATTCTATTTGATTGATGTAGGGTATGATATTACGATGCTTGTGAACTATATAAATGAATTTATTCATTTGTCAAATACTCATGCTTGTCAATATGTGTGTATTATTCATAATACGTAAATATATTATACTCTCCATTATGTAAGATGGAACAAAAAACACAATCAATATCCTTTATGAAAAAAGCAACTTCATGCAAAAAACAAAAAAAACAATGTTTCTTGTAATTTGTCTACCTATAACGTTTCGTTGTAGTTTTTCTTGTTATAATTTGAACATGCATAAATGAAATTTGTATTCTTGTTACAATAACTTTAATGGACTATCGCCATGACAACGAGTTCCCGATAACCGAACGCTTTTAAATATAGGTGATTGTTCCGTAGTACATTCAGTATTATATTTATATTTGATTGGTTAAAGAGCGGTAGGCGGGTCAACATTTAATCAGTTAGGCACAAATATGTTTGTTTCTGGTTATATGCTAGGGTAGGGTAGGAAGGTCGGAATTATTTTATCAGTATTCATTTGAGCTCTTGAAAATCGCGTGGAAAGATAAATAAGATTGTTCCTCGGGCCTTATACGACTAGATTTTCTGAACACAGTTCTTGGCTGAATAGTTGAGATTCGAACGGTGAAAAAGTGACCCTGATATATTGGGAGGGCGGAGACGAGATTCGAATCCACGACCATTTGTTAAGTAGTCCAGCACAATACCACACTACCACCGATCTTTCCATACTAGTTTATGGAAAATGAATCCAAAACTATCAGTCAGACAGTCCTGTGACATTTTATTCACGTAATTCAACAGTGATTGTTATCACGTGATGCACGGACTATCGACATAGGATGAGTTTAGTTTGATGTTTAAGATAAGTCTTACCTTATGTTGGCATTCACACAGAGACACAGGGACAATTACGGGAGCGGATCCACGTTGTGCATTAAATACACGAGTGTTTGGTGTTGTAACCGTTGTTGATGTTGCTGTTGCCGTTATTTGTTGTGCCGATGTTGTTGTTGTCGTCGTTTTTTTATTGTTGTCGTTTGTTGTTACCCATACTTGTTGTTGCCACCGTTGTTATTTGCTATTGTCGTTGTTTGTTGAGCCGTCTTTGTCATTGATGTTGTTTGTTGTTGTTTACTTCTGTCGTGTTCTTGTTGCTGTTGTTTGTTTTTTGTTGTTGTTCCATGTTGTTAGTGGTTGTTGTTAACGTTGTTTATTTTTGTTGTTGTTTGCTTGTTAACAATGTTCTGATGTTTGTCTACGCCCCTAAGATGGCTTAATAAAATGAACTAGGAAGTACTCACTTTTTGAAATAGGGGTTGTCTGAATAAATCAGCATTTGTTATGCATTGAATAAAAATAATTACTTTAATGATTTAAGATACATTCTTTCAAAATGTGACGTCATTGGTGTGATAAGCCAGAAAGTATTATTCTATTTTGTTTAATAAAGAAATAAACACCTTTCATGACACAGTTTTACCACCAGTTATTTTTGTCGCTGATAAAGTCCTGCAATCCATAAAATACCGTTTAAACGTGATTCATACACACGCTCTTCGGACGTTGTTAAGGTAGGACGCCTTACTCGATGTTCACGCAGATAAATATATTTTACAAAATGATCTCTTTGAATAGTTAAATGTTCCTATCTTTATTCTAACTGTATTGGAAACTTCATGCGTTTGGCTATACAAACCCTCGTACGTTTCGTAACCAGTGCTACATAACTTATCAGTATTTATCTTTTGTGGTGCCTGTCAGTACATTTCTAAATCTCTTGTTATGTCTAGGAGAACTTTACTAATGATCTTGTGTTGTCTAGAAGAATTTTATACTTCTCTTGCTACATCTAGGAAAACTTTTATACTTCTCTTGCTACATCTAGGAAAACTTTTATAATTCTCTTGCTACATCGATATCTAGGACAACTTTTATAATTCTCTTGCTACATCTAGGAAAACTTTTATACTTCTCTTGCTACATCTAGGAAAACTTTTATAATTCTCTTGCTACATCTAGGAAAACTTTTATAATTCTCTTGCTACATCGATATCTAGGACAACTTTTATAATTCTCTTGCTACATCGATATCTAGGACAACTTTTATAATTCTCTTGCTACATCGATATCTAGGACAACTTTTATAATTCTCTTGCTACATCGATATCTAGGACAACTTTTATAATTCTCTTGCTACATCGATATCTAGGACAACTTTTATAATTCTCTTGCTACATCGATATCTAGGACAACTTTTATAATTCTCTTGCTACATCGATATCTAGGACAACTTTTATAATTCTCTTGCTACATCGATATCTAGGACAACTTTTATAATTCTCTTGCTACATCTAGGAAAACTTTTATACTTCTCTTGCTACATCTAGGACAACTTTTATACTTCTCTTGCTACATCTAGGAAAACTTTTATAATTATCTTGCTACATCTAGGAAAACTTTTATACTTCTCTTGCTACATCTAGGAAAACTTTTATAATTCTCTTGCTACATCTAGGAAAACTTTTATAATTCTCTTGCTACATCTAGGAAAACTTTTATAATTCTCTTGCTACATCTAGGAAAACTTTTATACTTCTCTTGCTACATCTAGGAAAACTTTTATAATTCTCTTGCTACATCTATGAGAACTTTTCTAATTTCGTTAAGTTCATCGCTTTTGTATCAATTATGAACATTTGACATATTTTTGTTTTCAAGAGAATGAGTAATATAATTATATAATTAAACCCTATGAACACCAGACTTTTGCCCAGTCCGGAAGGGGTCCAGCCTTCAGGAGTTTTACACTATAATGTGTCTTCATCTCAGAGTATCAAGTAAACATACATTCCGATTAAGGGGTAGTAACTCTGTGTCCCTGTTTACAATGCTTTGAAACATGCAATACTTATTGACATAGAGACAATTGCTTGACCCAAATTTGTCTTATTTATCATTCACAGCAAAATGTTATTTGCTATAGTTACCTGTGTGATTCTGTCAGCCGTTCTGACGTCAGCAAATATTACGGGACAACATCCTCAGTCAGGAACTTGTTTGTGCCTGACTGGAACAAATGTTAACGCACACAGTTCCGGTAAGTATTGCGTCATCAATGACGTCAATCGTAATGAAAATGACAGTTCATGAGAACGAAAAAACGTTAATCATCGCTTATATTTTTATGTAGTAATATATGTTGCATAAAGTTCGAAATATGAACGAAAACAATTTAATTTGTCTTAATTTCTGTCACGTATGCATGCTTTGTTTCGCCAAATGCTGTCAATTACAGTAGCGGATGTAGTAGTTACGTATTAGCAGGTAGTGACGTATAAATAGGTATTGACATAGAACTAGGTAGTTACGTAGAACATAGTAGTGACGTAGAATTATGTAGCGATATAGAACTAGGTAGTGACGTAGAATAAAGTCGTGACGTAGTACTAGGTAGTGATGTATGACAACGTAGTGGCTTAAAACAAGGCAGTGATATAGTACTAGGTAGTGGCTTAAAACAAGGCAATGATATAGTACTAGGTAGTGACGTAGAACAAGGCAGTGATATAGTACTAGGTAGTGACGTAAAACAAGGCAGTGATATAGTACTAGGTAGTGACGTAAAACAAAGCAGTGATATAGTACTAGGTAGTGACGTAAAACAAGGCAGTGATATAGTACTAGGTAGTGACGTAGAACAAGGCAGTGATATAGTACTAGGTAGTGGCGTAAAACAAGGCAGTGATATAGTACTAGGTAGTGGCGTAGAACAAGGCAGTGATATAGTACTAGGTAGTGACGTAGAACAAGGCAGTGATATAGTACTAGGTAGTGGCGTAAAACAAGGCAGTGATCTAGTACTAGGTAGTGGCGTAGAACAAGGCAGTGATATAGTACTAGGTAGTGACGTAGAACAAGGCAGTGATATAGTACAAGGTAGTGACGTAAAACAAGGCAGTGATATAGTACTAGGTAGTGACGTAGAACAAGGCAGTGATATAGTACTAGGTAGTGGCGTAAAACAAGGCAGTGATATAGTACTAGGTAGTGACGTAAAACAAGACAGTGATATAGTACTATGTAGTGGTGTAGAACAAGGCAGTGATATAGTACTAGGTAGTGACGTAAAACAAGGCAGTGATATAGTACTAGGTAGTGGCGTAGAACAAGGCAGTGATATAGTACTAGGTAGTGGCGTAGAACAAGACAGTGATATAGTACTAGGTAGTGACGTAGAACAAGGCAGTGATATAGTACTAGGTAGTGGCGTAAAACAAGGCAGTGATATAGTACTAGGTAGTGACGTAGAACAAGGCAGTGATATAGTACTAGGTAGTGACGTAAAACAAGGCAGTGATATAGTACTAGGTAGTGACGTAAAACAAGGCAGTGATATAGTACTAGGTAGTGGCGTAGAACAAGGCAGTGATATAGTACTAGGTAGTGACGTAAAACAAGGCAGTGATATAGTACTAGGTAGTGACGTAGAACAAGACAGTGATATAGTACTAGGTAGTGACGTAGAACAAGGCAGTGATATAGTACTAGGTAGTGACGTAGAACAAGGCAGTGATATAGTACTAGGTAGTGACGTAAAACAAGGCAGTGATATAGTACTAGGTAGTGACGTAAAACAAGACAGTGATATAGTACTAGGTAGTGACGTAGAACAAGGCAGTGATATAGTACTAGGTAGTGGCGTAGAACAAAGCAGTGATATAGTACTAGGTAGTGACGTAAAACAAGGCAGTGATATAGTACTAGGTAGTGACGTAAAACAAGGCAGTGATATAGTACTAGGTAGTGGCGTAGAACAAGGCAGTGATATAGTAGTAGGTAGTGGCGTAGAACAAGGCAGTGATATAGTACTAGGTAGTGACGTAAAACAAGGCAGTGATATAGTAGTTAGGTAGTGGCGTAGAACAAGGCAGTGATATAGTACTAGGTAGTGACGTAAAACAAGGCAGTGATATAGCACTAGGTAGTGGCGTAGAACAAGGCAGTGATATAGAACTAGGTAGCGACGTAGAACAAGGCAGTGATATAGTACTTGTTAGCGACGTAGAATAAAGTAGTGACGTAGAACTAGTTATAGTGATGTAGATCCTTGTTGTGATGTTGTTCTAGTTTAATATATTGATCTAGGTCATGTTTGAGAACCAGGACATAGCGTTTAACTAATTGTGATATAGATCTAGGTGAAGGTGCAAATCCAGGTTATGATGTATAAGTAGTTCAATTCCTAGATCTAGGTCGTGATGTGGAAGTAAGGCATGACGTTAATACAGGTGATAAGATAGAACTAGCTGCTGATGTAAATCTGCGACATTATAAGATATACAAAATGTTTCTCATGTTTATATTTCTGTCCCAGTTAATATTTTGTGTGTGTTTATTAATTAGGTGACCTTCAGGCCAGCGTTGTTACAAGCGTAAGCAAACCAAGTTGTTACAAATTCCATGGTGGTATTCACACTGCTGATGGCTATACGTGGTACCAGCTGCAAAATGTCAACGGACATGTAAGTATAGGCTTACCACTGTATCCTAGCTTTTTGTTAATGTTGCTTTTTTATTCAAATTGTGTCATTGCGCATTTCTAGCTCATAGACAAGTACTGTCTGGTCAAACTTATAATTATGCATTGTTCTTGTTGAACTAAAACAAACCTAGCATCAGCCTCAGCGTGACAATAGACATTATGATACCGTATTAGGACTTGATTCAAATTGATTGGATTACCGTGTCAGTGTCTTGGATTTACTATTTTAGGTGCCCTGTAACTGTTTACCTTTACCACATACAGAAGTACATGACTGAAAAAAAAAAGAAGAACATTACCCGCGAAATTACTACATGTTCAGTCACCCCTGTGTTAGCGGCCACCTCAGGAAAAAGCCAACGTGTGAAAAAAGGCCATTTTTTAAAAAAAAATGCATTGACTATTTAGAACAAAATGAACTCCAAACAAATGCCACCTGTCAATAAAGACCATGCTATATGCCTTTACTACGGGTGGGCCTTGCTGACTGTATATATGATAAAGATTATGCCAATCACGATGTCTTTAAATAATGATCGAACATTATTTCAGAACCCATGGGTAGCGGGTACATTCCTCTCTATAAGCGATGCTTCTATGTGCTCCACATCTTCAACAAGTAAGTAAAATTAACCAATCAGAAGCTGCTTGTCCACTAGCGAGTAAAATCAACCAATCAGAGATGTGCTTATGAAATAATAAGAAAATGTAGCCAATTAGAGATATGTTTATCCACAAATAAGTAAATTTAACCAATCAGAGACATGCTGGTCCACGAGTATATGTATTATATTAACCAATCAGATAATGTTTATTCACACATTTTAGTAAAAATAACCAATCAGATACATACTTATATACTGGCACGTATACGGAGACTTTATACCGATGTATTCTACACCTTATAATCGTATTGTCAAATACTTTCGACTCAGTTAATTTGAGGCGTAGATGACAAGTGATTAACCGTATGAGGCAAAAACATTAATAGACCAATCAATATCCCTGTAACAACTTTAACCAATAAAAATAAGGTCATTGTATCTCGGCAATTTCGAGTATATACCCAATGTGTACACTACGGTAGCGCTATGCACTGACCTGTGTTCATCTGCTCGGGGCATTATGGGTATTTGCAGGAACTACTTACAAAATGGAAGTTATATAAACAATAACATAACGTGACGTCACCGTATGGTACACATAGGAGCCAAGCGTTCTTCAACATTGCGTTTCACTGAATAATTAGTGTTATTGACAAAAGCACAATAATAGAAATGGTATAACGTATTCATTTTACATAACTAAACACATTCTGTTCATAACATACAACCGATATGGTTGTTTTGACATTTTTTATCCTTCCGCATAACTATATTTTAGCGTATGTATAACTATCTAAATGTAGATAGTAATCAGTTCTATGTATAGAGGTTAGACAAACGTAGTGACGTCACGCTAGGTATAGAACGGTATATACCAAACAGACATCATCATAAAGTCAGGTAACTCATTTTGATCGGTCAAGTCAAAAGTTAACTAATTAATTAATTAACAATTAGTTAATTACCGTTGTAGCAAGGATTAATACAAAAATAGGTTAATGTGTAAAACAATGTGACAAGTGTATAACATACAATCATATGCAACAATTCAATAAATAATGCTACATTTTTATTAATTGTTTCCTCAAGTTAAAATAATAATATGTGTAAAGAGCTAAACTCCTAATAATATTGGTATTTGCACTTGACATCAAAGTATTAAAATTGTTAATACCTGTACTATGATTCTTATAATATTTTTATTGGAAATACTTCTGTCGCAAACAATGATACCAATGGCAAACAAGAATAAAATGGTATTCATCATCTATATCATTTATAAAAAACATGTCCTATCACTTCTGTGAATTTCTAATTGTCTCCCCTTTTTTATAAATAAGTTAGGAGATGGTGATCTTAATGATACAAGGTTTGATCTAAATGTTGGAATCTCTAAAGCATCAACATAACATTCAATTTCAATTTTTGATTTATATATTTGGTATAATGATAGTTTATTGTTTTCTATCCATTTAGTACTCCATATTTGAATGTATTGGTCTTTAAGTCGCTGAACATAAGTGTTAATAAAAGATATTACAATCTGGTACTTCTTGATTTCCCACACGTATCCAAAGCCATTGATTAGTGTATAAGTTCTTTATATGTGACAAACCCAGTTGATGTAACCATTAGCGTCTAGATTTAATAACATGTGGTAACATTTTTTACAATACTAATATTCTTAGGCAATACTTAAAACAACTTTTACAAGCTATGCTTTACATTGGATAAGAACAACAGTCACCCATAATTAAAAAAGGTCTTAAAATAGAGGCGGTCTTAAGATAGACGAGGTATTTAACTAAAGGCGGTCTTAAGATAGACGAGTTATTTAACTAGAGGCGGTCTTAAAATAGAGGCGGTCTTAAAATAGACGAGTTTTTAACTAGAGGCGGTCTTAATATAGACGAGTTATTTAACTAGAGGCGGTCTTAAGATAGACGAGTTATCTAACTAAAGGCGGTCTTAAGATAGACGAAGTATTTAACTAAAGGCGGTCTTAAGATAGACGAGTTATTTAACTAGAGGCGGTCTTAAAATAGAGGCGGTCTTTAAATAGACGAGTTTTTTAACTAGAGGCGGTCTTAAGATAGACGAGTTATTTAACTAGACGCGGTCTTAAGATAGACGAGGTATTTAACTAGAGGCGGTCTTAAGATAGACGAGTTATTTAACTAGAGGCGGTCTTAAGATAGACGAGTTATTTAACTAGAGGCGGTCTTAAGATAGACGAGTTATTTAACTAGACGCGGTCTTAAGATAGACGAGGTATTTAACTAGAGGCGGTCTTAAGATAGACGAGTTATTTAACTAGAGGCAGTCTTAAGATAGACGAGTTATTTAACTAGAGGCGGTCTTAAGATAGACGAGTTATTTAACTAGAGGCGGCCTTAAGATAGACGAGTTATTTAACTAGAGGCGGTCTTAAGATAGACGAGTTATTTAACTAGAGGCAGTCTTAAGATAGACGAGTTATTTAACTAGAGGCGGTCTTAAGATAGACGAGTTATTTAACTAGAGGCAGTCTTAAGATAGACGAGTTATTTAACTAGAGGCGGTCTTAAGATAGACGAGATATTTAACTAGAGGCGGTCTTAAGATAGACGAGTTATTTAACTAGAGGCGGTCTTAAGATAGACGAGTTATTTAACTAGAGGCGGTCTTAAGATAGACGAGTTATTTAACTAGAGGCGGTCTTAAGATAGAAGAGGTATAAGAATAGAGGCGGTATCAAAATAAAGGCGGTCTCATTATTTACAAAGACACATACTTCTGTTCAGATTCTTTGTTATCAAGTTATAACCAGAGCATATATTAAAATGAGCTCCAAAACTAAGGTCGTTTAGTGAGGGGGTCGTAATATAGAGATTCTCATGAAGTGAAGGTATAACTATAAATCATTCCAGGCACTGGTTCCGGGTCTTGCTCAGACGCTACAGCAAAAGATTACGCTTGTAAACTATTGCATCTTGCTGATGCTGGTACCATCACACTATGGAACAAACATCCATCTGGTGTCCATGACAGCGCTTATGCGTACAACAACATTAGGGACGCCTGCCATGGTCATGCCGCTTCAAGATCTCAGTATGCATTCCTCTTAGCCTCTGAGCCGAATCACGTGATCTAAGGTCTAAGATAACAATCACAGAAACAAAACAATTCTAAACCTAAAAGCATTTGTCCATTTATTTTATATGTCCCACGTCTTCTGCTTAATTTTATTAGATAGGTCCCACGACTTCTGCCAAACTTTATTATAACTATATGTCCCACGCCTTCTACTAAATTTTATCTTATATGCACCACACCTTCTGTCAAACTGTATTTGATATGCCCCACGCCTTCTGTCAAACTTTATTTTATATGTCACATGCCTATCAGCAAACTTTATTTTATATGTCACATGCCTATCAGCTAACTTTATTTTATATGTCACATGCCTATCAGCTAACTTTATTTCATACGTCATACAGCTATTTCCAAAATTTCAATTGTTTGTTACCTATTTTTAATGAACATGTAACCAGAAACATACTCATTTTGTGCATAATACATACATGTATGATATTTAATGTGAAAAATAAGTCCATATGTATAACGTCTTTTTATAGTTACACGTGTTCCACATGCAGAAGTCCCGGGGCACCAGGCGGCCATGTTTGTCTTAGTGCCAACTTGTTACATTACATCTACGCTGTGCATCAACGATTGGGATATATTCATGTAAGAAGTACTCACATATATTACATTGTATGTATGGCAAGTTGTACGTAATACGTGCACTATTTAAAAAGGCAATATCAGTGTTTTAAGAGCATTTAGATAATCTACTTTCTTAATAACATAATTTTAAATCATAAAAGTGTACGCTATACATGAATACATGTATATAATTATGTAAGTTTCTACTTGTTCTTTTTCTCATATTTGATGTCTGCCATTGATGTACGACACAGTTTTACCTACTTATTTTCCATGTCAGAGTTGAGGTTTTTTATTTCAAAAGAAAAACTTGTTTAAGTGATTTTGTATTTTAGGTGAATGAAGTAGCTGGAGCATGCCACAGCTGTACATCCAAACATTATCTCGGCCGTGCTGTAGATCTACATAACCCATCAGGACAGTCTGCCACAATGTTGCAACTTTGTACCAGTATGGGTGGTTGGGGCCAGAATGAAGGAGATCACGTGCATTGTCAATTCACTTCCTAATTTGTTAAATAAAGAAAACTTTGACAGACTCTTTATTTTCTCTTGAGCAAACACTATGTTTTTATGTTTATTAAGCTGAATTCTTTTTAACATTCTTACAATGTTGTCATTCGCATATGGTTTATTTCTGGTTACCGACCAACCTTAATTTTCCCCGCGACCCCCACCTTTTACTAGGTCCGAGGAACGCGACTCCACGATTTTTACAAGGTCCGAGGAACGCGAGTAGTAATGGGCGGTACCCTGGGACCATTTGCACCCATTTTGGTCCCCAAAGTAAACAAAATTGTGACAAATTAGGACAAATTGGAAATCCATGTTGTACCCCAAAATAGTATGAATTGAATTTTCGGAAACTTCTGGGACCATTGTTTTGTGTGTGTAATAGACTAAATATTCATTTGAGACAATGAGAGAATTTTCTTTCGAAAAGACATGGTGGCCCTGAAAAGGGCCGTTGGTGGTCCTGAAAAGGACCGTTGATAGTTTTTTTAAACCGTGTTTGTTGACTGATCTGGTTGGGTACATAGTTCGCATTGGCAGTCTGGTGGGGGATAGCAGAGCCTGCATGTTAGATCCCCACAGGACCATTCCTGTTCTGGTACTGGTGGTTGTTCCGTGTACTCAACTTGAGCGGTAGTGATGATACGCCAATGCTCTTCTTCTTGTTGTTGTTCCCGTTGTCTATTCGCCGTTCGTTCCCGAGCATCTCGCTGCCTTTCTCTGACTTGATCTCGAAATTGCTCTCGCATTTGAGATAATTCTTCTCTATGATGAAATCGATTGGATTCAATGGTATTCAAAGTCTCACCAATGGTTTGAAGATCACGTTCCCTTTTTCTAACAATGCTAGCCGCTAAGCGACTGATTGAACGCCATACCCTGCTCTGTTTTTCAGTCAGTTGTTTTGCTGTTTTGAGTTCATTGAATAAAGCCTCCATCTTGAGTGTTTGAGTTCTCAGAAGGAAATGAGGCATTGTAAGACGGAGTATTGTATTACGCCGCCCACTCTCGTGGTTGGATGACGTCATATTGCTTGGATGACGTCACCCTAGGGTTGGATGGCGTCACGCGCCGATGCATGTGCGGAGCTTGATTGGTAATTTTATGAACTTAGAAAAAAGACAACAGACACCTAGTTTCAGTTTTTCTAAACTTTTATTTTTGTAACAAGAAACAAGAAACTACATGAAACTACATGAAACATTTTATGAAACAGTAACATTGTTTACATTTAATGATCACCATAAAGAGTTGTATTTCTATGTATGATACTATGATACAAACGTCTGTGACCTTCTGGTCTAGAGTTACGTTGAGCACAACACTTTTGTCCACATTTATTCACATATTGAGCATGCATGTAATAAGTACCATAATATTGATGAAACCAATGCGTCACATAAGTGTCATTTTTTCCATACATGTCCGGTTTGAATCGGGTTAACAGTATCTGGTTCAAGTCACATTCACGTGAGATAAAATCCAAAGCGAATAGACAATACACACCACACACCGGTAACATATCGCCTTGTATTCTCATGGCATTCCACAGATAAGTTTTGTTGGCATGTTTTTTCACAAAGGATAGAATCTCTTCGAAAGGTGGTAATCCGTAGGAATCAAAGTACACTGCTTTATTGTCTTTTAAATAAAGAGCCACCCAGTGTTCTCCAGGTTGATTTCCGTTATGGGTATTCACAATATAGGCTTTCACGTCATGCGGTTTCTCTGAAGGTAATTGATCTTTGGCACAAACACGAGCATGTAGTGGCTTTAATAACGGTGAATGATCTAATAGGTATTGTAGTTCATTCGTCTCCATAATGCCAATTTCTGTTGACACGTTCAGCCCAAACACTGATCCATTGATCTATGAACTGATTCTGAGTGAGTTCTTCTTTAAATTGAATCCATAATCGACACGCGTCTCCTTTTTCACTATCGATCAAGGTCACTAATTCAGGATACCACTTTTCCATGACCTTGAACACGTCCAAACGTTGAATCGCTTTTTGAATGTAAAGTTCTGTCCACTCTTCCGTATTCGTGTATAAGCAGAGTACATGTTGTACTTGACTAGGATGATTCACTCGACAACCATAACAGTCTTTATGCACTTGATTATAAATTAAAGATTGGAGTGCTTCTGTGACGTGATGATTCAAGCACTCTTGTAAAAAGTCCGTCCTTGAACTTGTACAACAAGGATACGCCAATAACTTCATTTCGTAATCTTGTCCTTTTTCCAGGTGTTCAATATCCATGTCTTCCATCTTAATAATCTAGAAGCACTTCTCTGAATTGATTGATTTCAGTTTGATTGTCGTATTCCGCAAATACAATCACGTTGATGGCTTGTGCAAGTGCTGTTCCAAAGTGAAATTCCAATCTCAGATTGCCCGTTTTTATAGGATGGAGTTGACCTTCCTCGCAACCTTGATCTGCTGTCAAGTCCAACCCCCACAGTGTGTATCCGTTCCGATAATCATTCATGCTCAATCCAAATGAACGATTGAGACCAAGAGCTCCTGTCGCTTGATAGAGTGACATGTAGGATCTTAGAACTTCTCCCGTTTCAAAATTGGGTTGAAACGCTTTGTTATGAATACTTTTTCCGTCAATGCTGACTTCTAGATGATTCAGTGTAAAATGACGGAACTCAAAGGGGTTGGTAGCCATGTCTCCATTCATGTCTCCATTTCTTACCATGCCGATGATAAGCCGTTTTGGCAATTGACCTTGAAATAAATGATCTTCAATCTTGGATCGTTGACCGTTAGGAATCGTAAATGTTTTTACTTCAGTTCGTCGGATGGGGATTTTCATGTTATGTTGAGCAATCTGTTGATTGAGTTGATTGGCTACCACTGGCAGTAAATCTACTGTTCTTACATTGAATCCTGCTTCTAGAAACTTGATTTTAGCCGGTGAAGTACTCATGAGACAGAATTGAGGTGACGCTTTGTTTAGCCTTAAGCGTATTTCCATACCATTGGGTAAATATTTATCTTGCATCATCAGATCCAAATGAAGCCGTCCACATAGTTCCACCACACGACTTTGATGGACACGAGCACGTCTCTTACCATAGCCCTTGTTATCCCCGTCATGTACTTTTTCGAGCATATGACCAGCGGTGTCTTCAGCCCATAACTCTAACGCCTGAAGCTGAGTGTCTTTACAGCTTGAGGTGAAGGAGAGTAAATTTTCTATGTATGCCCGATAGGCATACGTGTCCGCATTGCTGGTGATCAGTTTATTATTCAGGTACACATCAATGCTTGAGAACATGCTGTGAAAGAAATTGTTGACGGTAGCAATTTCACTGTCGGCCGCTAGGTCTGTACCATCTGCCTGTATAATTTTTAGTTTTAGGTACAGGTAAGATTGATTCAGATCTGTCCATTTTTCTGTCTGTGCAGGAATCACAAATTCAATCGGAGCATTATTGTCCAGGGCAGAAATGGGATAATGCTCAGTCCATTGACCTTCTTGCATGGCTGTCATGGTAGGTGGCACAACAGACACATCCAACTCTGTCTTACTACATTCACAGGAACCGTGTTGCATCATGATTAATCGAAAATATCAAGAGGTCTGGCCTGCTTAACTCGGCGATGATGAAGTTTCGAATGAGGTCTTTTCTTGACTGGTTTGCTCTTTATACGTCTTTTAGGGCTGGCCACGGTACGTAGCAAGGATTCACCCACATCTTTTAATACAGAGGCTCCACGTTTTCGTATTACTTGTTTAGCGTTTGATCCTGTCAAGATATCATTGATAGCGGCTCTTCCTTGCTGGAGTCCTTCTTTTTTCAAGGTGCGAACTCCAGATTTCACAAATGGATTCAGTAAAGGCATAATTCTTTTCATGGCTTTCTTAAACATGGATCCAAGTCCGTGTCCATATTGTCGAGGTTGACCTTGGTAAGTAGGTATCATTGTCTTTGACGTAGGTGTAGTTTCACCATAGACTTCCCATGAATAAACTGAATAGACTGGCCAGTGTCACCCCTTATATGGATAGTGATGGTGTCAAAGTCGGCTTTAGCCAGTGGTACATAGTGTAAATTCAAGAACTCGAAATGAATATGGGGGTTAGTTCCTGCTTTCGTTCTCGGATCAAATGGAGCTACACGTAAGATGGGGGCTTCTATGTTTCCCAAATAGGTATAAGACGCAAGGTCGGAATAAACAAACAAATGATTATGACCCATGTTAATATCTACGCCATGAGGAAACGGTTCCGGAGTGTCTTTAAAAAAGATGGTAGGAGAACTATCAGGGGCTCCACCCAGTTTAATATGTGGGGATGAAACTGAATGCCTAGTTGATCCGAACTGTCCAGTTTTGCGCGTTTACTTTGTCCTGAAAAACCCATGGTAAATCGAAGGCTTTTCTGTCTAAATATTTTACCTAATTGATCTTTCACGGTAAAGTCAATCGTCTCGATCAAATGTTGGGGTGTGACATAAGTTCCTACAGGAATACAAAGTCGTACACCTTTTTCTTCTTTATTGGGGAGAGTACAATAGGTCTCAAAGTTTTCTAAGGCCTTACCCAGGACAGGATCATGTGTGACAATGTAGAAATGTCTCTCTTCTTCAGTGACATTAATGACCTGACTAGGAACAATCATTTCCACTAAGGCAATTTCCCAGTCTTGTTTATTGAGATGGATGGGTTTTGCCAGTTTGGTACGAAAACAACATTTCGTATTGTCTTGGAATAAATCCATAGAGCTATCACTCATGAGTGTGATGTAAAACGAACTCATGTTGATTTAGGTTTATTGAATTTCAAGGAGGGATTCGGTAGAATATAACCTAGAGAACTACTTAAAAGCAGAAGCCACAATTCTCGATCGGGTCGTTGAAAACACAAATTAAATAGCGATACGGTAATAATAATAAATACCACTACAATTTGTGCCAAAAAAGTGACCTTATTTTTGGGTTCACACAATTTGGCTTGCTCTGAGGCAGTCACTACCACACTGGCCGTATCAGCTTGAGACATGATGTATTTATTAACCAGTTCAAACGAGATGGGATTCGGGAATCCAACTGTCAAATTTCGAAGGATAGCCTTTCCAATGCACTTTAATTTCTCGTCTTCCGTCTACCTTACTCTGGCGATGTGCGAGCACTGATTCAATTTCATAGATAGCATCATCTTTTATAACCTGTACTTCAGAGAAATAAAACGAACCTAATATGGGTTCTCCGTCTAAATCAGTCAATTTCACAGTAGCAGGAGAGGTCTTTTTGACTTGGATCACCTTAAACAGTTCAGTGGTCCAGTTGGGTAGATAACCTTTATCAAATGTACGTTTTGTTTTATTGATACGAACAATATCTCCCACATGAAGGGTCGTCGACGCTTTTTTTCTTGATTTTCCATACAAGGCCAAGGCCACTTGAGATTCGTTATTCTCATTCACGGATACGGGTGCCATTTGTATACTACGATGAACACGATGATTATAGGCATGCACGAGATCAGGCAATACCTGAATATACCTTCGTGTTTTATGATGCGTAAAGTATTTCCACATGCGTGATTTTAATGTCCGTTGAAAACGTTCCACCACACTAGCCTTAGTTTCTGGGTTTTCAGTCGTAAAATAATGAATCCCTACTTTGTCTAAAAACTGTTGAAACCTTTGATTCTTGAATTCTGTTCCTTTATCGGTTTGCAACGCTTTAGGTTGTCTCGTTTTAAGAATAGAGCGAAACGCTTCCACCAATGTGAGCCCCGTTTTATCCTTGAGGGGAACGACCCAAGCATATTTTGAAAACACGTCAATGACACACAACAAATATCGATAAGGGGTGTTGTACTGAGCCAGGGATTGCATGTCTGCCAAATCAGCTTGCCATTGATGATCAATACCACCCACAATCGTTTTCCGTCTCGAGAATGCCCTACGGATAGGTTTGTGCAGGGTATAGGTCTTTTGTCCCTTCAACCAGGATCGCACTTGACTTGGCGTAATGGATTTCAGTTGAGTTCGAGCTGCTGTAGTAAGACGTTCTACCCCACCAAAACCAGCCGGATGATGGGGATCATAATAAATCTGATGTAACAGACTGTCTACCTTTTTGTTCATGTTGTCTAGTAGGCTTCCCACTTAGGTTCTGCTTTCATCTGTTTGACAGGTTTACTTATAGGTTCTGCTTTCATCCGTTTACTTATAGGTGAAGGAGGCTCAACAAAACTATCAAATTCATCATCTTCCTCCGAATCGTCTGCTTTTTGCATCCATGACCATCTCCGTTTATTTCCTATCACTTCTTGTGGTACATTTAAATCTCTTAGTCCACTAGAAAACTGTTCCCATCCTCTAGGCTCCGACCCTTTTCTATGACGTATGACATCATTGACCAAATCAATAATGTTGGATCCTTGTATTGGTTTTCCATGGTATTCCAACATCCCATGATCATTCCATGACATGTGGGGATGATTTTGTAGAAAGTGTAATAAAAGCTGAGTTTTTCGACGCATGGTAGTAGGAACACTTTCAAGAATCCGATCCGTCAATGTAGCAGGAGCCGCTTGTGCCCCTTGTGCACCTTGAGCAGCTGGAACAACCGGTGCAGCCGGTGCAACTGGTGCAGCCAGAGTAGCCGGTTCACGTGCTTTTTGATGAGACAGTTGAAACTTTTGCAAGACTTGCCCATAGTGTTGTGCTTTTTCTGATTCAGACAACGATTCATTTTGTAATACGTCTCCCATTTGTTTCTGTAAATCGGATGTTTGACTGACTTGCGGGGGAGGAGGTAAACGTGGTCGTTGTTCTGTTTTCCATCGATTCATCTCTTCTAGCATTTTGAATGGGACGATAGCCATTTTCTTCATATCTTTTTCACCAGTGTGGCAACACCTCCACTGAGTGCTCCTGCAGCAACAGCTTTAGCAATGATTGGAGCAAGAGCCAGTAATGGAAATAATCCTCCTTTTTGATTCAACACACGTTTCTTTTTTTGAATGGATACTCTTTTATCTGCTAAAGTGCGGAGATGTTGACGCTTGGACTTCAACCTTTGCTTTTGAGAGGGGGATAAGGCAACATTGCCTTTTAAAACATTCTGACAGCATTCTGCCACACATTGAATCATTTCTTTAGATGCTCCATGTATCATCTTTCTTCTTAACCATCTGGGGCTTGAGTTAAACCCAAAACCAGATGTCCGTATTTATGCAGGAGTGGTCTCTTTGGTGCCATTATGTCAAATAATACCTGTTTTTATTTCTTCACAGCTTTTATACTAAAGCATCAAAGGCTTGTCTTGAAGCTGGATTCATAGGGCCCTGTCTCATCAGGTGAATACGATGTCTCAAAAGGGGTTTCAAGACAGCCTGTCTTGATAAGGTAGACAAGGATAGGGGTGAAAAACGGCACAATGGAGTGTCTGGTGAACTTCTTGAACTGTTAGATGAACTCAAACTGTGAGATGAACTTCTAGATGAACTGCTTGGTCCACTTCTTGATAAACTTCTTGACCCACTGCTTGAATAACTCAAACTACTTGGCGAACTTCTAGATAAACTCAAACTCAAACTGCTTGGTCCACTTCTAGATAAACTGCTTGGCCCACTGCTTGAATAACTTCTTGAAGAACTCAAACTACTTGGTCCACTTCTTGATAAACTTCTTGAACTTCTAGGTGTGCTAAAAGAGCTTGGTCCACTTCTAGATAAACTTCTAGATGAACTTCTTAAACTTTTAGATGGATTCTGAGAAGAACTGTTTGATCCACTTCTAGAAGAATTTTGAGATGAGCTTTTAGATGAATTTCTAGATGAGCTAAAGCTCAAACTACTCACAGGACTGATAGGAGACCATTGTAACTTACTGATTGGAGTTACAGCCATAGAGGGTGTTGAAGTGGTTTGCTTTCGACGACGGAGAGTAATAAAACGTTCATTGATCTTGGCAGGCGATTTTCTAGCTTTTTTAGCTGGAGCTTTTCTAGGTTTTCTTGCTCTTTTAGCTGGAGATTTTCTAGGTTTTCTAGCAGGCGCTTTTCTGGCTTTTTTAGCTGGAGATTTTCTTGCTTGCTGACCGAATTTACGAATCGTCTTTTGACCATTCCATCGGAGTAAACTTCGTATCATGACTCCACCAAGAAATCCACCTCCTCCTGGTTTCAATATGAGTTGACGTTTAGTATCCATGTCCACTTGATCATCTCCCAGCTGCTCTAATTCATGCTGATGTTTTTGCATAAAGTTTTGTGTTTGTTTAGGTAGCACAATTTTCTTTTTTAAAATCACCTTTGCTGCTAAGGTGAACCACTTGAGCATTTCTTTTAATCCAGACCTTAGCATTTGCTCCCGTACAGTAGGGTCTCGTTCCTGACCCAAATGTTCTAACGATTGAGCTATGGCTGTGGCTGACATGATGACTGAATGATCTTATATGAGTAAACGATGTTTATATATACACAACTGGCCCACGTTTTTCTCCAGTGATCCAGTGATGAAAAATATCAGTTCTTAACCGATAACTGTCTGGTGTTTGAGGGTGAAAGTCAATCACTAAATACCCATGAGGTGTAGAGATAGCATCTTGATAAGCGGGTAACAAGTGTGGCAATTGAATTTGATTCGCCAACACTTTGATTTGTCCTTTATCTCTTGTGTTTTGAAATAAGATCATGTAATGTGCATTTAAACTCAGGGTACGACTGGCTTTCGATTGTTGAAACATGTTTTGTGTAATGTAGATCACACTAGCATTACGATGGTGACCTTTTCGTGTAAACCATAATTTGATTTTCTCTTCATCTTTATCACCAAGCATGTCATCAAATATAATTAAATGAGGAATGGATGTATCCTCTACTATCTCTTCATCCTCGTCAGGTATCCCCTGTATGAACCGAATACTAGGTTCTTGTTCTTGTAATTGTGCATAGGCTACTTGCCATTCTTTGTAACACCATACAATACGCTCTGGTACTACTTGAAACAAATCTGATTTGTATTCCAACACCTTTTTTACAAATTGTGTTTTACCAGAGCCACTAGGGCCTGCGATAAACATATTGCAAGGATGCTTAAAAAGTAAACTGGACTCCATGACGTGAAAATCACAACTAACACTATTGGAAGAAAAACATTTTATTTATTTGTGTAACAAGTTTATGTATGAGTACAAGAATAATCACAACAAGAACAACACATGTCATGTAAGGGTAACAACAGTTTGTCAGAAAATTCAAACACACATTCTGAATGTCCAGATTGACTCAGAAATGTTAACACAGAGTCATTGTTCACCACCTGTTTGAACCAATCCGTTTCACTCAAGTCCATGGGTACTGATTGTTTATAAAATGAATTCATCACATGAAGTCCATGTTTCATTTCTTCAAACATGTCTGGTGTACTCAACTGTTGTCGAATCCATTCCAGAGAATGATGACCTTCAGGTATCTTCATACGATAAGCAAATACCAATGCTTTTCTCAACAGGGTATGGTTCATAATATCAAACTGTTCCATTCTTGAATCGTGTGAATCACTCTATCGTTACATACATAAGTATTCCAATCGTCTCGATGGATAGCTTTCAAGTCTAAGTGTGCACTGATCATAGCATCACGAATCATCTGTCTAAATAGTTCAAACGTGTGAGGGTTCAGAATCCACGCGCGAATGTCCTTGACCTTGACAAGGTCATCTTGTACAATACTGTATAACGTATCCGTATACAGCTCAAAATCCAAAATGTAATATAAACTTATAAATCGTCTAGATGGTTTAACCATAATTGAATATTTCCTGAACAAATCACTATTCTAGGTCGATTCGCATGAACGGATTCAATCTCGTCTTTGACTTCTCTTAAGCGATGCCTTAATTTATAGAACACGGCACGATACTGTAGAATATGAATAACATGAGTGAACGGTACCTGTCTCTTAAATACCATGATACCACGTATTTTAAACTGTGAATACTGACGCCATCCGGGGTGAGATCTCCCATTGTCCTCTTCAGCCATACTGAACCATATCACATTGGG
The DNA here is from genome assembly GCA_964023205.1 of Lutraria lutraria. Lineage (NCBI taxonomy): Eukaryota > Metazoa > Mollusca > Bivalvia > Venerida > Mactridae > Lutraria > Lutraria lutraria. The sequence continues at coordinate 6,094,135 of OZ026849.1, forward strand.
GGTAGAACGAAAATTGTTAGCTAAGGCAGATACGTCGCTCAAATTAGCATCGTGGATTAAAAAATCCCATGTCGTAGATAACATACGATCTAAGCTTTGTTGTACCACATTCAGTTTTCGTAGAATAGGTAATTTTTGGTTGAATGACAAGTCCTGGCGATCACCTACATCCTTCAACAGTCTCTCTATCCGTCGATGATTTGTATGTTGTAAACTATGTATAGCATTATGAGTAGCCCATGTGTGCACTAACTCCATCTTCCATGTTTTAGCGTTAGCCCATATGACATAACGATAAATTTTAAGTCTCAGCTCTATCGGTAGTAAGGGTATCCAATCCATGTCTTTATGAATAATGAATTTTAGATGACTTGTTCTAGGCTAAAAGGTATCCTAAAAGGTCAAGGTTAGTCATGTAGATAACCATAAGGCACAGTCATATGATTCTCGACCACAATACGTTTGGTATATACCGAACGAAATGTTTTGACTTGTTTCTCACTGGTCACGGTTCTGTCCTTATGACGTTTAATCCGAGAAGCATATTCAACTACGGTCGAATAATGATGTCTGTCTTTCACACAATCCACCATCGTATTGAAATTCACTTGTTGAGTGGCATTGTAGTCTAACGTAATGCCTTTCACTTTGCATTTTTGATGGAGTTCACCGTTTTCAATGTATTCATAGCCATAGTTCTTTGGACCTAAAGCGACATATCTCACAATACGACCCTTTGGTACCTCATCTGTCCATTTTCCCAATCGACTGGAGATAATAGGAACATTATAGCCATCAGGGTCATGAATGTACATACAACTGTCTGTGTCAAAATACAGTACTCTCTTTCCTAGAGGTTCAAGCACTTTGTACAGTTCTAATCGAGCATAAGCCGTCACAAATGAAGCCACCACAGGATTGGATGATGAATGAGGGTCTGCTTTGTCCGATTCATCAGTATAATTCATTAACATGAATTCATCATGATCAAAACACTCTGCATATTTCACAGACTTTTTAGGATCGTTCAGTATTCCGTAGAACTGGTCCAATCGATGAACATACTCTGTTTTAGGCAAGAGGTTGGTTTGAGCATTTTTACCCCAGAGACAATTCAGCATGGTTTTGGCAAAAGCTCGTTTTCCTGGATTTTTCTCCACCTGTTGCAAACGAATTCCTTCTGCTTCAAAATAATCTTGTTTAAATTTATCTTGAGCCTCTTCCGTATCCACCCCTGGAGGATATCCACTAGCCTCTTGTTTCATTTTAAAGTATTTGTCAATGTATTGCCGATAGACGTCCGTACTCCATTCATCCCAGTGCCATACATGATACACTTTTGATACTTGATAGCCTAAAGCAATAGCTTTAGCCAATTCAACATGAGTCCATGTGCCATACAAGAACCGTTCATACGGTGAATGTGTACAATAATCCATCTCCTTCTCAGCACAGGTACGGCATAGCGTAAACACCATTTTACTATTACAGTGTATGGGTAAGACAGGCATCCATAAATCTTGCGGGGGTAGAACACGGCATTTAATCAGTCCTTTGTATTTCTCAATATGTTGTTGATCAATTTGTTCTTGACTCATGATCACTGGATGGCCTATCGGATAAGCCCTGTACTTGTTCACATACGGATAGAGAGAACAAATATCCACATATTTGATTTCTTGATCGTTGTCTACTTCATGATACAGTCGAACGGCATTCGTACGACCTCCGAACAAAGCTTCCCTGGGTTGAATCGGGTCTTGACCATGATAGAATCGTTCCACTCTTGTCTTATAGGTAGGATCCTTTTGACAACGCTGATCAAATTCACATTCCCACATGACCACAACAGGGTACCCCTGTTCTTTCAAAGTCTTCAGTCGTTTATACGTATCGTGATAGGCCTGTTGCATGCTTCTCAAAGTATACGGATTGATGGTACTTCGGTTAGGAAAACAGGTGGGGCACCCATGGTACCAACATCCCATGAATTCATACACGGTGTTGGTCTCTTGACAATAGCCATCCACGTAATAAGGTCCAATTTTGACTTCGCCTTTGTTATTCAAGGCATGTCGAATATGTATCTCTTCGGTGACAGCCATCATTTGTAGCCAACGTATGCCTTTCATGGAATACCGGGTTTTATTGGGATACCCGGCATCCGAAATCACGGCTAAACTATGAGGTGGCATGGAATTTTTGCGCCAGGCTTTGTTACACACTTGAGCTAATGTGGTAGCTTCAGTAAATGGATCTATTTGATCACTGTCCAATAATTGTTGACGAAATTCTCCACATCCGCGTCTTAAAATGTCCACATCCGATTGACAGTATTTCTCCATTTCCTTTTGAAAATCAAATACGTCACCTTTTCTTTCATTGTACCAGGTTAAAAACTCTTCACGTCGCTCTGGTTTCATACTATCCGGTTTGTAAAAGTGTAGCGGTAAATAAGGTCCCACATAATCTTGATACGCCAAGGTGTTTGCATAGAATGGAAACCATCCTTTGGCTAACTCGGTCAGTCCAAATGTATTGGGAAAATAGGAGAGAGGCATACTCAGGAAACTGAGGGAGTCAATCATGCGTATTCCATGCACTCTCAATTGAATGATTTTACTACCATTCATAATCAACTGGGGTTTCGCCGTCCCCTGAGTAACCACATATCTAAGAATAAACTGAGCGTCATAGCCTTGAGCATTGTGGGCTATCACTGTCGATCCTCGATGGGTAGGGAGGAATAGCCAAGTACAGAATTGTTGTAACGTATTTTCACCACGGAATGTCATTTGTCTGGCTTCATTCACCTCTTCACAATACTCACATGGAGTTTTCACTGACTTACACATACAGTCACCACAAGCACGTTGAGCCACACAAAAATTAGGGATATGTTCTCCAGAATCAAAACGACATTCAAAATCAAAAAAGATGAATGGTACTTCTGGTTGTTTTCTATCGGGTGGTTCATACGTTGGAATGTAACAGTCATGATCTGGTCCTACTATGGCTTTACAACACCTGCATTTCTTTGTCCCTGGGCAAACGTGATTCCGTTTCGTTCCAAGCACCTTTTGCCCACATTTCTTACAATTCCATACGGATTCACAAATGGTTTTACGTTGTTTTCCCGTTTTAGTTTTATGATTGTCAAAACATGCCTGACTCTGGAATAGGCGATGACAATCCGGACATCTTATAGATTGCCCTGCTGGGCACAGGGTGTGAGCATAACACTGACAAATATGGCTACACTGGTGTCCTTCACGGTGATCATAACTGATATCACACCATTCACAATAATAACTCCGCCCGAGAAATCCGGTGATGGATACGATACAGTCATAATGATTATCATGGTGAAAGATATAAATCACACGACTTTTTTCAGTCATAGCAGGTGGTTTGAATAACAATTCACTTCCATAATGTTGTGGATGAATTTTAATTACATAGCCTGGATAGAGATAGTCCTGTAGTTTTTGGTATTCTTCTATACCACACGACTGATCCGATGAAATACCCACTTGCTTTAATAATGCTTCAGCTTCGTATTTTTGAAGATTTTTCTTAGAGTGACGTATAAGACCCCATCGTTTTTTCCATTCCGGGGTTTGATTTTCATGTACTTTGCACCGTCCTACCACAATCGATCTAGCTAAACACATAGAGTCCTTACTATTGTCAATACACACAACACTTGTCTTTGACTTCCGCATACTGGATAAGTTTGGTGCTTTAAACGTTTTCTTTCCGGATCCCTGTGGCATAGCAATATGCGTAATTTCCATCTGTGCCGCCCCATCATGAATTTTAAATTGACGGTTACTTTGTGCCACACGTTCAATTTCATCCAACAATGTATCTCCACTAATACGAGATGCCCTATTAAACGGAACATGTATTCCAAAGTCCAAATCAGGATGTAGAATAGATACTCGAACTCGATCATTCGACTTCACTTCACATCTCTTGTAGAGCTGATCCATCATATCATTAAACAACCTGTTTGTAAATTCAAACGATTGATTATAAGGCTGAAATGTCACATCATATACTCTAGATTTAGTCTTGAATTTCCTTGACTTTCTTTCCATGCGTGACTGTATGTTATAATAGTCGCGCACAGGCTCAAACTTACTTCGTTTAGTTGGAGGTTCATCCTCACCACTAGTACTGTCGGTATCTGACATGATTATGATCTTAAAACTTCTCCGCCGTTTTTTATAGTTCGGGTTCAAGGTCACAACGCGTGACACTCTATAAAAGACGTACGCTCCGTCAGTTTTTTATCATTTCAACATGAGCGATCCTAAAATGAACCAAGCTGAAGAGAACCGAGATCAAACTTTGATGTATTCATTAAAGAAGAAAATTAAAGAGCTTAACAACTTAGCGGATCAGCTCTGTGGACAGAAAAATGTAACATGGGATCATATCAAGTGTTATCGTTGTGGAAAGAAAGGACATTATTCTACCAGCTGTACGGAACCCTTCAACAATGAATGCTTTTATTGTCATGAACAAGGACATTTCATCGCAGACTGTCCTAAGAAACAAGGTGAACAGGTCGATCTACAGGACGCAGAACAGAGTAAGAAAAAACGTAAATACAAAAAGAATCCAACAAAAACTGTGAGTGACTTTGTGTAATCCAGACAATGTGTTGGACAATGTGTTGGACAATGTGTTGGACAATTGTGTATAGACTTAAATTGGAGACTAAGTGAGTTGTATTGTGTTGTACTTTGTTGTACTTTGTTACTCAGAATGTTTTCAAAAATAAAATGATAGACAATGTAATATGCTTTTGTCTTTGCTTGAGAAACAAAACGAATCTAACATATATGGTGGCCCTAATAAGGGCCGTTGGGTAATTTATTGCATTTCTGCAAGAAATAGGTATCGCCAATAGTTGGCTCTCAAATCCTCATCATAAAAGATGGCAAGGTCAGGGTATAAATTACCCATCTTGATATCCATCTTCACCTCTACACATGCATCTTGGAATTCAGACAAGTCTGGGTACAAATTACCCATCTTGACCACCCAAACATCTTCTTGTAACTCATCAGGTTCATCAGAAGTACTTTTCAAGCAGTTGCCCATGTTGAATCATGAAACATAAATGAGCTATGGAACATGAAAAAACACTGACCTAGAACAGACCAATGAAATGCCATTAAAATACACCAATGAAATACCGTTAAAATGGACCAATGAAATACCGTTAAAATGGACCAATCAGAGTCCTTGTATCAAAGTCAGTGAGTGACCTTGCCTTGATCTAGTTTCATTCTGTATCAAGATGTCACAGAGAACAGTCAATATTATCAAGAGAAAATATGCTGCCTTAGGGCGGTATATTGAACAGCTGGAGATGCAGCTAGAAGAGCTGCGCTTTGAAGTGAAAGAGCTGAGAGAGGGGAAGGAGAAGTTTGTAGAGGAGGTTGAGGTCTGCTCTGGGGAAGAGGACTGGGGGGATACCCCCCAAGAATCAACCCCAGAGAACTGGGAAGATGAACTGGTAGAGGTTCCGTCGAACCTCTACCAACCCACGCCGGACCCCAAGGATGTCCAGAAATGGGACAAGTGGTGTCCCGCTTGTATGGGGAGATGCGGTCAACGCCATTAATCCCCATACAAGCACCAACGGTCCTTTTCAGGACCACCAACGGCCCTTTTCAGGGCCCCCATACAATTCAGAAAGAATCACTCTCATATTGTCAATATTTACAGTCCTATCTGATAACACCAAATACAAACAACTTAATATACGGTGTGAGGTAAGTTTTCTATAAACATTATAACATTTTTCCCTACAAACATAAGTGATAGTAGGATGTGTACAATCATTTTCAACAAATGTATTCAAAGTGCTGTGATTGTATATATTAAGTGTACAGTATTCAAATTGCTGTGATAGTATATATTAAGTGTACAGTATTCAAATTGCTGTGATAGTATGATGTGTACAGTGTTCAAATTGCTGTGATAGTATATATTAAGTGTACAGTGTTCAAATTGCTGTGATAGTATATATTAAGTGTACAGTGTTCAAATTGCTGTGATAGTATATATTAAGTGTACAGTGTTCAAATTGCTGTGATAGTATATATTAAGTGTACAGTGTTCAAATTGCTGTGATAGTATATATTAAGTGTACAGTGTTCAAATTGCTGTGATAGTATGATGTGTACAAAGTATTCCCACAAATGTATTCAAAGTGCTGTGATTGTATGATGTGTACAAAGCATATCTACAATATAACCTTGAAGTGTCACAATTGACCTTGACGTGTCAAACACTTGTTCAAAAAAAACTTGAAGTGTCACACTTATTAAAAAAAACTTGAAGTGTCAAAAATAACCTTGACCTAATAGAACACTGGCGCGTGCAGGCAAAAAGTATAAATACCCCCGGCGCAGACACTATTTTTTCATTATCTAGCATGGAGTCCTTCAACATGCCATACGATGTATTGAGAGAAGCACTAGAATCATCTGAGTTGATAGACCCGAATGCGGGTATGCATTACAACCAGCCGAAGTACAACCAGCCAAAGTACGGTCAACTACAGTATAGTCAGCCACAGTACAGCCAATACAGTCAACCACTGTACAGCCAATACAGTCAACAGTCCATGGTAGATGTACAACCCCCCATGGTAGATGTACAGCCGATACAACCCATGGTAGATGTACAACCCACTATGACGAATACACAGCCTATGGTAGATGTACAACCCACTATGACGAATACACAACCCCCTATGGCGAATACACAGCCCCCTATGGCGAAAACACAGTCTAATACAACGGGTGATGCAAAGCCTACAGCGGGATTGTCTGTTCTACAAGGTATCAGGGAAGAAATGGTACAGATGAATCAAGTCATGCAAGAGATGGTCAGACTCATGAAAAATCAAGAAGTACGGTTTAAGCCACAAGAAATGATTGTACCTGTACAGTTTATGTATGATTCAAAGAAACGAAAACATGAGCATGAGAAAAAGAAACCGGAGCATGACAAAAAGAAACCGGAGATGACAGAAACGAAGAAACGAAAACATGACCTTGAGAAACAACCTCGGGGCAAGTATGGTAAAGAAATAAAGAAATGAAGATCCGACTAACAGCTATGAAGAAACCAACGGTCCTTTTCAGGACCACCAACGGCCCTTTTCAGGGCCACCATGTCTTTTCGAAAGAAAATTCTCTCATTGTCTCATATAAATATTTAGTCTATACACACACAAAACAATGGTCCCAGAACATTCCTAAAATTCAATTCATACTATTTTGGGGTACAACATTGATTTCCAATTTGTCCTAATTTGTCACAATTTTGTTTACTTTGGGGACCAAAATGGGTGCAAATGGTCCCAGGGTACCGCCCATTACTACTAACGCGACCCCACACCTTTTACAAGGTCCGAGGAACGCCACCCTACACCTTTTACTAGGTCCGAGGAATGCGACCCCCCCACCTTTTACTAGGTCCGAGGAACGCGATCCCCCCCACCTTTTACTAGGTCCAAGGAACGCGACCCCCCCCCACCTTTTACTAGGTCCGAGGAACGCGACCCCATCTTTTACTAGGTCCGAGGAACGCGACCCCCACCTTTTACTAGGTCCGAGGAACGCGACCCCCACCTTTTACTAGGTCCGAGGAACGCGACCCCCACCTTTTACTAGGTCCGAGGAACGCGACCCCCATCTTTTACTAGGTCCGAGGAACGCGACCCCCACCTTTTACTAGGTCCGAGGAACGCGACCCCCACCTTTTACTAAGTCAGAGGAACGCGACCCGCATCTTTAACTAGGTCCGAGGAACGCGATCTCACACCTTTTACTAGGTCCGAGGAACGCGACCCCCCCCCCCCCCCCACCTTTTACTAGGTCAGAGGAACGCGACCCCCACCTTTTACTAGGTCCGAGGAACGCGATCCCCCACCTTCTACTAGGTCCGAGGAACGCGACCCCCACCTTTTACTAGGTCCGAGGAACGCGACCCACACCTTCTACTAGGTCCGAGGAACGCGACCCCCATCATCTTTAAGTAGGTCCGAGGAACGCGATCCCACACCTTTTACTAGGTCCGAGGAACGCGACCCCCCCCCCCCCCACCTTTTACTAGGTCAGAGGAACGCGACCCCACACCTTTTCCTAGGTCCGAGGAACGCGATCCCACACCTTTTACTAGGTCCGAGGAACGCGACCCCCCCCACCTTTTACTAGGTCCGAGGAATGCGATCCCCCCCCACCTTTTACTAGGTCCGAGGAACGCGACCGACCCCCCGACCTTTTACTAGGTCCGAGGAACGCGACCCCCCCCCCACCTTTTACTAGGTCCGAGGAACGCGACCCCATCTTTTACTAGGTCCGAGGAACGCGACCCCCACCTTTTACTAGGTCCGAGGAACGCGACCCCCATCTTTTATTAGGTCCGAGGAACGCGACCCCCACCTTTTACTAGGTCCGAGGAACGCGACCCCCAACTTTTACTAGGTCAGAGGAACGCGACCCGCATCTTTAACTAGGTCCGAGGAACGCGATCTCACACCTTTTACTAGGTCCGAGGAACGCGACCCCCCCCCACCTTTTACTAGGTCCGAGGAACGCGACCCCCCCCACCTTTTACTAGGTCCGAGGAACGCGATCCCCCACCTTCTACTAGGTCCGAGGAACGCGACCCCCACCTTTTACTAGGTCCGAGGAACGCGACCCCCATCATCTTTAACTAGGTCCGAGGAACGCGATCCCACACCTTTTACTAGGTCCGAGGAACGCGACCCCCCCCCCCACCTTTTACTAGGTCAGAGGAACGCGACCCCACACCTTTTCCTAGGTCCGAGGAACGCGATCCCACACCTTTTACTAGGTCCGAGGAACGCGACCCCCCCCCCACCTTTTACTAGGTCAGAGGAACGCGACCCTCACCTTTTACTAGGTCATAGGAACGTGACCCCGCCATTTTCTAGGTCCGAAGAACGCGACCCCCACCTTTTACCAGGTCCGAGGAACGCCCCCCCCCCCCTTTTCAAGAACAATAAAAATGGAGGGAAAATATCTTCCAGTGTATCCTTTTTTGATGAGCATGAAACCAGAAGATGTTTTGACGCCTTATATTATATGAATGCATCACTGACAATATTATAAACCACAAAATCAACTTTTATTCTTTCTCCAGACGTTCTTTCCAAGAAACGTTGATATTACATTGAGTTCTGTATCAAGTGGCCAGTTTGTCTAATAATTAAGTTTGTGTAACCAGCTTTTCTAATAAGTTTGTGTAACCAGTTTATCTAATGAGTATGTGTACCAGTTTGTCTAATAAGTTTGTGTAACCAGTTTGTCTAATAAGTTTGTGTAACCAGTTTGTCTAATGAGTATGTGTAACCGGTTTGTCTAATAAGTTTGTGTAACCGGTTGTCTAATAAGTTTGTGTAACCGGTTTGTCTAATAAGTTTGTGTAACCAGTTTGTCTAATAAGTTTGTGTAACCATTTTGTCTAATGAGTATGTGTAACCGGTTTGTCTAATAAGTATGTGTAACCAGTTTGTCTAATGAATATATGTAACCAGTTTGTCTAATAAATTTGAGTAACCAGTTTGTCTAATATGTTGGTGTATCAAGTTTGTCAAATATGTTCGTGTAACAAGTTTGTCTAATGAGTATTAGTATGTGTAACCAGTTTGTCTAATGAGTATGTGTAACCAGTCTGTCTAATGAGTTTGTGTAACCAGTTTGTCTAATGAGTTTGTGTAACCATTTTGTCTAATGAGTATGTGTTACCGGTTTGTCTAATAAGTATGTGTAACCGGTTTGTCTAATGAATATATGTAACCAGTTTGTCTAATAAATTTGAGTAACCAGTTTGTCTAATATGTTGGTGTAACAAGTTTGTCAAATATGTTCGTGTAACAAGTTTGTCTAATGATTATTAGTATGTGTAACCAGTTTGTCTAATAAGTATGTGTAACCAGTTTGTCTAATGAATATATGTAACCAGTTTGTCTAATAAATTTGAGTAACCAGTTTGTCTAATATGTTGGTGTAATAAGTTTGTCAAATATGTTCGTGTAACAAGTTTGTCTAATGAGTATTAGTATGTGTAACCAGTTTGTCTAATGAGTATGTGTAACCAGTTTGCCTAATGAGTATGTATGTGTACCAGTTTGTCTAATGAGTATGTGTAACCAGTTTGTCTAAAAAGTATGTGTAACCAGTTTGTCTAAAGAGTATGTGTAACCAGTTTGTCCAATGAGTATGTGTAACCAGTTTGTCTAATGAGTATGTGTAACCTGTTTGTCTAATAAGTTTGTGTGACAAGTTTATCTAATAAGTTTGCGTGAGAAGTTTTTCTAATGAGTATTAGTATGTGTAACCAGTTTGTCTATTCAGTTTGTGTAACCAGTTTGTCTAATGAGTATAAGTATGTGTAACCAGTTTGTCTATTCAGTTTGTGTAACCAGTTTGTCTAATGAGTATTAGTATGTGTAACCAGTTTGTCTATTCAGTTTGTGTAACCAGTTTGTCTAATGAGTATAAGTATGTGTAACCAGTTTGTCTAATAAGTTTGTGTAACCAATTTGTCTAATGAGTATGTATAACCAGTTTGTCTAATAAGTATGTGTAACCAGTTTGTCTAATGAGTATATGTTACCAGTTTGTCTAATGAGTATGTGTAACCAGTTTGTCTAATAAGTTTGTGTAACAAGTTTGTCTAATGAGTATGTGTAACCAGTTTGTCTAATGAGTATGTGTAACCAGTTTGTCTAATGAGTATGTGTAACCAGTTTGTCTAATAGGTTTGTGTGACCAGTTTGTCTAATGAGTATGTGTAACCAGTTTGTCTAATGAGTATGTGTAACCAGTTTGTCTAATAAGTTTGTGTAACCAGTTTGTCCAATGAGTATGTATAACCAGTTTGTCTAATAAGTATGTGTAACCAGTTCGTATTTTGTCTAATGAGTATGTGTAACTAGTTTGTCTAATGAGTTTGTGTAACCAGTTTGTCTAATAAGTTTGTGTAATCGGTTTGTCTAATAAGTTTGTGTAACCAGTTTGTCTAATGAGTATGTGTAACCAGTTTGTCTAATGAGTATGTGTAACCAGTTTGTCTAATGAGTTTGTGTAACCAGTTTGTCTAATGAGTATAAGTTTGTGTAACCAGTTTGTCTAAAAAGTTTGTGTAACCAGTTTGTCTAATGAGTATGTATAACCACTAACCAGTTAGTCTAATAAGTATGTGTAACCAGTTCGTCTTTTGTCTAATGAGTATGTGTAACCAGTTTGTCTAATGAGTATGTGTAACCAGTTTGTCTAATGAGTATGTGTAACCAGTTTGTCTAATGAGTATGTGTAACCAGTTTGTCTAATGAGTATATGTAACCAGTTTGTCTAATGAGTTTGTGTAACCAGTTTGTCTAATGAGTTTGTGTAACCGGTTTGTCTAATGAGTTTGTGTAACCGGTTTGTCTAATAAGTTTGTGTAACCAGTTTGTCTAATAAGTTTGTGTAACCAGTTTGTCTAATGAGTTTGTGTAACCGGTTTGTCTAATAAGTTTCTGTAACCAGTTTGTCTAATGAGTTTGTGTAACCGGTTTGTCTAATAAGTTTGTGTAACCAGTTTGTCTAAAGAGTATGTGTAACCGGTTTGTCTAAAGAGTATGTGTAACCGGTTTGTCTAATAAGTTTGTGTAACCAGTTTGTCTAATAAGTTTGTGTAACCAGTTTGTCTAATGAGTTTGTGTAACCGGTTTGTCTAATAAGTTTCTGTAACCAGTTTGTCTAATGAGTTTGTGTAACCGGTTTGTCTAATAAGTTTGTGTAACCAGTTTGTCTAAAGAGTATGTGTAACCGGTTTGTCTAATAAGTTTGTGTAACCGGTTTGTCTAATAAGTTTGTGTAACCTGTTTGTCTAATGAGTTTGTGTAATCAGTTTATCTAAGCAGTTAGTACAACCTGTTTATCATTACAATTTATCTGACCAGTTTATCTTAACAGGACATGTTACAAGTTTTTCTAACCAGGTGTAAAGGTCTTGTTCATATAAAGGGAGATAACTTCATGTATGTTGAAGTCGTGCCCATGCAGGTATAAAAGATCACTACAATGATTGTTTATGATTAGTTCTATTCCGTGATACGTCATCTGGCATGTCGTGATGGTATCGTAATATTGGAAATGTAATGTTAAGATAAGTTATAAAGGAGCATGTGTCTGAAATGATTACAAGCGAGCGATAAGGACGGTGCTACCTTCCATCAACATTAAAGCAGGAAATGTTGCCAAATGAATCAGGCTGTTGCTGTGATTAGTATTTGGTTAAAATTAAGGGTCTTGACATTCAATATGTGCTATACACGTATATATATATATTTATATACATGCATGCTAATACTTCTGGTCACACTTGCTGTACATACAACCTTCATACTGATTATCTCTCTGATTTAATACCCTAACAGAACGAATACTAAGTATTGCTATTCAGTCACATTACTTGCAAAACGTTAAGTTCTGGGTAAAACCACATTTCATCATTAATGGCTTCATTGCAATACAGCAGTAGAACGTACCTTGTCAACAATTAAGGGCCCGTTTCATATAGACATAAATTATATTTAGATAGATACCTGGTTTTAGACATAACTTTAACATAATTAAATATCATTACGCATTGTTACAATGAATAAGTGTTTAGTCCTATTAATCGTAGGGGAATCAAATGTAAATTTCTGATATGAGAATGATTATAGCGATTTTTTTCGCTATGTTTACTGTTTTATATGGACATTTTCCCTAGCAAAATTTGCCTCATTTTCACCATAAAATGACCAGAATGTTACCCTTAGAAAAAGCATTTTCTACATAATCATGTTAAATCGTGAAAAACATAAATTTTCGTTCAAGTATCATATATGCAGAGTAGTAATATTCATATTTATGATTTAAACAATTAATTATCACTTAATTCCATAGAAAATAAATGTTATTATATACTTCACATTTTTGACTTTGTTGCACTAAATTTCCCCTTTTGACGGGTATGGGTATTGAGAAATCTTTGGGGGAAAATCACTGATTTTGGTTTGTTTAAACTATACTATCGTAGCTATGTCTGTGAAACGGACCCCGGTTCCGGTTCGGCACGTACCTGAAAAAAATCCGTCCGCACGGGATAGTTGGATAATAGTCACAACCAAGAAAAAACAACTCTTGCTAAATTATAAACAAAACGTAAAAGTAAGTTTAACAAACGGTAAGTTTGGATAAATTAGGGAAACTTCTGCATTGAGTGTGTTAATTATTAAATAATGTATATTGCCTTGACTTCAGTGAGTACCTCATGTATGTGTGTATGTTTTATATACTTTATACAGTGGCTCGAAGACAGTATATTGTATGATCGCGAATTTATGTTGCAGTAATTTCGATATTATTTTTCGGTTGACTTGGGTTTTGAAATTGATGATACAAATTTAATTTGTAAACTTGTGTATTGTCAAGTATGCATTGCAATATCATATTAATGATTCAATGATCACAATATTGCTACTAATTATTAAATGATACAGTTTGTGGCAGCGAGACACTTGCAATTTGGCCCCGTTCAGCAAAGTCCAACAAAGAATTGCATATTTGTGTGCAGAACAATCACCAATTAAAACCCGTTGGTCACAATAGCTACATTATCTTTAACCAAAGTGAACCGTTTGGTAGATCTATACATTGGAACTGTTCTGACAGTAGTTGTATATGGAGTGGAATTTATAATTGTGTCAAATTTAATATATACTTTGACACCTCTTATCAGTAATCATCACGCAACATAAAATTTTGAGTACAATATTAAAAATTTGATGTTCAAGACAGGCACATTCATGAAGATTATTCAGGGCATGAAAAATATTTTGAGGGGCACTCGTCCTGTAGGACGAGTGACATATAAAATCCACTCGTCCTGCCCTTGATGTCACTCGTCCTACCATTACTTGCTAGAAAAAGCACAGTAGAAACAGTAAATGTATATAGTAGTTATACAAACACTTACTGAGCCTTTTTGATAATTTAAACAGCCAAATATACAACCTAATGTTCATTTCTGAAGCATTGGATGCCTTCATGACATTACACTATTTTAAAACTCTTCAAGGTTGACAACTTTATTATTGACAGTAACAGTGTCATAGTAATGCATACTTAAAGCTTGTAAGCTGTCACAATAATTGTATCAGGTTAGAATGGAGTTCAAGACAGCTAAGTAACTGAATATGTAATTGAAACGGACGACAGCAACCCGAAAATGATAAACATCCTGAGAACAGTCTGGATAAATGCCAGACCGGGCCGTTTTACAGGTATCGTGACACGGCTAATCCGAGTATAAATATTAAGTACCTCCATTCATATCTCAAATGATACCTAGGTCCATTTCACATCTATTTTTCGTAAAATGTACGCTATAAGTACGAAGAGTAAAATTAATTAAGTATTGTCCATTTAATAGTAGTCGTTCGCCGCTCACGGAGAGAACCGGGCGATCGGCATTTACTCCAAACCGGTGTCAAGGCTATTTTTTCCATCTGTCAAACAAGAAATTATGAACAGACATTTCGTATTGTTATTCCGCTGCAAGAGATTATTTTTAATTGATTTTTTGTATTGGTTTTATAACGCAAAAGCAACTCGTCCCATCGGACGACCGTAGCCGATTTTCTACTCGTCCGGACCATGAATTCACTCGTCAATACGAGCGGACGAGTGGATTTTTCGTGCCCTGTTATTATTTTTTGTCAATTTAAGCAAGTTATTGCAGTTACTGAGGCATTTTGTGTAATTTACGTTTCTTTGCATCAATATGCTGGCCTTTTAATTTAGCTTTTCGGCCTATTGGCTACAAACTTATTGAGATCTCAGAAACTTGGCGTGAAAGATAACGCCATTGCGTCACACGAATTTGTGTGATAGATGTAACCATTGTCTCACAGAAACTTGTGAGATACATGTACTTCAGTCTTCGAATTTAGCACCAGACCTTGGACTGAGTCCACCAAAATGGCCATCAGTTCGGTAAATTTTAAAAAAGTCAGTGGTCCGACGGTCCAGTAAATTTGACTTTACTCCATTGTCAAACTGGAACTCGTGAGGTAGATGACACCATAGTCTCACAGAAACTCGGGAGGTAGTTGACACCATAGTCTCACAGAAACTTGTGAGGTAGATGACACCATTGTCTCACAGTAACTCGTGAGGTAGATGACGCCATATACTCACAGAAACACGTGAGGTAGTTGACACCCTAGTCTCACAGTAACTCGTGAGGTAGTTGACACCATAGTCTCACAGTAACTTGTGAGGTAGTTGACATCATAGTCTCACAGTAACTCATGAGGTAGATGACACCATAGTCTCACAGTAACTCGTGAGGTAGATGACACCATAGTCTCACAGTAACTTGTGAGGTAGATGACACCATAGTCTCACAGAAACTCGTGAGGTAGATGACACCATAGTCTCACAGAAACTTGTGAGGTAGATGACGCCATATACTCACAGAAACACGTGAGGTAGTTGACACCATAGTCTCACAGTAACTCGTGAGGTAGTTGACACCATAGTCTCACAGTAACTCGTGAGGTAGATGACACCATTGTCTCACAGTAACTCGTGAGGTAGATGACACCATAGTCTCACAGTAACTTGTGAGGTAGATGACACCATAGTCTCACAGAAACTCGGGAGGTAGATGACACCATAGTCTCACAGAAACTTGTTTGGTAGATGACACCATTGTCTCACAGTAACTCGTAAGGTAGATGACACCATTGTCTCACAGTAACTCGTGAGGTTGATGACACCATAGTCTCACAGTAACTCGTGAGGTAGATGACACCATTGTCTCACAGTAACTCGTGAGGTAGGTGACACCATAGTCTCACAGTAACTCGTGAGGTAGATGACACCATTGTCTCACAGTAACTTGAGAGGTAGATGACACCATAGTCTCACAGTAACTTGTGAGGTAGATGACACCATAGTCTCACAGTAACTTGTGAGGTAGATGACACCATAGTCTCACAGTAACTTGTGAGGTAGATGACACCATTGTCTCACAGTAACTTGTGAGGTAGATGACACCATTGTCTCACAGTAACTCGTGAGGTAGATGACACCATAGTCTCACAGTAACTTGTGAGGTAGATGACACCATTGTCTCACAGTAACTTGTGAGGTAAATGACACCATTGTCTCACAATAACTTGTGAGGTAGATGACACCATTGTCTCACAGAAACTCGTGAGGTCGGTGACACCATAGTCTCACAGAAACTTGTTTGGTAGTCTAGATGACACCATTGTCTCACAATAACTTGTGAGGTAGATGACACCATAGTCTCACAGAAACTTGTTTGGTAGTCTAGATGACACCATTGTCTCACAGTAACTCGTGAGGTAGATGACACCATTGTCTCACAGTAACTCGTGAGGTAGATGACACCATTGTCTCACAGTAACTCGTGAGGTAGATGACACCATAGTCTCACAGTAACTCGTGAGGTAGATGACACCATTGTCTCACAGTAACTCTTGAGGTTGATGACACCATAGTCTCATATAAACTCATGAGATAGATGTTTTACAGAATCATCAAAAGAATCTCAGAATCTTTGCTGAAACACTCTTGCACTGACTTAAGGATTATTATTATCTAGAAATCATGTTTTACATCTATTGATGTGGAAGCTGTAATGATATTATTGATATGATGCAATGGACCCACCCTTCTTGTCCTCAAAATTTACTGTGGAAGCTGACAATGTGTAGTCTGTACTACTTTAACCCTGGAGACGAGACACAGTTAGTTGCTGTGAATTATAGTGGTGAAGATTTCATTATCTACAACATTGATAAGAATGATGAAGACTGTGACATAGAGAGATGAAGATCCATCAATGATTGACACTGACTCCTGGTGATAGCTGGTGTTGTTCTTACTCTTTTTGAACCTCGTAAGATGACAGCAGTTACAGACGTAGGTGGACTAACTCGGCGTTTTTATATTACATTTTATGGTCGCATGCTTAAAAAATGGCAATCTTATTAGAGTTACTGTTACAGATGGTCGTGATTTGGTAAAAATAAATTAAAAAGCTGATCAGGTATTTTCATGGTGGTATAATCTTTGAGTTCAATAATTATTGTGAGCAGAAAGTTGTTGCAAAGCAAAGATTAAAAATAACTTGTTCAGTCTTTTTCTGTTTAAGTTTTTTGGCCTGTTTTAGGTATACTGTAAAGCCCTTATTATTCGACCTTGGTTTATCTGAAATTTTATGAATTTTCGGTCCCGATTTTTCTTCTATATATTTCAATGTAGAATAACTTCATCGGGTAATCTGAATGCCATGGCTTATCCAAAGTGATAAACAGGTCCCCATAACCATTTTAATGCACACCTTTACGCCTGTTATCCTAACAATATTTAATTCTCATTAAAAAATTTGCCCCCCTGAAAATGCAGTTGTAACTGTTTTGGATATTATAAAGCAGGAGAAGTCACTAAATGACTAGCTTTCCCGTGTGACGTTAAATTCTAGTGATTAAATCAAAATTTCTGAATGTGTTATGACATGAAATTTGCATAAAGTAATTCATACAAAACGGATCTTGATTGTGTTTTATTTGTTTTCATTTTTAGTGCCCATCTTATGCTGTTGTTTGGTGAGGTAAATAACAAGGATGGATGATTCAAGTGGTATTTATATATGCGTTTTCTTTATTCTGTAGTATTCCTACAAGATCATGGAATTTGTTTTTTATGCTCCCGTATCGATAGATAAGGGCATATTGTTTTTGGTCTCTCTGTTTGTCTTTTTGTCTGTTTGTACCAAACTTTAACCTTGCCTATAAAATCAAAACGCTTGCACCTATATTCATCAAACTTCATATGTAGGTTCCTCATGACAACCTCTACAGGACCTATGCATTTTCAGGTCAAAGGTCAAGGTCATGGGGTCATTGTGTTTAAAAAAATTCCTACATTTCTTTTAGGATACTACTCCTACATTTTTCATGGAATTTTGACGAAACTTTCACAGACTTGTTGTTACCAAGAACCCCCGCACATATATTTGGGGTTTTGTGATTCGATCATTTTTGACGGAATTAAGGCCCTTTGTTTATTTAGTGCATTTTCAAGTTGAAGGGCACCCTGAGGGGGCATTGTGTTTTTGATACACATCTTGTTAAAAAATGTCTTAGTGGTTTGGCTTAATTTTTCTAAATAATCCCTTTGATAAATGCCCTTTCCCTACTATATGCCCGTACACTTAATGAATGCTTCTACCCCTATTATATGCCCCCCTGATTTAATAAACGCCCCTCTCTTAAATAAAAGCCCCTCCCTACTATATGCCTTCCCCTTAATATCCATTCAGGTTTAGATTTATTTATTATAACAATGGAGTCAGAGAACGATATATCGGTATTGATAGTTACAGGGTTAGTAACTGACCTGACACGGGTAAAACGGGTCTGTGGAAAGCCGTATGGAGCAAGACCGAAGGTATATTGCGATACAGCGTTGGGCCGATAGGTACCGTGGTACGACATCCATGTACCATGATATTTTCTTTAATAATTGAGCACATAATCCATTTAATTAAATGAATGCTTATACAATTTTTAGTGTTGTTTTAAACCATGAAAGACCGAGTCATCCCTCTGAATAACAAATTATTGATTATTTGTAGTTTTCCAATGAACCTACATTGATACAGTATGTAAAACTGATAGTTAATCTATTGTTACTGATAAGCCATCCACTGATTACACTTTTTGAATGAATTATCTTACACAGTTACTGTGGAATCATTAATTTTCGTTGGGGATTTAATTTCGTTGATTTCGTGGGTCAGCTCATCCACGAAATCAAATCCCCACAAATTTAAATGCAGAGATAAGGTAATTCTTTTCAAAATTAAAATCCACGAATTTATGTTCCCACGAAATAGTCATTTTAGTAAAAACCGCGAAAATTGAACCCAATGAAAATTGATGATTCCACAGTATATCATTAATGGTTTAACACTTGAGATAACATTGACTTTAGTTATATTGTGTATTTCATTACTTCTCTGTATCGCACTACAGGTCGACTTTATTGCAATATATCACAATATGGGTTATGCCATATCCTTGCACCCCTACAGAGAAGGCTGTACAAGTCTTCCCTAAGGAAGGAGCCTTGTTGGAGGCAATTAAATTTTTGAATAATTTCATTGTGTCAAGTTTTTATTTAATGAATTTTTGAAACAACTTTATGGGTTTATAAGAATTGGGTGTATTATTTATAATGAACAATTTTTAGCTCACCAGAGCACGCACTACAGGTCGACTTTATTGCAATATATCACAATATGGGTTATGCCATATCCTTGCACCCCTACAGAGAAGGCTGTACAAGTCTTCCCTAAGGAAGGAGCCTTGTTGGAGGCAATTAAATTTTTGAATAATTTCATTGTGTCAAGTTTTTATTTAATGAATTTTTGAAACAACTTTATGGGTTTATAAGAATTGGGTGTATTATTTATAATGAACCATTTTTAGCTCACCAGAGCACGAATGTGCTCAGGGTGAGCTTTTGTGATCGCCCTGCGTCCATCGTGCGTCGTTACGATTACGTGGCGTCCATGTTTACTTAAAACAACATCTCCTCCTACATCGCTATGCCGATTGCAACCAAACTTTACTGGAATGATCCTTGGGTGGTCCCCTTTCAAAGTTGTTCAAAAAATTAAATTTCATTAAAAATTCTGGTTGCTATGGCAACAAATAGAAAAAACTTAAAAAATCTTCTTGTCTGAAACCACAGGGCCTAGAGCTGAGATATTTGGTATGTAGCATTGTCTAATGGAACTCTACAAAGTTTGTTCAAATTATTCCCCTGGGGGTCAAAATTGGCTCCGCCCCGGGGGTAACTTGATTTTACATAGACTTATATAGGAAATTAAAAAAAAATTCTTGTCAAAAACTACAATGCCTAGAGCTTTGATATTTGGTGTGTAGTATAGTCAAGTGGACCTCTACTAAGTTTGTTCAAATTATTACCCTAGGGTCAAAATTGGCCCCGCCCCGGGGGTCACTTGATTTATATAGACTTATATAGGAAAATTTAAAAAATCTTCTTCTCCGAAACCGCAAGGCCTAGAGCTTAGATATTTTGTATGTGGCATTGTCTAGTGGACCTCTACCAAGTTTGTTCAAATTATGGCCCCGGGGACAAAATTAGCTGTGTCCTGGGGTTTATTCTATTTTATATAGGAAAATTTAAAAAATCTTCTTCTCCGAAACCACAAGGCCTAGAGCTAAGATATTTGGTATGTAGCATTGTCTAGTGGACCTCTACCAAGTTTGTTCAAGTTATTGCCCTAGGGTCAAAATTGGCCCCGCCCCGGAGGTCACTTGATTTATATAGACTTATATAGGAAAATTTTAAAAATCTTCTTCTCCGAAACCACAAGGCCTAGAGCTAAGATATTTGGTATGTAGCATTATCTAGTGGACCTCTACCAAGTTTGTTCAAGTTATTGCCCTAGGGTCAAAATTGGCCCTGCCCTGGGGTTTATTCTATTTTATATAGGAAAATTTAAAAAATCTTCTTCTCTGAAACCACAAGGCCTAGAGCTAAGATATTTGGTATCTAGCTTTGTCTAATGGACCTCTTTTAAATCTGTTCATGTAATGGCCATGGGATAGAAAACGGCCCAGATCGGTCACTTGATCTTACTTAGACTCGTATAGAAAACTTCAACAATGTTAATCTCCAAATGACCTTTTCTCCTGGTGAGCATGTTTAAGAATGTTTAAGATTTTACATACATTATAATTTTTGGTTTCGTGGGTAATTAAATGTTCCACAGAAAATAACAAAAGCCCATAACGTTGATTAAATTTTTAACTCTCAGAAATGGAGACAATGGCCCAGGGCAACACCAAAGATGAGATCCAGGAAGAGATCAAAGACAAGCCCCAAGATGAGTTCCAGGATGAGCTCCAGGATGAGATCAAAGACAAGCCCCAAAATGAGATCCAAGGTGAGATCCAGGATGAGACTGTGGGTACTCAGAAGGAGACGAATGATGTTCTATCTGATATAAGTCAAAGATCATTAGGGATTCCAGCAGACAATAAAACTAGTGAAGAACTGGAATGGGAGAACAACATACGACAAACACCAGAGTTCAATGTAAGTTTGTAGTTTCTAACCAGTCTGTGTTAGAGACTTTGTCATTGGTCTGTTTTAAAATTGAGCTCAGAAACAGCCAATCAGATACATTATCTGATATACTAAAATACAAGATGTTATGGTTTATACAAGTGTAAAAATTTCTTTTATGTAAACTTATTCTGTCAGAATCAAGATTTTTTTTTACTGATTTGGTTTTCCTTTTAGAAATTAGGTCTTTGATATGTTTTGTAAATTTACTGTCTTCTTGTTAATTTATTATCCTACTCTATGCTTGTTATCATTCCTGTCCATTTAATTATGGTCTTTTTTGTATTTTCTAAATTAATCATCTTTTCTCTACATTTTATCATCTTTTCTGTACATTTATCATCTTTTCTCTCATTTGTTATCTTTTTATTTTCTAAATTTGTGATATTATTTTCTCTACATTCATCATCTTTTCTCTACATTTATGATCTTTCTTGATATTTATTATGATCTTATATAATCATTTCAACACAGGAACTGTTACAAGCCAATCTTGAAGCTGTGGTGATATTTGAGATATTCAAACTTGTGGAACGTGGAATTATTGAACTTAGCGATATTGATGAGACCGTCAGACAAGCAGTTACCCGATTTACAAAAGCTCAAGGAGTCCAGTTCTTTAAGGTGTTGGGGAGTAAGGACCTTTCACATATTGCGAGAAAAGCTCCATACATATGTGCACAAACCAAGATATTTAGGTAAATTTGTATTATTTGTGGTACTCACTAAAAGAACTCTCTAAAACAAGACCCTTTCGGAGTAACAAAACTGCTTTATTGATTATGTCTTAAGATAATGAATAATTGTGGAAGTTGCTGTACATCATCCATCTTCCGTGTTTTTTAGGACGAGCATAAAACATTCACAATCTGATTTCAGACTGTAATGTTAAAAATAACATTCCATGACCTGGCATTTAATATAATCTTAAGATTTTTGCTATATATTTACTGTTAACTTCAGTTGATATGCATGAAAAAGCCAACAATACAGTATAATGCAATTTGTACTGTGAAAAGGTATCTGTCACTCTACAGGTCTCACATAAGATTTTACAATTTTTCAGTTACTATGTCAAGAATAAACTGACCATATTTAATGGACCAGACCCGAAAAAGATCTCACGTTTACAGAAACAGACGGGTTATCCTATAAAGGTCACAGAGGGTAAGTGTCAAGGTCAAAAGTTGGTTTTCAAATGTTTTTGGGAAAAGGTTTGAAATTTCTTTGTGTTCTCAATAAATTTGATGCCAACAGGCCCAATAGGGGTATCAGGGACATTTTTCCAGCAACTTTGTTTCAATTTCTAACTAGCCCAAATCAGTTTCTAAGCTATTATTGAGAACCCTGTTTAGAGTCACTGTTTTTGAAATCTTTTCTTATCAAGTAACCCATCTAAATCTTCAACAGTGAACTGGTTGGCGAGTTGTAACCGTGATTTTTTCAATATTTCTGCTGGACATCTAATCGTGTAAGAAATCATTTGAAAATTGTTTATCACTTTATAAAGTTAAGCTCTTTCTGTGTATGATGATGTAAATATTTCGTAATGACGTCATACAGTTTACCCATATGTGAGGCTCCAAAGGGGTAAATGAATTAGCACTAATTGATCGAGTAACACAAGTATTATCCGTGATTTTGCGTTTCAACTCAAAATGCGTTCATTATTTTATCAAATAGAAGTCTTCTGAAACAATGCAAGTTTTAATGATGGAGGGCTAATGGTTCAATCGAAAGGATATGTTCATCTTTTAAAACCTACTGACTTTCGTTAAAAATAGTAATTCCCATCACTCATTGTATGGAAAGGGCAAAAACCATATAGTATATAAGTAATCACAAGCATTTTACTTTGAATTGTGGGGAGCTGTAATTTATTTAGGACTTATTTTACAGCTTTTGATTGTGTAAGAGTGATTTCATTATAAAAATAGAAAATCAGAAAGTCCAATCTGTAAATACTGATTTAATTAGTGATTTCTGCCCAAGCCCAAAGACATGCGCGTCATCGCCCATGTTCAGAATGTTTATTTTGGAAATTATTCACAGAAAAAGGTGAATAATTAAAAAAAATATGTATTTATTTCGAGTCTTTTGCGTATTCTGCGAATAGAACGGTTGCTAAGTTAGGTGTGTAAACTCTACCTCCGATCGGAGGAGCTTTGTCGCCGCATAGTAAACAATCACGGTTACTACTTGTTCAAGGATACTACTCGCCATCTAGTAGTCCTGAAGACAGCTAAATTTAACTTTCTTGTAGGAATAATGAAGTAAATCAATATAAATTGTTCTATGGCTTAAATTTATATATACTCCTTTCCAATTAATGGATTTACCAGCATTATTTTCTGGTTTGACCCTGTGACCCAATATTTAAAGTTCTGATTGGACATCTTGGCAAACAAAGTAGTCTATGATGAGACAATATATATTCAGATAAAATAGATTTTTAAGAACAAAGAATACACTTTATGTTAAAATACAAGATCGCGAACTATGAATCTCAGTAATGACAATTATTCGTACTCGATTTTTCAATTTGGTTTGTGATTACCTGAGAACTCAAATACCCGCCACAGCCCTATCAAGCTACTGAGAGAGTATCAAGTTGCTGTTTGCCCCTGGTGTGTTTCAAGTTGATGAAAGGGTTTTGTCAAGTTATTGGGATAGTGCAGAAGTTGATGAAGTGGTGTGTTAAGTTGACAAAAGGGATATGCTAGGTTGATAGTTAAAAACTGAAAAATGGAAGGAAGAAATGCAGAATATATATTTTTTAAATACTAATCACTTACTCAGCCAGTGGTAGGTCCATCTACTCAGTTTAACCAAAATTTTATGAACTTCTTTTTATGTAAGGACAAACACTGGATGTCTGCTTTGTGTATTCCCTACAAGCATAACTCCACTTGTATAATTTCAGGTCAGCGATGTTACGGGCCACCTCCAGACTGGGAAGGCGAGGCCCCGGGGCATCATGAAATATCCGTGAGTAAAATTCCAACAGACTGGTATGAAGATAGACTGGTTCCAATCTTCAGTAAGTTTGGAAAAATTTACCAGCTCCGAATTATGATGGATAGTATCACTGGATTAACAAGACATTTCTGTTTTGTACAGTACTGTAATCGGGAGGATTCTACTAGAGCATTGAGGAAACTTGACGAGTGAGTTTTTATGTTCATATTAGATTGATACTGTGGTATGGCATCTTTTTACAATGAATTTTCATTGAAATGGATGTTCTTTTTTTTTAACCTTAAAATTGGGTTAATCCCATAGACTTCAATTCAAATTTAAAAGGAAAACAATTTTAGGAGTTAGAATCCTAATACCTTAACTCCATTATTGTGTAGACCCGCCTCCATGGTTGAGTGGTTAAGGTCGCTGACTTCAAATCATGGTAACCTCTCACTGATAGAGGGTCATGGGTTCAAGCCCCTCTACCGACCATGTCTCTTAATGTGAGAAAGTAGGCAGTTGCTTACAAAGGGAGTCTAGTACTGGTTTTTCCCAGGATCGATGGTTAGGTGAACTGTCCACCTCATATGACTCTTGACTGTTGAAGAGGGGTGTAAAACTTGATATGAACAAACCAAAAAAACAGTATTGTGTATAAGATCCAATATTTTACAGTGACTTTTCTTGTCAGGTATATGTTAGAAGGAGGTCAGACTTTGAAAGCCAATTTTTCCTCAGGAAATAGAACAATATTTGTTGGCAATATTCCAAAAACAGAAACAGTTGAGTCTCTGAAAGCTAAGTTCGGTCCTCATGTACATGGTAAGTACAACGTTGCTATGGCAACAAGCTCATATCTTACATATAATTGTTATCACTTCTGTATTGGCATTTCCATTATCCCAAACTGGGCCATTCTAGAAAAATGATTGTTTGGGGTCACCCTACCCAGAGAATTTTCAGTGGGTAGGTAGGCAGGAAATATTTTTATATCATATATGTTCAGAATATTTACATGTAGTTGTTCAGAATAATCTAGCCAAAAGTATCTGTTAGGGTTTGAACTTACCTAATTCACAAAATACCTTTTCCACAAAATATTTACATTTCTATACAAATAGGTGAAAATTTTCACTCAAATTATGGTTCAATCTTCACACAACTTGGTCACATGTCTACCCGCTAAGCACCATAGGGTGAACAGCTGGATTAACTTAAGAATATTAGGTTTTAAGTTTGAGCCTGTTCTCAGTGATAATTAAGTTGAAGACATAATGCATAACTGTCCTGCTAGCGTTGAAGGTCAGTGGTTCTATCCTGGTTTATGTTCACCATGGGCCTTCCTCAACTATTTAAATAGCTATAAATGTTACCATATGACCCTGCTTGCTGTTGCAACTCTAAATTGGTGTTTTATTTTCAGGTTTGCATGACATTGATATATTTGTAAGCAAAGAACAGGAGATAAAGGGATTAAAAAATCGTGGATTTTGCTTCATAGAATTTCACAGCCACAGTTACGCAGCAGAAGGGAAGAAAGTGATTGCTGGTTTAGGAGCTAAGGTGAGAATGTAATTAATTAATTAATCCAATTATCTAGTGTTTGAGGCCTTGTTCGAATCACATGTTTTAAAAAAGATATTGCAGTATAAAGCCTGATAAACAGCCTCCCTAGATTCTTTTTCAAGTCACATTTCTGATGGAATGTATCATACAAAGTGTCAAGAGTTAAATGAGCGCCCTGATTCTTTTAAGTTAATGCATCATAAGGACATTTATACATAGTTCCCACATCTACAATATATACCTCCCTTTGCAGCCATCTTGCAAGGCAAATTTCTTGTGCGTTTAATAGAAAAAATCTGAAAATTGGTTATTAATCAACTCATTTAATAAAATCATGAAGTTTTTAATGCCATAAGCACATCAGGTTGAAAAAAAAATGTAGTTGTCACATATGAATATCCTATATTTAGAATTATCAAAACAAAAATATAAATATAATCTATCAATGCCTGTTGAATTTGCCAAACAAGATGGCCACCAAGGGAGGTAATTATTGTTGATGTGGGAACTATGTATAAGATGATTAACGATTTGAACTTTTGTATGTTTGTAGTTATTTGAGGACAAAGTGTTGAGAGTGGAATGGGCAGAGAAACAATATGATATGAGTCCTGCGGAGA
Organism: Lutraria lutraria; assembly: GCA_964023205.1. Lineage (NCBI taxonomy): Eukaryota > Metazoa > Mollusca > Bivalvia > Venerida > Mactridae > Lutraria > Lutraria lutraria. Next base: position 6,120,572 of record OZ026849.1, read on the forward strand.
GTTCAAAGGTTAAATCAGTTCATGTTAGTAATATATCTTCTTCTGTTACTGAGGAGATGCTGCGAATGAAATTTGAAGCGTATGGAAAGTTGGTTAATGTTCAGAAAGTGAGAGACTACGCCTTCATACATTATGAAGATCGTGAAGATTGCTTGGATGCCATACACGAGGCTAGCGGCACGGAACTCGGTGGTCTTAATATCGTCTGCCGTCTGTCGACATCTGGACCGATGTTGCGAAGGATAAAGAAAAAAAATGAGAAAGCCAAGCTGAGAGGTGAGTTCGACTATGGAATGGGAAAAGAACGGCAGGAGCCACCTCCTCCTAAACATAGTCATAGAAACTATGAATCTTCTAGAAATTTCCAGTCGGGTAACCGCGATGGTCGGCATGGAAACGCTGGCTATGGGGGCCATTTTGGTCGGGATCGGTCCAGTTCCCATCAAGGTTACCGGGGAAGAAAAGACGGAAACCAGTCAGGGAATAAACGAAGATATGATGGTAATAATGATTACCCTGGTTCCCGAAAACAGCGTAGATACTGAATTAAATGCTTGTTACAATCTGATGCATGAAAACAGCGTAGATATTCAACTTTACGCTCGTTACAAACTGGTTTATGAAAATACTGATTTTAAGATCCTTGCTAGTGCCTGGTGTCTTATAGATTACATTTTCATGGTTAATGTTGAAAGATAATTTCTAAGATCTTCAAGTTTCACAGTCAAAGTGGTAAGGATTGGGTTATATACTCTACTTACTTATTTATTGACTACTATGTGGTTCTATTATAGAGGAATTGAATGGTTTGTTACATAGAAGAAATGAATTTAACTTGTTCTGGACTTGAAGTCTGTACCTTTATAATACAACAGATACAACAATAAGAATGGGCCTCCGTGACCGATTGGTTAAGGCTTCTGACCAGTAAGCACTAGCCGCTCATCACTGTATGTTCAAGTCCTACCTGGGACCAGAAAAATTCCCTATGTTGGGAAACTGTCCAGCTAGCTTACTGAATGTCAGTGATTCTACACAGATGTATGTCGGAGGCCTTCCTCCAAGTTAAAGCTGTAAAAGTTGCTAAATGACTCCGGCTTTGGTGCTACATTGAACCAGTCTAATTCAAAGGAGTTTCTTGTATGATAAATTCATTATATACCTGTAATAAATTCAACTATCTTGTGGAACAACCCTCGTTCTGTTCAGTGTTAAAATATTTTGGTCTCTTTAGTGTCTTTAGGTTTATTATGCTGTTTTGTTGTGATGCTTGTACCTTTTGCAGTATAACTGTATAACCAACAAAACTCTGTTACTACAGTACTACAAGTTTAAGTGATTCAATCAATCATGTATCATCTAATTCCAAGGTCTGTTCTGACAAATCGAAGGACAAGTGCATACTACAACTCGCTGATGAAATGTGCATTTTTGTGGCACGATACTAGTAGTAAATCATGTTTACTTCATTTGTTTGTTTGATTGAATCAAATGTTGTGTTAAATGTTAATAAAATGATCTAAATCATACTGGTGGCCGTGGGTCCAGTGCACTGGATTTTTAACCCTGCAATCTGGATTCAATTAACGATATTTAACTCAAATAAATATATGTATATAAATTGTTTGTTTGCGTTATATGTAAAAAAAATGTTAATGGTCAACACAGCTTGTGACTTAAACCACAGAAACCATTGATTAAATCATACAGTTCTCTGTTTTATTGTATGCTAGACAGAATGTGGTATTAGACAAAAGTACAAAGATGGTCTAATAACATTTCCCACAATTTCATTCTATCTATAATCTCTTGATGTGTTATAATTCAATAAAATTGATTTCATCTGGTTGTAAGAATTCGATTTTTGACTTTAATATAAAATGAGTTTTGAGACTTTGCCTACTAGACCCAGATGATTTTATGCTGATATGTTTTACATGTTCTTAGTATATACATGTATAAGGGAACAAATTGTAACATTTCTGGTCAAAGACACAAGATTCCTAGACAGAAAAAGTCCAAGAGTCCATAATTGATGTTCTACTATATTTTGTTTGTGAAACTGGGCCTGATGTCCAGAAGTTAAAAGTTGCCTCACTAAATTTGTCATTTCTCTCATTAAATAATGGTAAAATTTTACAACATTAGACAACTTGATCAGAAGCTGTGGAATACAGGTGACTGCTGGTCCAAAAGTCACATACATAGCATTCCTGGTTCAATGGCTTTAAGAGTCGAAGTCCAAAGCAAAACTTTGCTAGAATGACCACATGAACTTTTTTAGTATGAAAGAATGTTGAGATCAAAAATAATTTCAAGAATTATATTCTGTGTCAAGTGTTTTCAAAGTCACCACCAGTGGTCATAATCAGCACCCAAAAGAAGTGAAAAATGTTACTTTTCAGGAGCTTTGCCCCTACTGGATCCCTAACAATTTCTCAGTTTTGCAAACTTTAGCTCACCTGTTAATTTGAGGTTGTTAACACTAGAGGCCACATTTTTTACTGGATCTTCATCAAATTTGTTCAGAATGTTTGTCTCAATGATAGCTTAGACAAGCTCGAACATGGGTCATCTTAGGTCAAAAGGAAGGTCGCCCAGGTTAAGTCCCATGAAAACCTTGTGAACACTCAAGATTTCACAGTTTTGATTGGACCTTCATTGAACCTTTTCATAATATTTGTCTCAATGATGACTTGGACAAGATCGAGCATGGGTCATGTTGGGTCAAAATTTAGGTCACTGGGCCAAATCCTAGAAAAACATTGTTAACAATCTAGAGTACACAGTTATGATTTGATCTTCGTCCAACCTTGTCTCGATGATATCGTCGACAAAAACAAAAATTTGGTCCTGAGGTCAAATCACTGGTAAACCCTAATAAAACTGTAGAGGCAACATTTTTAGCTCACCAGAGCACGAATGTGCTCAGGGTGAGCTTTTGTGATCGCCCTGCATCCATCTTTCGTCGTGAAGTGGCGCCCATATTTACTTAAAACAACATCTCCTCCTACACTGCTATGCCGATTGCAACCAAACTGCTGGAATTATCCTAGGGTGGTCCCCTTTCAAAGTTGTTCAAAAAATTAAATTTCATTAAAAACTGGTTGTTATGGCAACAAATAGAAAAAACTTAAAAAATCTTCTTGTCCGAAACCACAGGGCCTAGAGCTGAGATATTTGGTATGTAGCATTGTCTAATGGAACTCTACAAAGTTTGTTCAAATTATTCCCCTGGGGTCAAAATTGGCTCCGCCCCAGGGGTAACTTGATTTTACATAGACTTGTATAGGAAATTTAAAAAATCTTCTTGTCAAAAACTAAAATGCCAAGAGCTTTGATATTTGGTGTGTAGCATTGTCTAGTGGACCTCTACCAAGTTTGTTCAAATTATTGCCCTAGGGTCAAAATTGGCCCTGCCCCGGCGGTCACTTGATTTATTTAGACTTGTATATAGGAAAATTTAAAAATTCTTCTCCGAAACCGCAAGGCCTAGAGCTTAGATATTTTGTATATGGCATTGTCTAGTGGACCTGTACCAAGTTTGTTCAAATTATGGCCCCGGGTCAAAATTGGCCCTGCCCTTGGGTTTATTCTATTTTATATAGGAAATTTAAAAAATCTTCCTTCTCCATAGAGCTAAGATATTTGGTGTGTAGCATTGTCTAGTGGACCTCTACCAAGTTTGTTCAAATTATTGCCCTAGGCTCAAAATTGGCCCGCCCCAGGGTCACTTGATTTATATAGACTTGTATCGGAAAATTTAAAAATTCTTCTCCGAAACCGCAAGGCCTAGAGCTTAGATATTTGGTATGTAGTATTGTCTAGCAGACCTCTTCCAAATTTGTTCATATTATGGCCCTGGGGTAAAAATTGGCCCTGACCTTAGGGTCACTTGATTTTACTTGGACTCGAGTAGAAATATTTTAAAGATGTTCGTCTCCAAATGACCTTTTTTCCTGGTGAGCATTTACAGGGCCATCATGGCCCTCATGTTTATCAAAACTTGATGATAGTTGCTCATAATATCTGACTTGATTGTTAGGCTCTATTGATATGAAATAAGTCAGTCTTTACTCAGGTGAGCAAGTAAACAGCCACCATAGCCCTCGTGTTTCTATGTCGTCTGCAGAAAACATTCTGGCATAAAAGACTTGCAGGAAAAAAATACTAATTGTAGATTTTTAGTCTAAGTCTTCATTATCAAGACGACTTTTGTTTTACTTTAGAAATGAAATCAATTTTTTTTGTCTATTTGTTAAAGGCGACATTTAAATCTTCTGTATCTCAGTCTGATCAACACAATAAAGAATCAACAACACGTCTGGTCAATTATCACAACACATCTGGTCAATTGTCACAACACATCTTGTAAATTATCACAACACAACTCGTAAATTATCACAATTTTATTCAACCAGGAAGTACTGATTATTTTCTATTATAAATCATTTGATTCATAACATGAACCCAAGACAACAGATTTTTAATACAATACACAATTAAATATCAATTAATTATATAATCATTTGATTCCAATCTCATTACATACTCTAATATGTTTAATCAATCATTCGTACAGACAATAAACATTGTAATACTAGGATTCTTTACAGAATTCTACCACTGGTATTAATAGAGTTCAAAGTTTTGGACATTAACATTTCATGCACCATTCTAATTCATTCATATGCACACAGACAGACAGACGAACGGGGCAGGATAAACTTAAATCTTCTGACACAAATGTAATTACAACAAGGACAATATTTAACGTAAGAACATTTTCTAGACTAAAATAATTCCACATGGCTTAAATGATAGCATCAACAATTTCAGGGAGTTACTGGCAAAATTCTCACTAAAAACCAGCAACTTTAAGGTCCACAGAGAAAATACAGAGACCTTCAAGTTGTTGGGTAAAGATATTTTCCTCACCACAATATGAATTGAAACTAAACTCAGTACAGCAGGATTATATCTAAATGAAATATGAGAAAGTAAATTTTATATCGGGCTACATATTCATAAATATCGAACCTTATGCGAAAAAAAATATCCAGAAATAACAAAAAATGTCGGCCTGACAGTTGATTCTGGTTATTGAAATATTCAAATCACAATTATGATTTTCCGCTGCATTTTTCATGACTATCAGAGTTAAAACAATCTTGACCAGAGATGATTGAGTCCAAAAATGATTCTATGTTTCCACTGACATCCCCAAAAAATAAACGGTCAGAGGTCCGAAGAACTTGTTGTTTTCAAACACGTTTTAAGCTTGTTTGAAATACTGACAATAGAAAAATTAACCAAGTCTGATAAAAAGTCTGGGGTAAGTTAAAACTAGGAACTTTTTGATTGACACATTACCACTAAACATGAACATAGACCTACATCCAACTATATGATATTATGTCTACCACACTTGGCATTTCTTGTCAAGCACCAGGTAAATACATTCAATAAGTATAAATAATGTTTCATATAACACAATCCTTGGATCACAAATTAATCATCGTAAAATTCACTAGCTTAACATCTTTAATTAGTTATCATAATGCTGGCTTAAGATCTTCAAATAAAACATCGTACACTAGCTAGAGACCTTTAATTAATCATCGTACACTAGCAAAAGATCTTAAATTAATCATTGTACACTAGCAAATGATCTTTAATTAATGATAGTAACACTAGCTAAAGATCTTTATTCAAACATCGTAACACTAGCTGAACATTCTGCATGATGAAATGAAAAGTTTTCCTGGATTTAAATGGATGCAAATATCAACATAATGTAAAAGCGAAGAATGCCTGACGAGTGCATCATAAATTATCAGTAACAAAAATAATTAGAGACATAATACAATTTAACATCACATACCAGTACAAGTTACATGAACAAATCATCGACAAAATGCCCCATTAGTATTTTGTTTTCATTTTTTGTGTTTCTAGTTTTACTAAAATTATTTCACAGGTTAAGGAGAGACATGTTATAGAAACATGTCTTTTTGCACCTTAAACGTCCAACATTTTCCTGACCATGTAATTAAGAATTCCTCCATGCCTGAAGTAAACTAATTCCACTTCCGTGTCGAAACGTGTCTTAACTTGGAATGATTTGCCGTCTGAGAGCTGTAAGAAAAGACAATGAAAGCAATAAATCGAGGGTTCATCGCAACAGTGTCATAACTCATATTGAAATAAGAATAAGTTACGACAGTGTAGCGCTGAGCCCTCGAATTACTTAACAGTTTAATTATCTCAGAGACTTAGTTACTGATAAAACAGGAGCAGTACCAATAATCGTCTGTTCATCGCCTCAGTGAGATCTATTCACCTATGAAGTTTCATGTTGCTAGTACCTCTTATAGTTTCTGAGTTATGAGCTACATTAAGTTTTTGCATGACGCGGAAGCCGCAGTGATCCCAGTAACTCTTTGATAACAGACAAGCTGATAATAAATTTATATAAATAGTATGAAATCATGTAACAATATGAGAATATTAATAAGAAATAAGATAAATAATGGCTATATAGGAAAAGATAGGGCGAATGACTAAGTAATAGTTAATGTTACTTTTTTATTGTTGATATCCAGTAGTCTGTCTAAATATTACATATTTGTTATACAGTTGATACTAGTCACTCAATATATCCAACTTATTTATTTGCATCTTACAGGTATTTTTGTGTCATATTGTATCCTATTTAACAAACATAATGCAAAATTGTATGCCATATTGTGACGTTGCTATTGACGTCACATGACATCAATGACGTCATTTCATGTTTATGTTTACTTCCACTAACCTGACGGCCAAAACGTTACATCAAAATTTCTTATTGAAGTTTTTTTTTATCAATATCAATTATGTATTAATAATCAAGATAAATATAATCTTACTTTGACTTCCACAGTTTGACCAGGCTGTAAATTCTGTGGTAGATCAATCGTCATTGTCTCCTTCCCTGTCAGACCGAGACTGGTAGAATTCTCACCATCTAAATATTGGAACGGAATTATTCCCATTCCAACGAGGTTACTACGATGAATTCTTTCATAGCTCTCAGCAATCACAGCTTTCACACCCTGTATAAACAATCAATGAAGGTAAAATACTTAAGATGGGTTTTTGAAACAAAGCCAATTTATATACCCCTGATCTAAAAGTATGGCAGCATAAAAAGCAGTAATCATTAGGGATGGCAGCAAATCATTAATTATCTTAAATTCAGTCATCCCAAAAATAACGTCCACATTCCAATGAAGAAATATAAAGTAAGTAAATACGAAGCTGTACAACAAATACATATGCCCTCCCCCACCCCTGAGGCAGCTTGACGTAACCTAGTACAGACGAAAGGGTGAAGTAATCACTTAATAATATGCACCTGCATCATTTCATGCTCACTGTCGTAAATATTTCCAGTAAAAACCAAAGTAGAAATGATGACCACAGTTTATACACAAAGCTTTTAGCAAACATGGTTTCTTTGTCTCAACATTTGCCAAAAATAATCCAACACAAGCACATTTCTTTTTTTGCAAGGATTTTTTCCCAAAAGTTAGTAGTAATTCTATGAGTTTTTCCTTAAAATGCAACGAAAATGAAGAAACAATGGATGGTCAGCTAAGTGTCGCCAGTCACAACATGAGTTCATAAAGTAACGTCACTCACCAGAATCCAGGGTCCTTTAGCGGCCCAATCTCTTGAGGATCCTGATCCATACTCCTTCCCAGCTAGTACAACAACCTGTTTATCTTCAGTCTTGTATCTCTCTGCTGCATCAAATATATCCATCTAGAAACAGACAGTCACAATTTAACCTAGGTCGAATTTTATTTCATTGGTATCGAATTTCGTGGCAGTATTAAAGAAACAACTAAAATAGAATCCCACAATGCTTTTGTGAAAAATACTGATTTTTTTTCTCTAAAATATATTTTTCATGGGAGACAAAAAAGATCATGAGACCTTAAACATACAATATGACTGAAAATAGATCATGTGACCTGAATTGATCATTGTGACCTGAACCCCTGGGATTGGTCACAGCCCGAAACATCCTGTGACATTAAACAGATCATGTGACCTGAAATATATCATGTGACCTAAATCAGATCAGGTGATTTAAAAGGAATCTAACACTTACCTCCTCTCCTGACGGAAGATGAACAGTTCTGGGTCCAGGCTTAGAAACAAATTTGTTAACAAGACGAATATTTGCAAAAGTTCCTCGAGCCATGATGGCGTCATTTCCTCGACGGGATCCGTAAGAATTAAATTCTCGAGGGGTAAGTCTAAAAGAAAAATAGATATCTATAATTCCATAGAAATAAGCTTACCAAAAGTTTATTAAAATCTTAAAATTTATATTTTTGTTAACAAATAACACAGTCTACTTCTAGACTCCAATACAAGCGTCCTTTTTTCATTATGAAATGAAAATAATAATTGTTGTATAATGGGATTGTTAACAGTTGCATTATTTCATCAAAATTTTATAGCAGCTGTGACCAGGATTTTAGCACAGATCTCTGGATTACTGTATACAAGTCCAGCACATGAACCACGGCCTCTACTAGAATTACAGCCAGATTTTTACCTTAACAACCAGTATAAGTAAAATTAATATACAGGGTTTACTAACCCTTTTCCAGCAAGGTATCGTGCAGCCGGGCTGTTCCTGGCAATACTTCCTGCAGGTGATATATGATCTGTCGTGACGGAATCACCAAAGTTTAACAAAACATGTCCATCTTTTATACCCTGAATCTTAGGTAGTTCCTTTGTCTGTAAATGTAATATAAAAACAACTTCATTGTGGAAACATGAGTGACTGGCTTCTCTGTATACCTGGACATGCACATGTAATTTTGTAATAAATTTTGATTTACCACAGTATTTAATAGGAAACCAAGAGGCAGTCACCCTAACCAGATTTCCGGAATTCTGTCCAGTACAAACCCTGTTCTCTGTAAGTAACTTCTGCACACAAGACATCTACATCAACAGTAGAGACTCAATGACATTACAGAGAAATGGAAGAAAAATTGCTTCGGATGCAAAATTTTCAGGTCATGAGAAATTTGGGCCTAACCCAGACTTAATAACCTACAACATTTTGAATATCATTCTAACTTTTAATGATTAAAATTGGCTTTTGTAAATACTTAGAAATTATAAGTTTTAATATATAAACATACCATGGTTGAGAAAAATGGAGGACTTTGAATGTAGGTAGATTTTGTATCCCAGGGATACAAGACTTCTTCCGGGGATTCTAACTTGTTCCATCTCTCATTTCCTTGCTGTAAATTAATAAATGATAAAATAATAATAAAATAAATAGTTAACATAATAAAAATGATAATATACAGTCAAACTTGTAAACAAAGGCCACATGAAGGAAAGATAAAATGTGGCCTTTATAGACATGTGTCCTCAATTTGGATGTCATTTTGTTCTAAATAATCAATGACGGTTTATAAAATAATGATCATTATTCACAGTGTGGCCTTTATACAGAGGTGGCCGCTGACACAGGTTTGACTGTAATTCAATAAATAATTAGTTACAAAATAAACAATATGAATAATTAATAATAATAATGTAAATAACAATTATATGAATATTATGTTTCAAGCATTGATCTTTTTGCATCAAAGCAAATGATTAAACATTTTCAAATTAAATCAAGTAATTTAGAGCTTTACCTGAATTCTGGCGTAAACTTCGTTAAACATTGATGGAATGACAAACTCCTCTTCAACAGTCTGAAACAATGTTATAGAATACTGTATTATGGGATTGTTGACTGTTGTATTATGGGATTGTTGACTGTTGTATTATGGGATTGTTGACTGCTGTATTATGTGATAGTAGACTGTTGTATTATATGATAATTGACAGTTGTATTATGGGATTGTTGACTGTTGTATTATATGATAGTTGAATGTTGTATTATGGCATTGTTGACTGTTGAATTATGGGATTGTTGACTGTTGTATTATTGGGATTGGTGACTGTTGTATTATGGGATTGTTGACTGTTGTATTATGGGATTGTTGACTGTTGTATTATGGGATTGGTGACTGTTGTATTATGGGATTGTTGACTGTTGTATTATGGGATTGGTGACTGTTGTATTATGGGATTTTGACTGTTGTATTATGGTATTGTTGACTGTTGTATTATGGGATTGTTCACTGTTATATTATGGGAGTGTTCACTGTTGTATTATGGGATTGTTCACTGTTATATTATGGGAGTGTTCACTGTTGTATTATGGGAGTGTTCACTGTTGTATTATGGTATTGTTGACTGTTGTATTATGGGATTGTTGACTGTTATATTATGGGAGTGTTCACTGTTGTATTATGGGATTGTTCACTGTTGTATTATGGGAGTGTTCACTGTTATATTATGGGATTGTTCACTGTTGTATTATGGCATTGTTGACTGTTGTATTATGGGATTGTTGACTGTTGTATTATGGGATTGTTCACTGTTGTATTATGGGATTGTTCACTGGGATTTGGACTTATATATCATGGAATTCTATTCTGTACTAGATCTATTTATATCAGAAGTCTACAATCTTCAATCATACAAAATATTCAGAGTAAACACAATAACCATCAACACTATGAAGACATTTGGAGTTATCGATACAGGACAGTCTACACATAAAAGAAGCATTCAAGACGGCATGAAAAATTCATAAAAGAGAATAAATGACCAACTTACATGAATCTCTTCCCTAGTTGGCCATATGTCTCTTAAAAAGACTGGTTTACCTTCTTGGTTGTTTCCTGTCAGAGCATAAATTATAAATCTTTAATAAAACGTTAAACCAGTCTATTTAGAAGATAAAATATGATACACAGTCACAATAAAGTCATAGAACGTAAACTGTGAGCAGCCCAGATCAGAGTTTGTTGACACACAGCAAACATCATGAACGTCTAGTCTGGAGACATCGGCAAAGTAGCCTCATTCTTTCAATATAATCTTTTTTAACATGACTGCCTGGCAAAATTATCTAAGGGGCCATAATTTAATTGAGCCAGAAATGACATTGCTGATTATCAAACTTGGCCAGTATATTTGCCTGATGGCAGGAGTGGATCAGTGATCTAATGATAATACACTTGACTACCAATTGAAAGGTTTTATGTCTGAATCTAGACTTCAGATATTTCAGGGACCCAAACCCAACAACACCCAGTACATTCACAGCAGTGAGAGACAAGTGCTTGCTAGTCAGAGACAGTTACCATTGTATCACGGATGCACCAGCCCTCCTTATCATCTACAATCTAATGTCACCCACCACACACAATATCTCAATAAACAATAATGTTCAAATGGATCATGACAACAGGACTGGTCGTGCAAAAATTCCAACACTCACCAGACTTAGTCTACAAATGCATTCCTACCATGATATCAACAATAAACTAGAAATGTGTCCGGAGGCCATGAATACCCCAACTGAGAGCTAAGTCAAAAAGGGGTCTTAACTCCTGTGAAAATGTTTTAATTTTAACAGAAATATTGACCTGTATTTTATTATTATACACCTTCATGTAAAATATGAAACCAATCCATGAAATATTTCTTGAGTTATCGCTCGGAAACCAAAATTTGAACAGACAGACTGGGGTGCCGCTTAATGCCCTTCCACCATTTTGAATGGCGGGGACATAATTATACACTCACCTAAAGGTTCTGTCTCAAAGTCGATATCAACACGACCAGCGAGTGCGTAAGCTATAACTAATGGTGGACTAGCGAGATAGTTGGCACGTGTGAGTGGATGTATACGTCCTTCAAAGTTCCTGTTGCCTGACAACACTCCACAGGTAACCAGATCACCCTGTAATTCCAAGATTAATCAAGCTTTATAATTTACAAAACTTTACTGAGAAAAGAAATTTACTTCACCTAGATGAACTAAAGAAAATGTTGAAATAACAAGTAACCTTACCTAGGTAAATGAAATATCATTTTTGTTGAAATAACAAGTGAATTATTTCTGTTGAAATAACAAGTGATTATTTTTATGAAATAACAAGTGAATTATTTTTGTTGAAATAACAAGTTAATTATTTTTTGTTGAAATAACAAGTTAATTTCACTTTACATGATTATGAACTTAACTATGCATCACTGAAATGAAATATAAAATATTTACTAAAAAAGAAATTAATGATACTCCAAATAAAATAATTTACAAAGTTAACCATGATTTATATGGATAATGAATATGCAGTATAAGTGTGATATCATCACACAAATCATATCAAGTTTACAAAAATAAAAAAATGCTAAATAATTTTCAATGGTTGACTTCAACACATCATGGACAGAAATAAACTACCTTTTCTATCCCTTCAGAGATAGGTTCAGGAAGTGGTCCACTGTTACCAATACAAGTCATACAACCATATCCAACAATATCAAATCTGTATCACAAAACAAAAAAAAACAAAAAAACATTTTTTATAATTTTTTCAAGACAGTATTTAAGGACGTATATCACAATAAACTCTAACGGACACATTTTTTTTAAACTTCGCATATATAAAGATTAATCCTTTCCTACCATAAAAACTAAAAGAAAAATATAGGTCTCCATGCTCGTTTGTGAGATATCCCTGATTGTATGACCCCCAATAAGACCATTTTGAGCGGATTATCAAAAAAACATGTACTTTTGAAAAATGACTTGTACAACTGTATTTCTTCATCAACAACCAATTTATATACACCGTTTTGATTGGAATAGAGTGCAAATATTGTTTAAAGGACAAAATCGGTCTAATTTTAACCAAATTAAAAAAAAAGTATTTATTAATCAATATCCCTCTAAAAAGGAAAACGATTTAACATATGATTGAAGAAAAAAACATTCATATTTTTTTTTCAACGGACAGATTTTTATAAAACTTCACAGTGTAACACAATACATAATACTAAACAACATAAAAAGGAAAAAAAGAGGGGTATCCATGCTACTTTTTCTAATACACATGATTAAAGTTGACAAGTGTAAAACAGCCTAGCTGGGTACCAGAACAAACATTGTTCTCCATGATTAACAGCCACCTTCTCAACATAAGTCACTCAGATAAATGGTGGAGAATCAAAATTCTTAAGATACACTGTCATTAGCAGGCATATGCCTTGCCATGGTTTCGAACCCATGAACCAATAGTATGTAGACAAAACACTATACCTATCAAGCTAAAGGGAGCCACGTAACATAAATATTTCATTCTTTTTATACTCATATCAAAAACATGAAAACTATTGTTAAATTCTAATTCAATAATTACATTGTTTTATTTCTGACAACAAGACTTTTCTACACACATGAAGACAAACATATATTAACTAGTCACGTTAAAAACATACTTCCTGTTCATACAAACATTTCTTTAAATTAAGCATGAAATTCTTCTTAATAAAACATTTTTTATAACATAAATGAGATTACATCTTCATGAGTAATGTTTAGACAATGAATTCTAAAGAGGACAGCTTATTTTCTTATTCCTGACAGTCATTCATTCATCTAGTAATTTATGAACATACAAATTCTAAAAGAAAGTGTAGAAAATATACAAACCCTAATTTTTCTAAATATGGTGTGACTCCACTTTCACGGAGATAGTAAGTAACGACACCACTTCCAGGTGATAAACTCGTCTTGATGTAAGGATTTACAGACAGGCCGGCTTCCACAGCTTTCTTGGCAAGGAGACCTGGATCATATAAATCAAAGAATACCATAAGTCTGTCTGTATCAGCTTAGAATTAAGGCTAAATTTATTCTATCTAATAGTATTTGGGTTTAACTCCATTTTTTTGACAATTTTTCACTTAATATACATTACAGGTTTTCCTGGTTGGTAGGTTGGAGTGTCAACGGATGACCTATAACCCGGTGATCAGGTTGGTAGGTTGGAGTGTTAAGGGATGACCTATAACCCAGTGATCAGGTTGGTAGGTTGGAGTGTCAACGGATGACCTATAACCCAGTAATCAGAGGGTAACTTGTGAAAGTCGGTTGAATATGTATATAAATTTCAGACTACAAACCTATCCTTTACCTTTTTCTTTTTACCTTTATTCTAACCAGTACTAACCTACCCTTCAACAAGGGTTTTCTACACATGTGGCATCAACATTGTTTTCAAATATTCATGGAAGGGTATGACCTGCTGTAACCAGGAATGATCCCGGATCTCTAGCTCACTAACAACTGGACCACAGTCTCTTTCAGGCTAAAAGAAGTCATATACAGGGTCATTTGACCAAAACTGGATAAAAATCCTTTTTTTTACCACACATCTTTCATACTTTGGAATATTTACATACTTTGCTGTTAGATGTTTGGATCGGCACTAACTCTCATGGAAGATCAGAATGTTTGGCAAACCTTATGAATTAAAACCAAGACTACTTATGTATAAAATATCTTACCAGCTCCAAGCATGACTGATGGGTTACTTGTGTTTGTACAACTTGTGATGGCAGCTATGACAACAGAGCCATGATTTAACGTGTACTCTTTATCTTCAAATACCACAGGTACTGTCTTTGACTGCTGATCTTCAGCTATACCAAAACCCTGATACAATAAAATCATTGATTAATATTGACACACCTCTAAAAATGCTTTCATGTGATTGGTTAACACTGACACACCTCTAGAATGGTTGAATGTGATTGGTCAATATTAATACATCTTCATTAATATTGACAAACTTCAAGAAATGATTCAATTAGATAATATTTTTGGAACACAGATTAACCAATCAAATGTCAAAAACAACCAATTTAGAAATCAGGGTAACCAACATAATAGTCTAAAATAAAGCACCTGAATTGGTCAAATAACACAATTACTAATTCAATGATCTTGAAAGAGTTGTTTTGATTGGACGAGCCAGAGACATCAACCAATCAGAAGTACCGTTAAATAAATACATTAAACTTACTATTATATTATTTTGTTCAGCCCCTCTGGCATTTCTACAGTATAATGATGCAGATTGGCATAAAAAATGCACCACTGACCATTAGGATTAAATGCATGTATAGTAACTGGTTAACATTTCTGAGAGCATTAACCACAAACATTAAAGTAATTACAGTGCAGCTATAGGCACAAGTATTAACAAAAAGTGTTTGTGAAACATGGATGCCCCCCACAGACCAACTGGATAGTAAGACCTAGTGATCTCAAAATCTGCATGTAATGAGCAACCTTCGAACCAAATCTGAACAACTTAGGCCAAATAGTTCTCTAGTTATTGCCCTGACAAGGTTTGGTTACGCACGAACAGGCCAAACAACTCGACGTAAGGGGGCATAACAAAGTATTACCTTAAAACTTGGTTTGTTGTTGAGACATTGTTTGAAGTCCTCTTTCATTTCAGACACAGCAACTTTATCATGTGGTCTCTTAGGTCCAGAACAACAAGGCATCACAGTAGACAAATCCATCTCTATAACCTACACAACATAAAAATACGGTGTCAATGATTGATTGAAAAGGACACGCCCAATCATCTGATTGGCTGATGATTACACACCTCCAGAAAACTGGGCTATGCATAGGGCAAAACTGAAACATCTTGAGAAATTATGGTCATTCACTGGTTGACAAAAACCGCGCCCTCAGAGGTTTCAGTCATTTATTGATTGATAAACCCTGCCCTCAGTAATCTCTATAATTCATTGGCTGATTAAACCCCGCCCTCTTAAATCTCAGAAATTTAAACTATAGGTTGAAAATGACTTGCCCCAAAAATTCTAGATTATTGTAATATCATAGCAATGTTACAAATTCTGAGTGACATTGGAAAAAATAAATCTTACTTCTAAACTTGCAAGACAAAAGAAAAATGTTACCTGTGAAAAGATTGGATCTTCTTCAGCGTTTGAGAAGTTACGGAACATTTGATTGGCTCTTAGATAAGCTTCAATCAATGCTATCTTGCCTTCTTCTCGACCTGAAAACATTTATTATCACCTATATTAATAAAATCAAACATGATTTTAACTTCAGAAAATGAGTGCTTTACTGCCACATTCCAAATATAAACACTAAACAAGAGGGCCATGATGGCCCTCTATCACTCACCAGATAGAAAGACTCTTTTAGAGAAATTATCATGAGCCTTTATAAAATTAAGTGACCCAGGGGCGGGGCCAATTTTGACCCTAAGGCAATTATTTTAACAAACTTGGTAGAGGTCCACTAGACAATGCTACACACCAAGATTATTAAATGATTTTTACACAAAACCAGAGAATAATGTGCTGGGATACTGAGAAATGTAGGAGACGCACAGAGGAAATTGTGGAAGGTTGCCCGTAGCAATCAAATAACCAGTGCCGGAATACTGAGAAATGTAGGAGACACACAGAGGAAATTGTGGAAGGTTGCCTGTAGCAATCAAATAATCAGTATTCTCCATCAGATAACTTGAAAACAGAATAAGTTATCACAATATCACTAAATGTTGAATGAAATTTTATGAAAAAACTTCAGTTACAATAAAATGTCCTGTCTTCGACAAAGCACCATTATGATGGATTTTATCAAACCTTTCAACGAGTTACAAATACATCAAGTACCCTTTGTTACGATATTTAGGATAAATCATGATGATGATTTAAAGACTGACCTGTCTGTCTGAGATAAAGTAAACTTTTGTCATCTACTGGGAAGAACCCTACTGTAGCCCCATACTCTGGGCACATGTTGGATATAGTAGCCCGATCAGCTATTGACAACTCTGCCACACCAGGACCAAAAAACTCTACAAATTTCCCAACAACTCCAATGGAACGTAAATGCTGAAAGCGAAATGTGATAATTCATGTAAAATTTAAATAATAATGAAGTTTCATGCACCATATTCAAAAGCAACAATAAAGATCTCCATGCAGCACTCAAACCTACTTCCCTACATCACTTATTTCCTCACAGCGCTTAAACATTGCTTTGTTTGGTTTGTTTACTGGGCACATGCACAATACACACATGAAATGCATCAAAGCCAACAAACTAGGTCTTCAACCATTTTTGAAGATTCACCAAATACAGTCCCAAAGTAGATCTCCATTATTACTTTGTAATGGTGAGCTCAATATATATCCTACCTTAATAATGGTGAGCACATTACATATCCTACCTTATCACATACCAGTGCCGTTTTGGCCGTGCCGTAAAAACGATATGGCACGGCCGTGCATATAATATGTAAATGACGTCACAAAGTGACATCATGAACTTGATGAAGCATAATATAGACGCTGATTGATACATGTTTTTCAAAATGATAACTTCACAGGAGTAATGTTGGATTGATTTTAACAATTTCAGAAAGCAAAGACACTGTTTACATCGTAAGATATGTTCACACATTTATCATTTATGATGTTTCATAATGGAACTTTTTTTGTGCTTCTGATTAAATAGTCTTATATTACGCCTGTGTCATGTAGCAATGTCAAACAGGTAGATGTTAGGGTATGTGATAAAAAGAATATTAAATTCGTGTTGATTCGGTGTTGAATTTATTGAACTCGTGGAATTAAAACAGTATGAAGCTCGCCAGAGGCTCGCTTCATACTGTTTTATACAACTCGTTCAATAAATTCAATACGGAATCCACACTCATTAATATCCTCTATTTAGTAATGGTGAGCACATTACATATCCTACCTTTGTAATGGTGAGCACAATATCTGTTGAGGTTGTAAGAGGATTGGGTTGACCTGTCAACTTATACCCAACAACTTCTGGTAATACCATACTGATAGATTGTCCTAACATCACAGCTTCTGCTTCAATACCACCAACACCTGTAGTGTCATATCATTGGTTAATACTGACACACCTCCAAAGATCCTATGTACTGATTGGTTAATACTGACATGCCTCTATGCATAACATTTACTGATTGGTTAATACTGACACACCTCTATGCATCCTGTTTACTGATTGGTTAATACTGACACACATACATGCCATTCACTGATTTATTAATTTATACAGACACACCTCATGGTACAAAGTCACTTCTTAACATTTACTGAGAGAAAATTCACCTATCAATACAGTGATTACTTTCACCCTTATTTCAAATTCACAGGTGCAAAAAAATATTCTGGTAGATAAAGACACAGCTTCTAGAAATATTTCAACCGTTATTGGACATTAAAGCCACGCCTCTTATGTATACTTCAACGTTGTTGGTCGATAAAACTAGACCTTTTGCTTATACTTAATATTTCAACTTCTTTGTTCGATAAGTCACACCTCCTACATAATTTTATTCTAATCTTATTGGTCGATAAAAGCCACACCTCCAACATATGATTTAACCTTATTGGTCAGTAAAAGCCTAGATAAAATTTACACTTACCCCATCCAACAACTCCAAGACCATTTATCATTGTAGTATGTGAGTCTGTTCCTACAAGACTGTCAGGATAGAGCAGTTCACTATCACTGAACACAACTCTGGCTAGATATTCTAGATTCACCTGATGAACAATGCCAGACCCTGGGGGAACTATCAACATGTTTTTTAAGGCCTTAGCACCCCACTGAAAATACAATATATTTAAACATCAACACATGAACAATGGATATGTATTTACAATGATAATTATCATGAGTGATTACAATTATTTGTAAAAATACATTAAAGCCCCATTAGCTTTTTGCTGTAGAAAAATACATGCAAAAAAATCTAATAGCTGATATTATCCCAAGATAATTATTACCGACGAAACAACCCCTTTTTCGTCTGAAAACACTCATTTCACTGTGATTTTTGCTTTTGTAAACTTGAAATATGTAGAGCGTGTGACGTCACTTTACTACGTGTGCATAGCATGACTGCGGTAAAACACAGCTGTTCTATAAATAGTATTTATTTCAATGATATTGAAAAAAATACGACAGTGGTTTCGGAAACATTTTTTCTTGCTATAAAGTATGCACGGGAGGAAAACACCGCGGATTCCTCTGTTATAGAACAAACAGAAACTATTAGGACCAATACATTCATAAGCTTATGGGACTTTAAATAGTATAACAGGGTTTAATTAGTGGAATGGCTAAAGAGGAAAATAAAATTCATAGCGCTAGGGGTTTGCTAGGGCAACAAATGATGATGAAAACCACCGAAATCAGCCAAGCCCACGAAACAATACAAGTATATAAGAGATATAACACTAATTCATGGAGTATAATATTAAACTTTTAGTTTGGATGGCCAGAAGTCTGGAAACTGATTTGCCTGTCCCTAAAAACATGAGCTGATGATGAAAGTCCACTTTAACTACTTGGTTAACAATTGCTTGGTCAGAACGCTCATTCATTGGTCAATATGGACACACCTTAAAAAATACTAACCATTCATTGGTCAATATGGACGCACCTTAAGAAATACTAACCATTCATTGGTTAATATGGTTAAATTACCTTTAAGAACACAAATCTCTCTTTATTTCTCTCAAATTCCAACATTTGATTCTTTTCAAGGGCATCAGCACTGAAAAACATACAAAAAAAATCCAATAAAAACATCATGGTTCATCTTTTGTACATACATGTACATTGAGTTGTAAGAGAGATATGTTTTTTATAGTTATCTTTCAATAGTATATATTTTTTTTAATTGATACAAAAAGATCAAAGATCTGGTCAAAGGTCTGACTAGTTTGTTACAATGTAAATTTTTCCCTATTGGTATCATCAAGATAGGAGTGAATGTTTGCTTATAAAGATTAGAATTTCATGCTTTAAAAAAAGGAAAGGGAAGATAAACCATACAAAGCAACCAACCAGTATAACAATTACTTGTTGAATTCTGATTTCAATACTTTCCCTAAATTTTAACTTTACAATGGAGACCATCCAAAAATTAATCAACATCATGTTTTGAGTCACACATGTAGTCTCAATATTTATTTACTTGAAAAACTAGCATTAGTAAATTGGTGAACTATAAAATATATTTCCTTCATCAGCTTTATTTGAGCATTAAGAGATTTAAGACAGATGTACTTCCATTTCAAATCCTTACAAAAACATCAAATAGAGACATCAACCATAGGGGAGATAAATCCAGCCAAGTGATCAGGGGAATAAATCCTGTCAGTTGAACAGGGGAGATAAATCTTGTCAGGTGATCAGGGGGAATAAATCCTGTCACTTGATCAAGAGCATTAATCCTGTCAGGTGATCAGGGTGAATAAATCCTGTCAGGTTAACAGGGGGAATAAATCCTGTCCTACAATCAGAGAGATAAATCCTGTCAGGTAAACAGGGGGATAAATCCTGTCCTACAATCAAAGAGATAAATCCTGTCAGGTAAACAGGTAGATAAATCCTGTCAGGTAAACAAGGGATAAATCCTGTCAGACAACCAGGGAGAAAAAAATCTGGTCAAGTGATCAGGGGGGACAAATCCTGTCAAACGACAAAAGAATTCAAGTGAATTCAACTGACTGATGAAGGATGTTTACACCTTTAGAACGACATAAACAATATCTGAACAAATAATTTACAACAAACCGTAACAAGGCATTTAAAAAACAGAACAAACTCCAATTGTCTGACATCTTAGAAGAACAGGGTAACATTTTGCATGTGACACTGCTGTGTATTATGTTCAGCATTTATGGCAAGTTTCATAAGAATCACGTTTCAGGGTGCTCCCTAGACTTCAAAAGTTTGGGTCAAAATGACCGTTAGCTGATTAAAATTTAAAGAGTCAACAAAATTTCCTACTAATGTTATAGTAAATTTGACCATTTGGTTCCAATTCTCAAGAGTCAAAAACCCTATTTTGCAAATTTCAAGAGTTAAAATGCCATTTTAAGGGTCAAAGAAGAGCCCTGTGTGTGAGACTTAAAGCTAAGACATGAAACGTTCCACCATGACAGACATACACACAGACACCATGACAAACAGATAGACAGACAATGCTGTTTCTTGTATTAACACCTCCATACAGAGATATCAAATTAGGAAGTCAAAAGTCATGCATGTAAATCTCAGACATTCAGATCTCCTGAAGACATTAGACGGAATATTGCATAGAAAAATATTGCGTAACACTGAAAGCTTTGTTTAAAAATAATGTGAGCAACAAAATGTGTGATAAACTATTTGTTTATTTGGGCTTAACACTATTAGTCAATTTTTCAGTTATACCAATGCACCTAACAAGTTTTCCTGGACTGTATTCTAACCAGTACTAACTTACTCCTCCATAAGGAGCCAGTAACTTCTCCACATGTAGGGGAAGTAGACATAATTGTCAAATTTTCATGGAAGGGCATGCCCTGGCGCGACCAGGAATCGAATACAGATTGCCAGGTTACAAATCTAGTGCACTAACCACTGGACCACAGCCCAAGATAAACTAACAGCACTAAAGGAGGATACTATTAAGAGAAATTAAATGAAATTGTTTATGTAATTAACTGAAAATGTAAACATATCTTGATTGAGACCAATGTTCTAGCCACTGAGCTAACTAGGTGGGCCAATGTTACTTCACAATCATAAAAGATTTTTTTTCAAAATTAACTTAAACATGTTCCAAAAATTGGAAATCAATTATTTACAACTTAAACAAAATATTCAAATAATTTTATTACAGACAAATAATCATATTGCATCATTTTTACAATTGGTATTTAATTGAAGAAAATATTTTTTTCAATCAAGATTTATTAATTAAATCAAGTAGAAATACCTAAACACTAAGAATAGTAAAAGAAAAGTAAACAAAACGTAAACAAAGATATACAGTATAAAAACTGCAGACAGAATTTTATACAAATCAACAGCGAAATTGAAAAAAAAATTAAAAGAAGAATAGCAAAAGACAAAGTCAATTTTGTTTTATTTCGAAATAAAAAATTACAAAATAATTCACATGATTTTATCATACAATTTCTTGATTTAGAAATAAATTCAGTAACAAATATCCCCTGTTCAGAATGTAACTATGGTAACCAATACTTCGCCAAAAGTGAGAAAAAAAATGTACTAAATGTACTTAACTAAAGACATCATATTTAGATATTGCACGATGAAGTGAAGAAAAAGTAGTTATCTGTAATTTATTTATAAAATAAACATCATCTTTTGTCATTACATTGTTGAACTAAAAGTTATAAAAAAGTTCTAACACAAATCAAGAAAATGAATGAAAAATATGACAAAAATTTGAATTATTTATGTACCAACCCGGGAGTAATTTTTCCATGAAAAGGACAAACTTTATCTGAGATTGGCAATTCACGACCTTGACCTTTACACAGGGTACATGGTGCATTTGGTTGACCTTGACCTGTGACCTTCAAGGCTGAAGTCGGATTTGACCTTTGGCATGACTTTTGACCTCCGCCTGGATTGGGCGTTTTGACAAGATTGCTGTAAAAACAACAAATAAATAGTAAAAACTTAAAACAAAACAAAATAAATAATAATTATTACTTCATTTAATTTCCTTGCGAAAATTATATTGTGCTAGGACAGAAATATTATTGAAAAAAAACTTTAAAGCAATTTTCTTCAAGCAATGGGATTATGTTAACATGGTCCAGTATATGGAGAGTTAAATACATCTCATTAGAGCAGAATCAGCCTAAATATAAACAAGAGAGCCATGATGGCCCTATATCACTCACCAGATAAAAAGACTCTTAGAGAAAATCATCATGAGACTTTGTAAAATTGAGTGACCCTGAGGCGGGACAAATTTTGCCCCTAAGGCAATTATTTTAACAAACTTGGTAGAGGTCCACTAGACAATGCTACACACCAAATACCTAAGCTCTAGGCCTTGTAGTTTCTGACAAGAAGATTTTTAAAATGTCCCTATATAATTCTATGTAAAATCAAGTGACCCCTGGGGCAGGGCCAATTTTGACCCTAGGGCAATAATTTGAACAAACTTGGTAGGGTCCACTAGACAATAATTTGAACAAACTTGGTAAATGTCCATCAGACAATGCTACATACAAAATATGTAAGTTCAAGGCTTTGAGGTTTTGGACAAGAAGACTTTCTTGTTTTCCTATATAAGCCTATATAAATCATGTGAACCCTGGGGCGGGGCAAATTTTCACCCAGGGGCCATACTTTTAACAGACTCGGTAGAGGTCCACTAGACAATGCTACATACCAAATATCTTAGCTCTAGGTCTTGTGGTTTCGTACAAGCAGATTTTTTCAATTTTCTACATAGATTAGAGTAAACCCTTGCGGCAGGGCCAATTTTGACCCTAAGACAATAATTCGAACAAACATGGTAGAGGACCACTAGACAATTCTACACACCAAATATTTAAACTCCAGGCATTGTAGTTTCTGACAAAAAGATTTTTTGAATTTCCCTATATTAGTCTATGTAAAATCTAGTGACCCCTGGGGCGGGGCCAATTTTGATCCTAGGACAATAATTTGGTAGAGGTCCACTAGACAATGCTACACACCAAATATCTAAGCTCTAGGCCCCGTGGTTTTGGACAACCTATTGGTTGCCATGGCAACCAGAGTTTTTAATGAAATTAATTTTTTTAACAACTTTGGTAGAGCTTCATGCAAGGAACATCCATGTAAAGTTGAATTGGCCAACTGGTTAAGAAGGAGATGTTGTTCAAAGCAATTGCTGACGCACGCACGCACACACACACACGGACATCACACGATCACAATAGCTCACCATAAGCACTTTGTGTTCTGGTGAGCTAAAAATGCTTGGTTTGACTTAACCTGAAATAATTCCTAATAATTTCTACTTTTAAGAGAAAAAACTTCAGCAAAATTTACAAATTCATAGAAGTAAGAGCCCAGTCTATTTGTCATCATAATTATTGAACTGTTACATTTGGAAGTACAAAGACAGCATTTTGAACATTTCTGGTGCAAGGCAGCCCCTTTCACTTAACTCCCATCCCACTTCACCGCCCCAAAGAGGACGGGATGAGCTGACTACATGTTTATGAACATTAATTAATCTCAGTTTTGAAAGTTGATTG
The DNA here is from genome assembly GCA_964023205.1 of Lutraria lutraria. Lineage (NCBI taxonomy): Eukaryota > Metazoa > Mollusca > Bivalvia > Venerida > Mactridae > Lutraria > Lutraria lutraria. The sequence continues at coordinate 6,144,677 of OZ026849.1, forward strand.
ACACTATATTTAATACCAAGTGTGGCATTAACTAGAATACTAAGATCATAAGATAGTATGACCATTATATACTGTGACCATCAACTAATTAATGATAGAAAAAATGAATATTTTTAATGACAATTATTAACATTCATTCCAATACTAAGCTGTCAGAGGGAGGAAGGGAGGACCAGGGCCCTTAATCCCACAAAAGGACTCTAAAATGATTAATTAAAAAAAATTAACAAGACACTTTGTGTAAGAATAACTGGAATAAATGGGTGAATTGACTGGTTTTAAACCAATATGACTGTTCATTTAATGCTTATATCATTACCATTATAAAACAAGAATCAGTACATTATATCTGATTATACAGAATATTCATGGGAATTTCTACTTTGTTTAAAACTATTCATACCAAAATAAAGTATCGCTTTAATTCTGTAACAGGAAAGTTTTATTGCTTTGATTCAATCAACATAACTTAAAATACCAATTTACAAACAAATTAAAACATTTTTAATGCCACAGCTCATTATCAATAATGCAGTTTTCATGAAAGCAAATTTTGTTGACAAGCAATGATAAAAAAATCAAACATATAAGAACTTTATCTTTAAAGACAAAATTTAATCATAATTATTTCATTAAAATCAAATTTAAAAAATTATGTCTACAGATTTGGCAGCATTTTATAAACTTTTTGTGGTATGAATAGGTTCAAACGAGAATCTAGCTTGTATATATGTTGAATTTACCTTCGTGAAACATCAACTTGTATAGAATGGTCAATGACTAGATCCGCTGGACAAACAGGATTAATCTTCTCTGGGTCACCACCAAGTCGCTGGACTGCATCACGCATAGCAGCAAAATCTACAACTGCTGGTACCCCACTACAAGAAAAGTTATACCAAATCAGACAATAGCTGGTACCCCACTACAAGAAAAATAATACCAAATCAGACAATAGCTGGTACCCCTCTACAAGTCACTGGACTTCATCATACATAGCAGCAAAATCAGATGGTACCCCACTACAAGATGTGTGACATTAAAATGAAACAACAGTACTGTTGGCATTGCGCAATTTTATTAACCTGTCAAAACTGCATAATATCCCGTTCAATGCAAGAATTTATTTTTACCTTCATGTGATTCGATAACTTTCATAAGCCATACAATAACCTTTGTTTGTTGAATGTATGTATACAACTAACAGGGAACACGCTAGGCTGTAAATTTAGGGAGACTTCACTTCTCCCTGCACTCAGATTAGGGAGAAGTTTGAAAATTTTGGGAGAAGTGGTGACAAGTTGGCAACGTAATGCACAAAAACTTCAAATTTACTACAGTTTGTCTGCAAATGAGACAGCAATACAACATATCTTGAAATGCATTGTTTATTTGTCAGCTTCACAAGTTCAGAGGTTTCCATATGTATGTAATTGTAAAAGCAGTTTTAACAGGAAAGCGTAGTGAGTCATGACCTCTTACAATATTTGCTAAGCAAGTCAAAGGTCATTATTACAGTTGACTTTTACCACTTTCACAGGTCTTGATGATGCAACATCATTAAAATGTAATCAGAAATGTATTAATGAACTTGGAATAATAATCTGAAGTAAACTAAAATTTGTCCTAGCAAATGGAGAATTTATTCTGAATAGTACTTGTCAGAAACTCAGAAGATTTAGTAAGAAAGATAAGAGACCATTAGAACAGACTTTCATTAAATAGACATTAGATGATGTATGGTTTCACCATGCATATAGTGCTGTTATCCGAAAATTGATGTCCGAAATTCGTGTACATTAGGTGATACGAGTGTATTGACTGCTTATGAAAATTAACTCTACTCATCACACAGGATTAAATCATGCACCATCTGCAGTGATAATATAGCAATTAACCTCCAATTTGTACCTTTTATCGGTATGGTATCGGTAACCTATTTGTTAACTTGAAGTGGTGCCGGTCAATAGACAATCATGTGTATACTAAGGTGAAATCCAATACTAAGCTTAGCGCTCATTGGTCATTAGTGCATCTCTCAACCAATCAGGTATCGCCTTACAATTACACCTTTGATAGACGATGCTACCATGTGCATTGAAGTATATCGATTGATAGGGTTTGTTTACATGACTAAGTTGATACCTATCATGTGTAATGAAGTGTTTCAATTAACAGGGGTTGTTAACACACTGGGATACTTGATAATTGGAATGTTTATTGCATGGGCTATTGTTTGAAGTCTGGCTGGGGGTCAAATGTGTTTCAAAGGGCCAGATTTTGTCATTCTTTTTCAAGAATTTCACGGCGACTTTTCTTCGCTTAACTTTTAAAATACGGCGAAATGAATGAACTTTGAGCGACTTTTTCGCCCCAATCGCCTAGAAACGTGTTCCCTGAACTAAGATAAAATGGAACATTTCCTCGCATAAAATAAACAGAAACTATTGACTGTGGTATGAAGCTAAAAATAGACACATTCAGCGACCGTGTAATTATTCAGCTTTGACAGTTTAATAAAATGGCACTATACTCCACTATAAGACAAATAAAATCAAATGAAGCTCTGCCTGGTACCCTGCAATACAGAAATAGAATCAAATGAGGCTCTGCCCGGTACCCTGCAATACAGAAATAGAATCAAATGAAACTGACACTGGTATCCCTATACACATTGAAACATCTTATCTGACTACAGCTGGTAATCCTTGAAACATATACAATAGTATCAAATTAAGGGAAAGTAGAAAAATTATTCTAAAACACTCTTGATTTGTAGCATCATTTGGGTAAGGATATTAAATCATTTACATTGTAAAGCAGTAGAAGTGTGCTCCTGGATTTATTTATTACACCTGACTGATTAGGTTTGTGTGTTAAAGTGTCCAAGTTAATAAATAATATTAATAAACCAGTAAATTCTTAAAAACAATAAAATCTAAAATCCTTAAATTCCAACACTGAGAGATGAATTCATTTTCATCTTATGTTGTTAGATTTAAATTTTACGTACGTGAAATCCTGCAAGATGACTCTGGAAGGTTTGAAGGGGATTTCTACACTTCTGGACTGGTTCACTTCCCAGTCCATTATTTTCTCCACATCGGACTGGTTCACATAAAAATCATCACAATTTCTCACTGCTGACTCCAGTAACACACGAATAGAGTATGGAAGTTTTCCTATAAATATCAACAAATCATACACAGGTAAGAGAATGAATTACGTTAGTATAAAAGAAGTGATTGTTCTCAGCTGTTTGGGAATGCATATGATTGGGAATTATGAGTCATGACAACAGTGAACTAAGTTATTGGGAAATTTTATCAACAGACAATGCCAATTAAAGTGAGTACTCTGGTTTCTTTGCACAAGGTGTCAACAGCAAAGAAAGAAAAATATTACATGAATAGACAAAAGTCAAAACAAAAAACTAACTAATTATGTCAAGATACAACAATTCAAACAACACAAAACATACCATATCGTTTGTCCCCTAAACCTGGTAGACTGTAATATTTCCATTCCTTTCCTCCCACTTGAATGGACTTCTTGCACTTTTCAAAAGGATTCATACCTACAATATTTTGTGTTTGAGTTTATGCCATATATACATCAACATTATATTTACATTTAAACTTAGCAGTATCAGCCATTGTGCTGCAGCCTGGTCCAGTGGTTAGTGCGCTGGATTACAGGGCTTGACACTAACTTTTTCCGGAGATAGTCAACAGGACTACAAGCAAAGAAAATGAGGTAGTCCTTGCAAAATATAGGTAGTCTTCATTCTACTAAATAGAAATGAGTTTGTCATTTTATTTCAATGCTTATCGAGTGAACTTTATCAGAATAAAAGACAAGTATGAAAGTCAGATTTTCAAGAATGTATTGAACAAAGTTATACAGGTTACATCACATCAGATCTTTATTATTTAATTTACTTAAAGTAATAGAAATCAGGTCACCCAAATTTCAGATAGCCTGACAGGATACCCAGCTTGGCAACCTAGGTAGACCTTGGAGAAAATAGGACGCCTCGGGCTAACGGACCATTGTTAGTGTCAAGTCCTGGATTAGTAACCCATAGATCCAGATTCGATTCCAATGCAAGGCAAGTGGCCGGTTCCTTGTACATTGCATGCCGTGACTTTAAAACATTTTTCATCGATGATTTATGTCATTTGTACAGTCAGGTCAATTTATGGTTTATAACTTGAATTCAATTCAAATTAATACCACTATACAATTGTATCGCATTTTGATTGGCCAATTCGCAGTTTTTGTATAAAATCAATATGGCCGTGTGTCAAAGAATGCAAGCAGATGACCTATGTTTTTATTGTTTTTAGAGTATTTTTATGTTTTTTGACACAAAGAATGATTGTTTATATGAATGAAATGGTTTAATGATTGCATACTAGCACTGTCATGAATTTCAAGCTAAGTACTGTAAAGAGTTAGACTCGTGGTATTTCAATGACCCTGGAGTACAATTTAACTAAGATTTTACCATATATATGTGTAATTTCATTATTTACTTCACTATGTAAATTGACCCCAAGTCTTATACCAGTATATCGTTGCACCACTACTGTACCACATATCAAACTACCTGGGCCTTTTTTCCAAAAATTGGGAAGGGGCTGCGGCCTTAGCCTTTCATTTTGGGAAATTTCAGCACGTCGGATATTTGGCCAAATTTTGAGGTTAGACTACTGAGTTTAAGTAACATTGTATTTTTGCCTAAAATTGGGAAAAAAACAGCCGTTCTGCGACTGGGAAGTCACCGAATTTCGGCCCCTGCTTCCTTTTTCTCAAAGTAATTTATTGTGACAACCACAGGCTCTTTAGACTAACCCAGACTTTGTTTCAGCCTAGCTCTAGGATTCCACCTTTTTAAGCTTAACACACAATGTGACACATACAAGCCATGGGCATGGCACCAAATGTAATACTTATAGAGGAGGAAAATATTGTTTCCGATACTGGGCTCGAACCCACGACCTCCTGCTTGCAAGTCAAATGCTCTTACCAACTGAAATAATCCCGCTGTTAATAATACAGCCAAATCATCATACATGTATACAAATACCATGTACTCCATACATTTATAGAAATCATTTACCTTCAAATGACAAAATTCCTGATACAAAACTTAGCATATAAGGGCCACAAATATTCAATTCGAAATAATGAAAGACAGGACTCAAACTGGATGTCTGTCATTAACGATCCTATTCCTACACACTTTGACCTCATTTGACGTTCACAAATCAGAACGGAGATAAACACATTAGTCTACTTACACCAATCTGGTGAATAATTCACAGAAAGTAACAATTTTACAGAAAATAACATTAAAAATAAACAAAATATCGTTAATTTATCAAACAATCTGATCCATGAAACACAGACAAATAAAAAATAACAAATAACAATTTCCATACCAGAGTTGTCCGCCATTTTGAACTTTCGGGAAATCACGTGTGCCTTGTAGGTAGGCTCTAATACAATCTATAAACTTATACCGGAAATTAAAAACGTCTTACGATAAACCGTCTTAAAAGTGAATTCTCTTCACATTTCAAACCACGATAGGACCCGATGTTTAGAAATAAAGGTATATAACCATATCCGGTGTTTAACACTAGACAAGATTGTAGATAATCAAACACAGTGTTTGACACTAGAGAACACAGTACATAACCGTATCTGGTGTTTGACACTAGAGAACACAGTACATAACCAAATTTTGACATAACCGTATCTGGTGTTTGACACTAGAGAACACAGTACATAACCGTATCTGGTGTTTGACACTAGATAATACAGTACATAACCGTATCTGGTGTTTGACACTAGAAAACACATTGCATAATCATACCTGGTGTTTGACACCAGAGAACACAGTACATAATCAGACCTGGTCTTTGACACTAGACAACACAGTATATAATCATACCTGGTCTTTGACACTAGATAACACAGTATATAATCATACCTAGTGTTTGACACTAGAGAACATAGTACATAATCATACCTGGTGTTTGACACTAGAGAACACAGTATATAATCATACATGGTGTTTGACACTAGAGAACACAGTATATAATCATACCTGGTGTTTGACACTAGAGAACACAGTACATAATCATACCTGGTGTTTGACACTAGAGAACACAGTGCATAATCATACCTGGTGTTTGACACTAGAGAACACAGTACATAATCATACCTGGTGTTTGACACTAGAGAACACAGTGCATAATCATACCTGGTGTTTGACACTAGAGAACACAGTGCATAATCATACCTGGTGTTTGACACTAGACAACACAGTATATAATCATACATGGTGTTTGACACTAGAGAACACAGTATATAATCATACCTGGTGTTTGACTCTAGAGAACACAGTATATAACCATATCTGGTGTTTGACACTAGAGAACACAGTATATAACCATACCTGGTGTTTGACACTAGAGAACACAGTATAAATTTTTATAACCATGCCTAGTGTTTGACACTAGAGAACACATTATATAATCATACCTGGTGTTTGACACTAGAGAACACAGTATATAATCATACCTGGTGTTTGACACTAGATAACACAGTATATGACTATATAAGGTGTTTGACACTAGACAACACAGTACAACACAGTATATATAACTATTCCTATAACCATTTTAATGAGCACATATTGTTTTGGTTGTCTGGTCATATGCGAACCATAGAGTACAGTCACAGGCACCCTTGTACCATCACGTGATGTCTAAAAAAGATTTTGTGAAGAACTACCATTGAAGTTGAAGTAGTGTCTGAAACTAGACAACACAGTATATATAACCATTCATAGTGTCTGACACTTGACAACACAGTATATGACTATATAAGGTGTTGGACACTATATAACACAGTATATAACCATTCCTAGTGTCTGACACTATAGACAGCACAACATATTTCATAGACAGTATGTTTAAACTACATATATTTTAAATGATACAATCATGTTATAATTTATATCTTGATTGAATAAAGTAATATAGGTCTTTTTCTAAGTTAAACAAAAGACCTACATGTATGTATAGGTCTTTGGTTAAACGAGAGTAAAATTTAACTACTATATTTTTTGTTAATAGGCTAGTGCAAAGAATTCAATGGATGCTCGAAAGACCTGTAAGAGTGCTTACTTACGACAGACAGTAACATATAAACTTATCGAAGGCCTGTAAGTGTATTATCTTATCAAAGGCTTGAAAGAGTACTATCTTACGTATGTATATGTAGCATCCTATATATGAACTTATCAAAGGCCAGTAAAGAATTCTTTAAGTATAAAAGAATGTCATCATAATTATGCATACTGCGAACAAATCATGTCAATGATGATATATACTGTGAACAAACCATGTCAATGATGATATACAAACCATGTCAATGATGATATACAAACCATGTCAATGATGATATACATGTATACTGTGAACAAACCATGTCAATGATGATATATCCTGTGAACAAACCATGTCAATGATGATATACATGTATGTATACTGTGAACAAACCATGTCAATGATGATATATCCTGTGAACAAACCATGTCAATGATGATATATCATGTGAACAAACCATGTCAATGATGATATATCCTGTGAACAAACCATGTCAATGATGATATATCCTGTGAAAAACCATGTCAATGATGATATATCATGTGAACAAACCATGTCAATGATGATATATCTCACTAATGATGAAATCATAGTAATAAGTTAACAAATTACACATATTTCTGTTCTATTTTTGTGAGTTAAACTTTGTTCTACTTCTCCAGGCTGTCACTCACTCGGTGCATGAATTGGGGCAATCTCTACCCAGAGTTGTCGTTCCTTTCCAATCCACACATAGTGTGAGCGTAGCAGGAACGACAACTCTGGGTAGAGATTGGAATTGGGGATCAATGTATGTAAGTTTACTACATCCTCCATGTTGATTTATGGTTTAAGGAAGTAATCAGATATCTGCGCAGTACTCGGGAGTACAACAATTTTACATCTTGGCAGAACATTTACACAGTATTCCTTTATTCGGGAGTACCACAATTTTACATCTTGGCAGAACATTTATACAGTATTCCTTCATTCGGGAGTGCAGTTTTACATCTTGGCAGAACATTTATACAGTATTCCTTCATTCGGGAGTGCAGTTTTACATCTTGGCAGAACATTTATACAGTATTCCTTCATTCGGGAGTGCAGTTTTACATCTTGGCAGAACATTTATACAGTATTCCTTCATTCGGGAGTGCAGTTTTACATCTTGGCAGAACATTTATACAGTATTCCTTCATTCGGGAGTGCAGTTTTACATCTTGGCAGAACATTTATACAGTATTCCTTCATTCGGGAGTGCAGTTTTACATCTTGGCAGAACATTTATACAGTATTCCTTCATTCGGGAGTGCAGTTTTACATCTTGGCAGAACATTTATACAGTATTCCTTCATTCGGGAGTGCAGTTTTACATCTTGGCAGAACAATTATACAGTATTCCTTCATTCGGGAGTGCAGTTTTACATCTTGGCAGAACATTTATACAGTATTCCTTCATTCGGGAGTGCAGTTTTACATCTTGGCAGAACATTTATACAGTATTCCTTCATTCGGGAGTGCAGTTTTACATCTTGGCAGAACATTTATACAGTATTCCTTCATTCGGGAGTGCAGTTTTACATCTTGGCAGAACATTTATACAGTATTCCTTCATTCGGGAGTGCAGTTTTACATCTTGGCAGAACATTTATACAGTATTCCTTCATTCGGGAGTGCAGTTTTACATCTTGGCAGAACATTTATACAGTATTCCTTCATTCGGGAGTACAGTTTTACATCTTGGCAGAACATTTATACAGTATTCCTTCATTCGGGAGTACAGTTTTACATCTTGGCAGAACATTTATACAGTATTCCTTCATTCGGGAGTACCACAATTTTAACATTATAAGCTTGTAACGAAAACTGAAATAAAGAATGATACAAGGGTTTTTGAATAATTCAGGTCATGTTACTGCAAATCAACAACTTTTTAAGGATAGCCTCTCTCAATAATTATATGTAGAACAACAAGAGTGCTGCAAGTAGTGCCAACACTAGTCTGTACACCACCTCAGTGAGATCTATCCACCTATAAAGTTTCATGTTGCTACCTTTTATAGTATCTGAGTTATGAGTTACATTCAAGTTTTTGCCCAGATGCCGCAGTGATAACAATAGCTCGACATTTTCTTTGAAAACGGATCGGCTAAGACAAAAACAAACGCTACAGAATGTGAGTATTCCTTTATTACAGGTAATGACAATGATAAATACCCTTTGACCTTGACCTTTCACACTAAATTTCAAAAAATAAATTATCATTGACCAATTTCATAAGTAATTGGTTTCAGAAATAGCTGAAACTAAGCGTACTGTAAGTTTTAATGGAAACATTTTTGTTAGGTTAAAGGTCAAAGAATACTTTGAAATAATGAAATGACATCACATGACTAAATTTAACTGGATGACAAAATATCCGACAAGAATACATTATCTTAATATCAGATTTTGTACCATTCAATATTGGTATAAAGATATCAATATGTCCGATACTATAACTATACAATATAATCTAATCACTGAAAGTTAAAATATCAAAATTTCTCATAGAACCGTATTTGTATACTCAATATAACAGTACAGCCAGAACATGTACAAGGAACAAGTTATGAACATGTGACATAAATACCTTGATTAAAGATTTGCTATGACAGCATATAGCCTTTGAACCTAATATTTATGGACACTTTTCTTTTAACTTACAATTCATACAAAAGATCAGTGGGAAATAGATAAAACAATCTTTTGTGACCCCTAAAAAAACTGAAACTGATTAATAGCTATTTAGATGGATAGTAGAATAAGGGTCACGGAAGGGAACTGCAGAAATTCATGTTGGTTTATACGATAACAAGCAAGCTATAGAAACGTTTTTATTACCATATATAGTTTAACTGCACCATATCACTCACTAAAATCATGATACTCAGTTGAATACTTAAATAAACGAATTTTGCAACAGTTGTTTAACTAATATCGTATTTATGACACTTGAACAATCTGTGAAAATATGGTTGAAGCCTAATATCATTGTAACACCGGGATATTTACCTTCAATAATTATTTCAGGAAATAAACACATACATGCACTAATCAGAGAATATACTCACTAGAAAAATTAAACTAGCACAAAGATACTATAGGTGGGTAGTGTAACAACTAGCTCCAACGTTCACTAGTTACCACGGAAACAAAGCGGTGAATACTAGCTTACTGCACTGCTACTAAATCCAGAGTTCTTTAAGGAACACGCAGAATTTCTCAAAGTCTGTCTTCGTAAAGATGTATTTTTCTACATAGACCATAATTGGACAAATCTTTATGAAACCAAATTTAACACTAAGAAAATGGTAAATGATTCTTTCAAGATTGATCAAGTCAACAAATGCCACATACGAACACAACATACGGACACCAAAACAGGACTTTCTTTTAATTTGGCAAAATTAAGAATATATCTATGGAGATACTGATCACTTTATAGAAATGTAATCAAAACACAGCTGGAAAAACTCTTAGTTCTATTGGTACAAATATCTATTGTCTGTGTTGTCAAGTGACAGAATAAATGCAGATAAGGTAATTGATAATACAACAAGTTTATATTGTATCTATGGTAACCACTTTAAGTATAAAAAATGCACAAAATGGTACATGTATTGAATTGGATGAAAAATAAATATTACACACATAATTGTAACAGATGATTAGCACAAGCTTCATCATTTTAAAACACATGTCTCACATAAAGCATAATATTACGGAATTCTATTCAGAGCGCCATCAAATGATATTCGGCCTTTTGGCAAAATTTCAACCATGACAAGAAGTTCAAGTCATGAAACAGGCCAACGACATAGAATTTTATCTCTTTGCAATAAATTGAACAACAAAGTTAAAAATTTCGTATTCAATCAATTTAGTTTTTATCCAAATACAAAAATCACAATACATCAAAGTTAGTCCGCAGGCCAACAACCTAATGATTCAGCTCCATGTATAGATAGGGATACCATTAGGAGTTCCTTGACAGAATCATACCTCCCTGAGAAGTGTTGGAACAACAACGAACAATGAGGTAGACAAATTACTTGAAATGAACTCGTGTGAATTCGAGTCTACATACACACAAAAAATCCCATTTCAATTTTTTTAAGAACTGCATATTCACCACTAAAATTATTTTTGAATTTTCTAACTAGCGAAATTTTGTGTCAAATTTTTATATATACATGTCATGCAGAATACTCTTTTGCGATGGCCCTTCAATCAGATCCTTTCATATAACATAAAATACTGGTCCAAATCAAAACTCGGATTTTATAAAAAAAAAAATTCAATTTCTTCTTTGTTGGCATCTTAACTGTTGATTTTAATGGTGAATACATAATCTTATGAAAGCAAAATTAAAAATAGAAAATTGTGACAAAACACTAGCATAAAACAAATGACACGCATTATGAGATATGAGATATCAACAACATTATCAAGTGATAACGGTCATTCAATTGTTAGTTACATGATTCAAAATTATTGTTCTCTTTACTATGAAGATTCTCATATAAAAGTCAAAATAGAAAATATATGATTTCATGTATGCTTTGTATGTTCTATACATCATTAAAATAATTCATTTCAATTTCACTATTTTGAAACCATAAACCTGCACAAAAAGAAAATGTTGCTTAAATCGTTACAATAATTTAAAAATTGTTATTACCAAACAACCAGATTTTAAATGTGTTTTTTTTTTCAGTTAATATTCTTCGTAACAAACAATTGAACAACCATATCCTAGCATGATTATAAATAATATCAACAGATCTGTAGTAAATTCAGATCAGTTATTCAGTATACAGAATCAATCTAAAAGCTGTGTCCGTAACAAGCAACAGACAACATCATTATAAAACAAACTAAAAAGGGTAAAATCAAATCATTAACAATCTTCATTATACAACCAAAATGACAAAATATTACTTTACTGTCTCATCAATACTGAAATACTCAGAATTACTAATAAAAAATAAACTTTTATCAGTCATGTGACCATCAGCAATAAAACTCAATAAAATCCGGACCTGCCATTTTGTAAATCCATTTTTAAGAACAGTTTAATAAAGGCATAGAAGATACTAGTAAATAGCATACAGCCATTTGAGGAAAATGTCAAAATCTGAATTCAGTTAGACATGCCAAGACAATATTCTCAGATCACACAGAAATACACAGACAATAACTGAACATAAATACTTCTACTGGACATCAAGGGTAATTTCTGCAGTCTAACCCTGTCAAAGGTTGAATGTTAATAATACTAAATAAAGAAGGAATTTTGGGCCATATTATGTATGTCATATGAAAAACAAGAAGTTATCCTTTAAGAATAGACATAGTTCCAGTTTACCGGTATGTGGAGATACTTAATAATACACCATTACACTGAATATCATTTTTTGGCAAATGCAAAGCTCAGATCTAACCAGTGTGAATTAAGGTGCCTAGAGGCTTGGTCACCAGCCAATAGCAAATTTTACCAGTTTGTTTTCTTACCCCTCACTTTTTTGTAATGTTAATTTCCCAATAGCAAACAGGGAAATTTTAACTGTTACATTCATGGTACCATGTGACTGAACATTTTTTTACTGTCACTGTGTAATAGTAAATTTTAAACAATACTTTTTTTTACTGTCACAGGGTAATAGTAAATTTTTAGCAGTATTTCCTTGAAAAAAGTTTGGGGTAATTAAATAAATAACACATGGTAACAGTAAAAACGTCAGCCAGAGGCGTACTGTTACCCAAGACCGAACGCCGAGTGTAACAGTATTTTCCGAGGGCTGACATTTTTACTGTTACCCATAAAGCTATGCGCTATTTATTTAATATCATGGTAACATTTTGTTCACAGACACTCCACTAATAAGAAAGTGAGCAGTATTATTTTAAATTGCATTACTTAGAAATAAAACACTAATATTTTTCATGCATTAAGGAAGATGTCTGTATTAACCAAAAATTTGTGTTTTACATTAGGACACATGTCAGTTTTGTTTGTTTGAGTTTTATGCTCCCTTTGAACAGTCAGACTTGTAAGGCAGACAGTTCACCTAACCATCGTTCCTATGAAGAACCAGTACTAGACTCCCATCCTCTGTAAGCAATTGCCTACTTTCTCACATAAAGAGACATGGTCAGTAGTGGGGCTCGAACCCAGGACCCTCTATCATTGAGAGGTTACAGTGATTTGAAGTCAGCGACCTTAACCACTCGACCACTTGATATGATTTTTTTTAAAGAGATGTCACAAATGTACGAACATATTGTTCCAAGTCATATATTGACTATTTTTAAGCTCTATCTTATCCTTAACAGTATTTTATTCAGATGTATGCTAGTCTAATAAAATGAAATAAAATGAAACATCAAAATACATTTAAATTTTCTTTGAAATTTTGCTCGGAACTAAAACCTGGTCTTATTTTCTGAAACTGACAAATATGTGAATTTTGTCCATTACTATTTTTAAGATTTTAATATGAAAGTGATACATCATTCTTGTACATAAATTTAACCAAAATAGAGTGGAATGAAATCTGTGGAGAACCAGGGTTATATAACAGAGTTGAATAACGCATCTTAGAACTCAGTTTCATGAAGAGCCATTTTAAGTCTGAGCTCAGAAAGCAACCAATCAGATGTCTAAGATTTTACATCATGCAGTAAGCTCAATTTCCCGTCCTCAGACAGCAAACTACATATAATAATAAACAGTACTACCAATCTATGGTAGTGAATTATCTTATATATATACTCGTATATAGACAGTAAATGAAATCTCCTACAAATCAATACAGGATGAAAACAACCAATCAAATAGCACATTATGAACATTTCATCCAATCAACAACCAGCATTTCAAAATATAACTTAACTAATCAAAAACCGGTATTTTAAAACACTAACCAATTCTTTGTAAGTATGAACTCTTCAACATTATCCGTAATTGAATACAGACAAATTTGTAACAGATATAAAAAGGTTCAATAAAAATATTAATATTTTAAAATAAATTCTGGCTTTTGAGCAGAAATTCTGTACATGGTATATGGGCAACGTCAGAACACTAAGACAATACAAATGAAATCCCATCTTTAGTGTCTATGAAACAGTAAATTAGAAGAAATGGCCATAGTATGGACACATGAGTTTTATCTGGACAAACATTACATGAGGTCTTCCTAATGTTATGACGCCGCCCATTATATGAGTTTAAACTACACCTTGTAAAAAATGTTAAAAAAATGTTCCACCGGTTTCAAATATAAACAACTTCAAAACATCATACCTACATGCATTGATAATTATACAAAATATTCATAAACAAAGATATGAATAAAAATATCATAACTGTCTCAACTCAGATTCCTATTATCTTCCAGCGGAAATTATTCACAAAAAAATAATACAGGAAGCATTACATAACTAAAATAAATTATTGACAAAATAAAACATAAAAAATAGTAAAGTCATAAAACATAACCTTTGTTGTAATGCTATGACAATGACCTGAAAAACATAATAACTAACATATCATTCAGAACTCATTCTCTTAGAAAAACAAGGATGTGTAGTGGCCCTGGGATGCTCACCTGAGAAATGAGTTATGGCAATATCACTTACAAATTTCATTTAAAGACATTTTCGGTATTTCGCTACATTTTTCTCAAAGACATACAGGCAAGATGAAAACTGAACAATATAATTTTTTAAACTATGCCTGATCGTAGCATATTTTTGCTTATTTTAGGTTAATTCAAGGGCTGCAAAAGTAAAAAAAATATATAAATAGACCTCAGTGATATCATTTTAGCAATTTTGTATGACAGCCCCTTCATGTTGTTATCTGTAAACCTTGTTCTTCATACAAAATTAAATTTTTAAACGTAGTCTTTAAAAGAAGTTTTTTGACAAGAGTAGACGGACAAATGACAGACAATATAGCATACTTAAAGCTCATTCCGAGCTTTGCTCAGGTGAGCTAAAAAAAAACTATAGTTTAAAATATAAATAATAATCTTGATATTAAAATGTAACATAAAATAGATAAAATTTCTTCATGTCTAAAACTATGAAGATATACAACTGCCCAACTTATCTATTTTTATATGTGACTTCATCATCAATGCATGTAGGTTACTGTATTTGAAACTGAATTATCTGTTTTCAAAATAAAGGAAAGTTTAAAAGATTACTTTGAGGATAGTCCAATATGTGTAACAATGGTAACAATATATTTTCATTTGTATCTGAACAGCCAATTAAAAATCAGATAATTATTGTTCCAGCCAATCAGAGGATAGGATTCAATTACCTGTTCAAAATGTAGCCAATCAAAAATCAGATAATTATTGTTTTAACCAATCAGAGGACAGGATTCAATAACCTGTCCAAGAGTAGCCAATCAAAACACAGAGAACATTAAGGAGTTTTTAAACTTTCCAATATTTTAACCCAGACAAATTTAATATCAAATAAGTTGTAATACTTCAATTAAGTATAAAACAATACACCACACAGGCAACAAATAACACAGATCCAAAATTGGGATTAAAAATACTTTACATAACAAAAACATACATGATTGCTCGGGTCAATGTTCACAAATCTTGCCGAATGATTTATTCAACACAAAAATTTTATCTCACAAATTAACTGATTTCCAAACTGTAGACTAAACAAATTCAGGCTTGCCAGAAGTTGCTTAAAATGCCATATTTACATATTTGAAAAACTTGATTCACTCATTCAGTCTTTTCCACAATCCTAAATATGTCTACTTCATCAGACAATTGCAGAAAATAGGTCCAACAGTTCCCAGAAGTCTGTCAATTAAGGAGAGATAAAATATCTAATTTAAATAAATAAATATTTAAACAGTGAGTTAATCCAGTATGGTAGATATACCAGTTGCTTTCTGGGAAAAGATACAAGTAATTTAACATGTGTAAAGAAGGATTATCAAAATAAATTTACATGCTAGACTCGCTAATGAAACTTCTTAAACATTTCCTCTTTGTAAGGAATTCATGAAAACATTATTTTATTTATCTATTCTTGCATACTTCATGAATACATCATGAAGTATGAATCACTTTTTGACAAGAGTTCTTTCACTTTGACAAATCAGGAGAATCCTGACTGCCATATCACCATGGTATCAAACAGAAATATCATGCAAAAATACTATGGTGTAAATATTTATAATTATCTCCCTTTGACTAATTTTAATAGCTCTGTGATCTTGTCTTAATTCAATGGGGTAAAATACTGATGGAGGATTTTTTAGAAAACTTTACTAACATATACAGGGGTGTCAATAGAGCCAAATTAAAAATCCTGAAAATCATACACGGCCAACCAGTTTTGCCAAACAAGTGGCCTTAACCAAATTGTTTCCATATTTAACTCATTTTTTATTTAAGAAAATCCTTCAGAAAAGATTAAATTGACCATAACTTAACCATTTCTTGAGATATTTTCATCACATAACTTTTTATTTCACTCAGAAACCACAGCTCTTTCAATTCTGGATATATCCAGAATATTGTCACCCCAGCATAAGCCATGTATAATTTCGTCCAGTTAAGTACATCCTAGCGATAAATCACATCTTAACAAATCGTTGAAAAGACAGACAAATAAATTCAGCTCATCCAAAATATTATCAAAGTTCTTATTATGTAAAGTAACTTTAACCCTGCACATCCAACAAATCATCTAGGGACTATATACAGTACAAAATAGATCAGGACTATTTTGTATACAATTCAAATGATCTTACTGTATTTAGACAGTTTAAATCTTCTTTTATAAGAAAGTAGCACTCATTGCGAAAAAAATATTACAAATTCAGTATAAAAACAAAACAATTCTCTCCAGACTGACATATATAGGAATTCAATATAATTCGCCAAGATTAAATCAAAGATTTTATAAATCATATACATAAAAATATTTTAGCACTTTAATTGTCTAACTGTATTATTTTGAATTTTATTTCATATACAAGTAAAAAATCTGTAATGAGGATAATGAAGATTCATAACTTGTGTGTTTTAACAATACATAACAATAATCCACAATGAATAATAATATAACAGGTACATGCATGTATCTTATATATACTCATGACCATTTTCATAGCACTTCTGATGCTGTTAAAATTTTACACATCATATTATCAAGTCACATTTCGTGATTAAAATAAAGAGAAAGAAAGAAACAAACAAATGCCAGTATACATTATGATCAATATGCCACAAATTCATAATACAAGATATAAACAAAAATATCAAAGTTATCTAAATTACCCGCATCAGTGTTCACTGTATAAAAGAAAAAAAAAACTGAAATTATTCAGTTACATACAAAGCACACAAATCATCTTCATGTCAAAGTTTACTATGAGGTAAAACCTGATCAGAGAGGTATCACGGTAAGACAAAAAATAAAGAACATTCTTGTTCACTGAAAAACTGAATTTTGTGCAAATAGTTACATAATGAGGTCCATTTAGTGATGGCATGCTTCCAGAGTTAAACTTGAAAATGACCATTCTGCTTCGACGCAGCGGCTTTAATGTTGGACAATTTAACACAGTCCTGAGGAATACCTGCCAGAGTTCCTTCCCTTGTAACATGTGCAGATGGTACGATAACCTCCCTTGAGTTCCGAGAAATGTTCTGTGGATTGCTTTCTTCTGAAGTAAATTCACCATTCAATTCTCCCTGAGAGAGTGACGTACTGACCTCAGTGTTCACTTGTGCTGGCACACCATTCACAGGAACCGAAATGTCATGCACCGCATTTGGCGCAGATATCGGTGTTCCGATACCATTGCTCGAAGCTGGATGCCGCCGTCGATGCAGATGTGCATTGACTGTGTCACCATTGCTAGAAACCTGAGGTGAGACAGCATGTTCAGAGTGACTGGCGATGACTTCACTCTGACCATCTGTCATTAAATTGTCATTCTGTCCGTTCGCCTGAGATATAAAAGTTGAGGTAGCTAGATAATGAGGTGTGTAGCTGTCGCATACGTTCCTCTGAGGTATATATGAACCCGAAATGTTGCGCGATTCCTGAACATCTGTTGAAAGCGAGCGTGTATTAGCCCCACCATTGTGGGGCGTGTCCTCAGCAGTATCTACTGAGGACTGAGGTAACAGCAAGCATTCACCGTCAATAACACTATTCACACCATTTCGTGATAAAGGAACACTTTCCACCGCTGGTCGTCGTGATGAACCACGAAACACAACAGTATCACCAGTGTCGGTCGTGTCAGACCGCGGGATAGAACTTCCATACTCTGATGAAGATCTATCACTGACTGTCAAACTTCCATCTCCACTTGCAGTGAGACTACCCTCTCCACTGTCCTCTCCACTATTCATCTGTTCCTTGTCACAAGTTTTATGAATACCGTCTTCCGAGCTACCAGTGTCTATGTTATCTAAGGAGCCAAGGTCTTCGTACCGACTTGTTGTAAAACTCTCCTCACCAACGTTAGCCGTTATGCATTGTTCACAACTTCCAGCTAACATGGCCGCAATAAGACCACGGGTTTCCTGAAAAAAAAATTAAGATTTTTACGAGTCAGAAATGTATTCATCAATGGTAACAAGAAGTGTTTATGAAACACAGATGCCCCCTAAAGGCCAAATGGATAAGACCTTGACCTACTGACCTCAAAATCAATAGGGGTCATCAACATGTAATGACCAACCTCCCAACCTAATCTGAGGAGCTCAGACCAAATAGTTCTCTAGATATTATGCTGACAATGTTTGCTTACAGACAGACTGACCGACATGTGCAATGCAATTTACCACCTTTTCTTTGAAAGGGGGATGATAATGGTACGGTTTCCAAATGAAGTATACATTCAGCTCATCTTGATATATAATAAGTATTAATTCTCTCATGTAAAAGATCTAAAAATTGAGTTCAATATAAGATGTGAAATATTTGTGTTCTGAGACTATATATTTTACGAGACGTCAGAATGTCATACATACCTCAGCATCAATGTTCTGGTCCTTGTACTGACTCGGCAAGAATGAGGTCATGTGACCATTCTGTAGCTGTCCATTCACCATCCCATTATGTTTGAAGGACACAAATCCATTTAGCTTAGCCCCGTTTGGAGTCAGGATAACATTACTGTCTCCACCTCCCTGAAATTTTAAACCAAATTTATGAAAATCAGAACCAGAATTCATTCGTGTCAAGTAAACTACTGAGCCCAGAATAGCATCCATGAACACCGTGCAGTTAGGCCACCATGAACACCGTACAGTTAGGCCACCATGAACACCATACTGTTAGGCCGTCCTTAAAAAAATATTTTGTTTGCTGTTACCCAACCGAGAATTTTTTTTTTACAATTTATTTTTCATATTTCACCCTAAATACATTGATGTCAGAATGCCATTTTAAATGAAAAAAAAATGTAAAAAAAAATCCTGAGATGCCAAAACAGTTGGGTAGGGGCATTTTTTGGGTGAGTGGGTACTGGTAGTGTTACAGCAAACTTAAGGATGGCCGTAACAATTAGTCATTGAAACAAGACCAAAACAATGAAAACTTTCCTAAAACATGTTAATATCTTTAGATTAAGAAAAGAAATAAGTAAATGAGAGCAGAAAGAAGAGAAATTCTGTCACATTTCACTTGATACTTAAATCATGGTACTGACTGACTGATTTTCTGTCATGGAAATAA
This sequence comes from Lutraria lutraria, assembly GCA_964023205.1. Classification (NCBI taxonomy): domain Eukaryota; kingdom Metazoa; phylum Mollusca; class Bivalvia; order Venerida; family Mactridae; genus Lutraria; species Lutraria lutraria. The sequence goes on from OZ026849.1 coordinate 6,164,632, forward strand.
ATGACTTTAGAATTATAGGCTTCGGTGCTAACACTATAACAATTCTCATTGGCTCTCGGATATTTAGCTCAGTTTCTGCTTCCTGTAATATATTTTATATTTACCTTTGAATCAGAATGTTCATTTTCTGGTAGACTGTGCAACATTGGTGTGTAGGCATCCATTTCATAAACATTTACTGTGGGAGGAGATTCAGCCAGTTGTATAGCATGTCCATTTCCATTGCCTGGTATATGTCCGTTACCATGGAAGCGTGAAGGTTGAGCTGATGGCTGCGGAGAGCTTTGTTCACCAAAACATCTGACAAACAATAAACTAATAAGAATCACTTACTGTAGTATATGTATACAATTAAAATGCAGAAGTCTACCTAAGGGCCATAACTTCAGTAAAATTTGAATTTAGATGATGTAATGTTTTTTTTTCATACATAAAACATACATACACATGGAAATATAACAACAGGCAGGCGATTCACCAAACCAGTTTTCCTGGACTGTATTCTAACCAGTTTTAACTTATCCTTCTACAAGGAACCAGTAACTTCTCTACATGGGAAGGAAAAATCAACACTGTTTTCAAATTTTCATGGAAGGGTAGAATCTGCTGTGACCGCGAGCCAAACCTGAATCGCCGTGTGACAAATCCAGCTTACCACTGGACCGGGCCACAGCTTGAACAGAAGCTGAACACTACAAGAATCAATGTAAATGAAAAATACAGAATTATTTGACTTACCTACGACGCCAAAAGCAGAGACATATGACACAAACAGAGATGATGACCACACAGATTACACTGCCGATGATAATACCGAGCATGTTGATTCCACGTTTCTCATCACTTCCTGTCGCTCCTTCGGAAATGGAAACAACAACAACAATAAATATTTAATGTTTGTATGCAATCCATCAAGAGTCTAGGGTGGCTCTATGGTCAGTGGTAATATGATTGACTACTAAGGTCAGAAGCCGCAGGGGTGTGACTGCTCCAAGAGCAAAAAGGCTGAAATACCCTAACCCCACCCCTTCATGCTTGTAAAAACATTGTTTTTGAGTAGGTCAGACTGAATCTGGACCCTTTTGTTTCAAAGATTTTAGGACAAACAAGAGGAAATCAGCTGAAAGGAGGAAGAATCACACCTCTTTAAGGTCAACGTCTTAATCTGTAGACCAACACTCTAACCACTGAACTAACCGGGCAGGCCAAAAGGAATCATGAATCTTAACTACTTCCGGAAACAAAATAATTTTTCATCAAACTTGTAATAGAAGGAGGAAATCAATGTACCCAATGCAAACCTGCAACCTCCTGCTGCAAGTCAGATGCTCTACCAACAGAGCTAATTGGGCTGGTTAACATCACAGCCAATTTGATTATATCAATATCATGTACAATACTACTACACATTAGAGGCGCTTCAACTATAACCATTTCAAGGCTGTAACGGACTGGCAATCAACAAAAGCGTTTTATACTAATCTACTGTACTGGTTGAGTCTTTTTTCACCATTACTTATGTTGTACATCATAATTATCTGGTAAAATCATTCTATAAAATTAGGTCAGTAATTCTGTCTATTTCCTTCTATGATCAAATCAAATCCCTTTTTCTTACTTTGATTCAAAAGTAGGAAAAATATAAATTGATGTAAGTCTTATATAAGAAATCAAGTCACCAAACAATACTTTATAAGCAATGAAAATAGCAAAATTAATACAAATTCATCTGAGCATACCTGCTTTTAGTAATGCTGTATCTAGCTGAACCATTGTAGACATTTTGCCAGGCCCGGTTTCTGTATTGGCGTAAAGTTTGAAGTATAATGCTGACCCGGAAACTTTGCCAATTTTGATTTCCACCGAATCCTCCGAACCATTTGGTTCAACTTGTGTCCAAAGATCATCAGATTTGTTTGACATTGTTGTATACAGTATGGTGTAAGAAGTGATTGGACCGCTTGGTTGGGCTGGTGGTTCCCAGGTAACACTGACTGTATCCTTGGAGACGGTACTCACTTGTACTTTCAGTGGTTCTGACGGATCTGTATAAAACAAGAAGTGTTTGTGAAACATAGATGCACCCAGTAACATTGACATACTGACCTTAAAATCAATAGGGGTCATCTACATGTGATGACCAACCTCCCGACCAAATCTGAAGAGATTAGGTCAAATAGTTCTCTAGTTATTGGTTGGACAAGGTTGGTAAAAAAAACTTTTTTTTTATTAGTTGAATTTATTTGGGTTTAAAGCCGTTTTTCAACAATGCTTCAGTTATAACAGGTGAACGTTCACCTGACAAGTTTTCCTGGACTGTATTCTAACCAGTACTAACTTACCCTTCTGCAAGGTACTGACAACTTCTCCACATGTGGAGGAAATTGACATCGTAGTCAAATTATCATGGTCACAACTGGGAATCGAACCCTGGTTACCATGTTACAACAACACCCTAAGGACTGGACCACGGCCACAGCCCTTTGGAATAGAGGGTTAACAATTATATGAGATTTATAAAGCTTCCTTTTCATATACAATTACATGTTTAACATAATGTACAATAAACAATTGACATATATAAAACTCATATGTACCATTAAACAATGAAATTAAACATTCATTTTCAGGGTTAAACCTACTACCCGGTCAGTATCATGGCACACTTGAAACATTTTAACAACTCAGCCACATTAATGAACATCTGGCACTAACTAGTCAGGGTGTTCAGATCAGAAAACTTTTGAATAAGAGGGTTTATATGAGATAGGGTTACCTGTATTGCAAACAAGATATTAGTAAAACATAACAAAAATCCTTTACTGTAATAACTTGATTGATGCCCATTCATTGATTGGTGTAATATTTTCATACAAAGAACCCAGTCTAGGACTACATGTACATTGTTTTAACCAGTTACAAATTTCGAAAAAAAAAAACCCGGAAATCTTGACCTCAGTGCAGCAGAAACAATAAAATCAGTACCGTCGGGACCTGCTATAAAAAACAGACATTTGGCATATTCCGGGATTACTTTAAATACTGCTGTTAACTATTAACTTAATTAAGCAGTTTGAAATAGTTTGGATATCAGTTGCTAAAAAGATAATAAACTTGACTCACTATACTTCACAGTCCAACTAGCTGACCACCACAGCACTGTTTATTGAACCCTCTGTAAAGACCATGTGCAGTCAAACCTATCCACGGGATAGGCAAAATGTGGCTTTTATCGATAGGTTGCTATTATTTGGAGGTCATTTTGTTCTAAATAATCAATGTTTTTTAAAAGAATGGCCTTTATTCACAGAGTGACCTTTATTCACAGAGTGACCTTTATTCATAGGTTGGCCTTTATTTGGAGGTGGTTGCTAACACAGGTAGGTAAACTATAGAGATAATTGACTTACATCCAGGGGACGTCTGAGCCACATCAGATGTACTGTATGGACTGACAATCTTCTGTCCTTTAGCTCGTACCCACACCTCATATCTAGTGAATGGTTGTAGATTTTCTAGCAGGTAACTGTCGGACTCACTGAAAAGAATTAAAAATAAGATATTATTAAGCAAACTAAGGGTGTAAGAAAAAGGATACAAATATTATTCTGGGAAACCAATACACTAATATACAGGGCTCTTATCTGACCCTTAAATTGGCATATTAACTCATGAATACAATTAGCAAAATAAAGCTTCTGACTCTTGTACCACAGGGTTATATTTACACAAATTTCCATGGCATTAGTAGGACATTCTGTTGACTTTTCAAATTAATGTCAGCTAAGGGTCAGTTTTGACCCTAAACTTTTGGTGTCTAGTGAGCTACCTGATTTCTTGACACACATCTCAATTTGGGGAAACAACACACTGTTCCAATAGAAGGAACTTTGAATGACCAGCAAAATGTGATGTAGTAATCCTCAACTTATTGTTTAATAAAGCATATTTAATTTGTAGCATACTAACTTATGTAATTCAGTTTTCTAATGCAATATATAAGGCCACTGGCCCACATAAGAACATGATAATAATATACATGGAAAACACTATTTCATTGTAAATTTCAACATCAGCAAATTATGAAACAGCATAAATTATAGAACTTTTACAATACAATTTATCCTGTAACTTATAATTGACATAGAAATGTGATTTATTTCAAACATATAACAAGGGCGTCGTGAGTAGTGTCAACACTCTGAGACTTCTATTCACTGCCTCAGTGAGATCTATCCACCTTAGAGGTTCCATGAGGCTACTTCTTACTGTTTCTGAGCTACATTAACAACACAGTGATCACAATAGCCAAACTTTCTCTTCAAAAACAGACCAGCTATCAATTCAACAAGCTGATCCCTCATTTTGAAAGCATAAAAAAAGTACATGGCAAGATGACATGCGACCTGTTTACCTAAATAAGACATATATGGCTAAACAATAGTCAAACACTGACTAGATAAGTACACATGTATGTACTCAGAGGTCAAAATTACAATAAAATTCAAGGGAGATAATAGTCTCCAGAGTTCACTCACCTTTCTACAAAGTGATAAATGCCATCTTCATTCTGTCTGTACCTCACTGTGAATGATGTAATATCTATATCTGTATCAGGCTGTTCCCATTCAATATTAAAAGAATCCATGGACACTAATGATATACGAACATTTCGAGGACTAGGTAATTTTGGAACATCCACAAAACTGAACTCTTCGACAACGTTCGACTGTAAGGAATTGTTTGCGACAACTGTGACAGTAATTTTGTAGAAACTGGTGGCATCTGTAATTTAGGATAAAGAATATGTTATTATTAGAGATACAATTATTTCACAACCAGATTATATAAGAAATATAGCAAATACAAAACATGTACAAACTATACAAAACATGTTAATATCTGAAAAACAAATGCATTATACGGGAAACAAAATAGATAATCTCAGTATAGTGCGATAAAATCTTCTTGTTCACAATGACCACAGAGGTGGTTTTTTTGCATTGATTTAATGTTTAATGCCTGTTTTTTTTTCGGGCTATTGGTGTCATTTGGCAACTGTCCAGGTTCAATTCCAGGTTACAGCAGGTCATACCCTTCCACAGAAATTTGACAACAATGTTGATTTTCCTCCACATGTGGAAAAGTAAACAGAGTATTAAAGTTACATACCTAATTTACTGAATACCGCATGTGTAATGTTAGCATTCACTGTCTTTGATTTCACAACCGATTGATTTCCAGATGGTATAACTTCCAAGGTAACAAAGTAATTAGCCACGGTATAAATTGTGTCGCATGACCATGTTACATTGATAGACGATCCATCCAGGGGAGTCACAGACATGCGCAATTTAGGTGCTACAACATCTGAAATGATAAAATACTCCATGAAAATAACTAAATACTGTCACACCTTTTTGTATATTCAAATCAGATAGGTCGATACTTCCACATCTTTTTGTATATTCAAATCAGATAGGTCGATACTTCCACACCTTTTTGTATATTCATATCAGATAGGTCGATACTTCCACACCTTTTTGTATATTCATATCAGATAGGTCGATACTTCCACACCTTTTTGTATATTCATATCAGATAGGTCGATACTTCCACACCTTTTTGTATATTCATATCAGATAGGTCGATACTTCCACACCTTTTTGTATATTCAAATCAGATAGGTCGATACTTCCACACCTTTTCGAGACAACATCTGATACAAGATTACTAAGCAAACAAGAGATGACACTGTATAAGTTTGTATGGAATGTCACGTCTTATCACTAACACTAAGAGAACTTATTATCTTATAAAGAACACAATACATCAGTATGTATCTAAAATTCAACTATCAACTTGAAAGAAATTCCTTACTCAAAACCCCGCTGTTTATTACGTAATACGCCACATATAAAAAATGAAAACAAGTATCAAAATTCTGAGGCACGGTTCCCTAGATAAACATTTCCGCTACAAAATACCGAAAACCGCTTTGAAATCCGTCATCAAATAAGACGGCAATGCTAATTCGAAAATGACACCTACTGTTTTTTTTAAGCTGAGCAATTAACAATTAGAAGTGTGAAATCAACGAATTTGACGCACCCCTTTCAATTTTGATTGCCAATCAAAATCGCTAATGTTTACGGTTCAATAATTGAAACCACTCCCATGTTTGATGTCTAGTAAGAGATTTTATAACAAATTTTTTGTCGTTAATGAATCAATAGTATCATATCGTACCAATACAATGCGCATTACGTTATTGATTTTTAACGCTGATAAGGAAAAGTCGATAATGGGGTGCAGTATTTATCGCAATAAAACACGATTTTGTTGCGTTCGGTTAAAAATGTTTGTTGCTTGGTGTTAAAGTATGATATTCAATCTTTGTAAATAACGTAAAATATCATTTTACGTTATTTTAGCGATTTCAACCTATGCCGATACGTTAAGGACTGGGCCAAAAGTCCAGTTTTCTAAAAATTCCAGTTCTCAGGGAGTCCATTTATCAAGGGTTTTACAATTAATGTTTAAAGAAGGAATGTAAGTACTTACTTTGTGTCTTCACTGACACCCATGGAAACTGTGACTCAGATACAGGAAATTTTGTACCTACAGCAGTGGCAGCTAAAACACGCACTTCATACTCTGTCTCAGACTGAAGTCCTATAAATGAACACAACAATTATTTATTTATTTATCCATTGTTTAACGGCCCATTCACAGCAATGGTCATTTCAGGGCCGCCTTAGAGAGAAGACAGAGAAGATACAGGGAACTGGGTATTTATAACCCTACTCATCTCCCAACATTTTTTCCTGGTTCTTTATCAAGCCCGGTGTATAGCACCGATACACGCCTCGGCCTTTTTCCTGTGACTTTTAAGGAATACCTATCTACTTAAATTCAGGATTACAGCCAACTCTGAATAAAGGCTACCTGTTAACAACCTGTCCTTCCAAATGGTGGCCCTTGTTCACTGTTTTGACTGTACAAATAAATATAATGCATGATCACTTTTTTCAAACAGACAGTAGAGTAGAACTAACAGAGGTAGTGCTACAAACAGTAGAGTAGAGCTAACAGAGGTAATGCTACAGATAGTAGAGTAGAGCTAACAGAGGTAATGCTACATACCTGAAATAAGCTGCGAGGAAGCAGAAGCTGGAACCTCTTCAACATGTACAACAACATCCTGGGACTGGTGCTTCTCTCGCACATATATCTTATAATGTGTGATTTTACCATTTCTAAAATACTCAGGTATCGGTTCCCACTTGACAAGTATACTTGAAGTCCTGGGCTCAAGTGTGATCTCTGGTGGTCGACTTGGAACTGAAATTAAGTAAAATTCATGCATACAAAGTTTTTTATGTTCAGTATTTTTCTTTGCAAGTGTAAAAATATCAGGAAACCCTAAAAGGATCACTAGTGATTGGTTTCTTGTAAGAGCATTATCTTTTTAATGGTATACACAACTAGAAAGCCAAGGTGACTGTAAATATAGCTTTCATGAAGAACCTGATAAAAAGACACATATCTGAGGGGAGAAACAATTTAAGGGTCAGCCCTAAATTAGTTTAAAACGAAAAGACTGCCCCCCCCCCCCCAGTGTGGCAAATGTATTTATTTATCTGTTGTTTAACAGCACATACGACAGCTGCAGGCATTTCTTGGCCGCCCCAGAGAGGAGAGATACAGGAGAACCGGGCATTGATGTCCTACTCTTTTCAAATAGTTTTCTTGGTGCTTTTTTGTGCCTGGTGTCGAGCCGATACACAAGTTGGGCACATGACACACATCACAAAACAATGTACATTGGTGATCACTTTCACTCACCATAACACAAGAAATGGGGGGAAAAAGTTTCTGCAGCTATACATGTATACAGGTGAAAGTGCTACATACCTCCTTCTTTGGTTGTAACATACAAATGTTGAGATTCTGGGCCTGAGCCCACACTGTTAAATGTGATCACATAAATCTCATAGCGTGATGCTGGCTTCAAATAATTCAATTCTGTTTTGGGTTCAATGACAACTTGTTCGTTTATATTGTCATCTGAAAAATGTGAAACATACAATATTCATGAGACCAACTCTAGATCTGGCAAAGTTCAAACTCCAGTCGTGGCAAAGTTCGAACTCCAGTCGTGGCAAAGTTCAAACTCCAGTCGTGGCAAAGTTCGAACTCCAGTCGTGGCAAAGTTCAAACTCCAGTCGTGGCAAAGTTCAAACTCCAGTCGTGGCAAAGTTCAAATTCTAGATCTGGCAAAGTTCAGTCGTGGCAAAGTTCAAACTCTAGATCTGGCAAAGTTCAGTCGTGGCAAATTTCAAACTCCAGTCGTGGCAAATTTCAAACTCCAGTCGTGGCAAAGTTCAAACTCCAGTCGTGGCAAAGTTCAAACTCCAGTCGTGGCAAAGTTCAAATTCTAGATCTGGCAAAGTTCAGTTGTGGCAAAGTTCAAACTCTAGATCTGGCAAAGTTCAGTTGTGGCAAAGTTCAAACTCCAGTCGTGGCAAAGTTCAAATTCTAGATCTGTCAAAGTTTTAGGGCTTATAAGTTAAAACCCTAGATCAGGCCAAAGCATATAAAACTATAGATTGGTCTGATCTTTTAAATTTTCTAAGTTAATCATGATCAGATAATAATGATATCATTGATAAATTAGCCTGACAGCATAATTTACCTGAATACGTATATAAAAATAAACCAGCTCTATCTAACACTTTGAGCCCAGATACAATTCTCAAGTTTTATAAACTTGAGTTCTAAGAAGAATCTGTCAAAGACTGATTGACGCACTAGATGTGAAGGAGGGGGTGGTAATTTTCTTGAGGATTTTTTTCCCTTTCGGCCAAAGGGTACCCCATTTATTTTCCCCATCACAAGTTTATAAAGGTCAGAGAACCATCCTGTACAAACCTTTAAAGCTCAATCAATTTATGTATTTTCATTTATACATTTTTCATTTATAAGTATAAATACATACAAGGAGGAAAATATGCATATTAGTACAGAAACTTGGAACACTGCCAAGTCAATATGTGCTCACTAGGCTTTAAAACTCCATACTAATTTTGTCAACAAAATTTCCTAGTAAACTTCTTATAGGAAATATGACTCTGATATGATGTAAATTCTCAGGAGCTGAAAGTTTTTTTGTGCTAATTTTAAGGGTCAAATAAGAACCATGAATCTGTTGATAAAGAAAGGAGCACATACCTAAATCCTTCAGATAGTGTACAGTATACCAGAATGCAGGGTGATTGGATTGAGGAGGCTGCCACTGTAGTATGATTGATGTATTGGTTACAACTACAGCTGTAAGGTTTGTCGCCATATCTGGTGCATTTTCTGAAAGAAATAGATAACAATAAAGGTAATGATAAGTAAAATAGTAAGAAAGATCATTCATGTTTATGGGAAGGCGCCCTAGCCCTAATTATGGGGATGAAATAGCGTGTTGAAACCTCTACTGGAGAGAATTCTCGCCGAAAACGTAATTTAAGGAATGAAATTTCATTGAGTAAATCGGAAATTTAGGGAAAATTGTATGATTTCAAAGGACAAATTTATTGGGAGGGCAAGTATATAACAAAGAAAACTCCTGAGGTAGATTACCAACTGACTGATATATAACTTCCATATAATGACAGAGTAAAACTTGAGTATTTCTGGCCAAGCAGTACATCACATAGTTCTGATTCATGTTTCAGCCTAGAAATTGTTCTGGTAAACAAAGATTGTTAGATCCCTAATATTGTATGTGCTTCACACAGCCCAGGGCCCTCATTTGACGTTTTTTGGGGCCGATATTCGGCCCCATTCCCCTCCTAGAATCATATACTTTTTTCCCCTATTTTTGAAAAAAAATCCCCTAAAAAAAAAAAATTTTTTTTTTTTTGCTTAAATGATTCATATTAAGTTATTAACCTTTGATTAATAGTATATTAATGTATGTTGTATATTTAAATACAGCCATTTTAAGCTTAAAAGGCTTATTGCAGGGTTACACGGCAGTTGAAAAAGATCCCCTGAAATTCCTCTTTTTCCTCAAAATGACGCAAAATTCCCCTACCTGAGGGCCCCGGGCCCCTTCCCCTAAAGTGCAGCTAGGGCCCTGCAGCCCTATAGAAGCAAGAACATGCATACTTAAGACTGGCAATCAATGTTTTTGTTCCAAGGTGAATGAATAAATACTCTGACTGGGTAATTAACTACCAGACTTGTTAGTACTAATTACAAGTATTTTACCTTTTTTAATGACCTTTACTCTCAACAATGACATCTCGGTTCCTGCTTCATTGCTTGCAAGACACTGATAATAACCAGAGTTATATTCCTGTGAGATTGTAAGTGCGAGCTGGGAACCATCTTTCAAAATAAGCTCCTGAAAATCAAACATTTGTTCTATTTATACCCATTCCTGGTGAAATTTAATGTGAGTACAGTACCAACAGATAAATTGTATTTTTTCTGAATTAAAGGGTCATACCCTACAACTGACAAACATTCTGTGAAAGTGTAAAAATGTGTTAGATGTATATGTAAAACAACATATAATGGATAATTGCAAGAAGAACTTGGGTAATAAAATGACTAGTTTAGGTACTAGCCACAAAAATCATAGGTATGAATAATAAATCACTTCCACCCAAAAATTGTACAACAAATTCCAAAGAGTTTCCCATCTTTTATGAAAACTAATATTTTTGTGATTTTATTTTTAATTGGATGAATCTTTGGCTGAAACTTTTTTCGTCGGCTTTTTTCTTTACAAGCTTCTAATTTATCATCATTTTGCCTTGATTCTAGATGCACCAGTTGTAGGGTATGCCCCTTTAACTAAAACTAGAAATGTATCCAGAGGAGAAGAATGTCCCATCTGACAGCTGAGACAAAAAGGGGCCATAACTCTTCTGAAAATGTTTGGATTTTAATGGAAATTAAACTTGGCCTGTCTTTCATTATTTCACACATCCATATGAAATTTTAAACCAATCCAAGATATATTTCTTGAGTTATCGCACTGACCAAAATTTAAACAGACGGACAGCATTTCAAATGGCGAGGGCATAAAAATTTGATATTTCCACTCTTAGTAATATTAAACAGAACTTCTAACACACTCTGACAAATGCGGACACCATACACAGGGTTCTCAATAACACCAGGCTGCAGGCCAATTTAGCAGCTTAGAAATGTGTTTGAGCGGGTTGGGAATCTCAAAAGTTTATAAAATATTGCTAGAAACAGCCATAGTAGGCCCATAGTAGGCCTGTTAGTCTAGCCTTTGCGCCTGTTGGTCACAAACTTGTTGAGAACAGATACACCATCTGGTCATGCAACCTGGGTCACCTAACCTCTCTTCATTAAGTTCTACATTTTTGTACTATAATGACATAAGGTATTGGATATACAGCCAAACTTGTAAGCAAAGACCACCCTTGAGAAAGACATATGGACTTTATTGACAAGTTATTTCATTCTCAATAATCAATGAGTTTTTTAAAGAATGGCCTTTATTCACAGGGTGGCCTTTATTCACAGGGTGGATGCTAAGTTAGCATTGTTCATGCATTGCTAACACAGGTTTGACTGTACAGTCGAACATGAACAAAGGCAATCTTACAAACTAACAGGCCATTCAGGTCATAGAGAAGCTGACGGCAGTATTTAAAAGAATGATGCACAGATACACGTCTCACCCTTTTTTCGGTGATTTTCTAGACACAGTACTCGGCACGGTAGTTGGGACAGGAACACAGAGAAAGCGTCCCTGAGAACTTCCGAAGGTGGAGCCGAGATTCGTTCAGTAGCATCAGAAAGAAGTACAAAATATACAACCAGTGATCAAATCATCTTACCTGAACATTTTTCGTGCCCTCAATGTCTTTTCCATCTTTCAGCCATTTAATCTTTGGTTTAGGATGACCATCAGCTCTACATTGCAAATACATCCACTGTGACTTCACAATCTGTTCACTCTCAGTGATGAAAGTAATCACTGGCTTTTCTACAATAGAAAATAACCAGGAATGAGATAATGAGATGACTTATATCCTGCCACCAAATGTTTACTCTCTATTGATATAAACCAATCAGTGCCATACACATCTTTGATGTGAATGAAATATTTTAAATAACTACAACTAAGATATTTGGTAACAATGTCACCATAGGAGACTGGAGATATTTGGCAACAATGTCACCATAGGAGACTTGAGATATTTGGTAACAATGTCAACACTTAACACACAGTAAATTCCCTTAAAACAGGACTCGGAAAACCTGAAATCTCTGAAAATCTGACGTTTATCTCGTCATCAAGTTCCCTGAAAACCAGACATTTACCCATTCATGTTTACAGTATTTAACTATAATTGGTAATAGTGTCTACACTGGAAGTATTTAAGTATGTGGTATAGTAGTAACTGTCTATAGGACATTAGATGCTGGGCAGTAAAACATCTACCTATCCCTACAGCTCATCGTAAAACTTCTATTCCAAAATAATAAAACTAAAACCTTCATTATGATCTCACCTCAAATATAAGAACATGACAGTGTATATTCAATAATGGATTTGCTTATCAAATGTACTGAAAATAATGCAACAAGCTTGATATACTTACGTATAACATTAAGGACCATTGAAGCTTTTTCTTGTCCAGCAATGCATTGATAAGTTCCTTCATCAGATAATGATGTTTCCAGAATACGTAAATTATTACCTATCATTTCTATCCGACCTTTATCTTTTCTTAGATCTAAAACTGCAAACACAAAACAAAAGATTTAAATTTCATTGAATAATTAAAACTAGAAATGTGTCCAGAGGAAATGAATGCCCCTGCTGAGCCCCAAGTCAAAAGGGGCTGTAACACCTGTGAAAATGTTTGGATTTTAACAGAAATCAAACTTTCACCTGTATTTTTTTTTATGTACATTCATGTAATAATTAAACCAATCCATGAAAAATTTCTTGAGTAATGGCGCGGAAACCAAATCTTAATGGATGGATGGACGGACGGACGGACAGACGGACGTATGTACAGACAGACAGGATTAACACTTTATGCCTTACTACTGGAGAAAGTAAGAACATAAGATATAACTCACTGTTTTGCAAATGTGAGCATTCCCTTCTACATTCATTGTAACATTTCTAACCTTTACAACATATTATTTGATACCTAGCATGGCTAGTTAACATCAAAAATGGCAAACAAAATATATTTTCACACAAAAAAGGCCACTAGATGTTAACTTCAAAGGCCCTGCATGCGAATTAGTAATAAAACTATCTTAGAAATGATTTGATCATGAGTTACTTTAAACTGTAGACAGTTCCTTACTTTCTTCATTTCTTTTCCACTGTACTTTGCCCCTGTAACCTTGAACTAAACATTCTAATAAAGCTGGACTTCTCACCTTAGCCGTCACATTTTTTGAACTTGCAATAACCTTGGTAACAAGTTTCTCTCCTGAAATAAAAATTACAGCAGATGTAACAAGTATTTTCATCAGTCAAACTGGAAGTAACAAACATTTTTATTCATTACGATGGTCACATGACAACACTAAAAAGGGCACAGCAATTAATAACAAGAGGGCCACATTGGCCCTTTATCGCTCACCTGAGAACAAAGGCCAATAATCAATGACCAGGTAATATAGTTTCCATCTCGTAAAACTCATTTTTACGTAGATTTTGAGATCAAAACCAACAATGAAGGTATAATACTGTTAGACAAGCTAAAACGTAGCAAATTTTCAAATCCAAGGGTCCCTAACTCTTGAAGTTGTGGTCCGATTCCATCCATAACTTAACTTGTCCAAAACCATAAGGTCATACACATTCATTGTAAATATGATTAGGATCAAGGAATAAATGAAGGCGCTAGAGTGTAAACAAGCTAAAATATAGCAAATTTGCTAAGTCAAGGGCCCATAACTCTTGAAGATGTGGTTTGATTCCGCCCATAATCGAACTTGTTCAAGATCTTTTGGTTATACACATTTAATGAAAATATTATAAGGATCGGTGTATAAATGAAGGCGCTAGTGTGTAAACAAGCTAATATATAGCAAATTTTCAAAATCAAGGGCCCATAACTCTTGAAGTTTGGGTCCGATTCCGTCCATAATCAAACTTGTCCAAGATCTTTTGGTTATACACATTTAATGAAAATATTATAAGGATCGGTGCATAAATGTAGGTGCTAGAGTGTAAACAAGCTAAAATATAGCAAATTTTCTAAGTCAAGGGCCCATAACTCTTGAAGTTCTGGTCCGATTCCGTCCATAATCGAACTTGTCCAAGATCTTTTGGTTATACACATTTACTGAAAATATGATCAGGATTGGTGAATAAATGAAGGCGCTAGAGTGTAAACAAGCTAAATATAGCAAATTTTGTAATTCAAGGGCCCATAACTCTAGAAGTTATAATCAGATTTTGCCCATAATCGAACTTAGAGACATTGTGGCCATATACATTGTGAGCAAGTTTAAACAAGATTCGTAAAGAGCTGCGGTTGCTGGAGTGTAAACAAACTAATTGTGGACGGACGACGGACATTCACCGATCCTAAAAGCTCACCTGATGAATCAGGTGAGCTAAAAATGTTTTCATAGGCCAGACGGTAAGCGATGTCTACAAATGAAATTATATTTTTAATATTGAAAAAATAGAATCCTAAAATGAAACAAGATGCTGTGTTCAATAAATGCATACGTCTCTGATGGTGTTCTTGACAATAGATTAAAACTCCAATTGAGGGCAATGTGTATAATTTGAAGCAAAGTTTCAAACATTCATAATTGCCCATTCGGAAAAATAAGATAGATGAAACAGTAAAATCTAGTTAACCTCATATGGACAATAATGTGATTCATTTCTTCACATAACACGCAGGATATCTGAAAATGAGTTTACCTTTGACAACATCAAGGAGAGCCTCGGAACTATATCTTCCGTCAACATCTGGTCCTGGTAAATCGTGAAGCAATACCTGAGTGGCATAACACTGGTAAAGACCCGCATCAGACTCAGTGACACCCGTGATTTGTAAAATACCTGAGTTTAGAACTAAATACCTGAAAAATTCACATAAATGTTTATTTATTTAGGTTCAACGCCATTTTTTTAAATTTTTGTGTTATATGTGACGGCCGTTTGACCTAACAAGTTTTCATGGACTGTATTCTAACCAGTACTGACTTACCCTTCCAATAGAAACCGGACACTTCTCCACATATATCAGGATGTAAACATTTCTATGAATTTTCCATGGAAGGGAATAACCTGCTGTGACTGAGAATCAAACCCAGATCGTCTGGGTACAAATCCAGCAGTCTAACCACTGGACCACGGTCGGTTCTAAACACAAATGCAGAACAAAAACTGAACATTCAGAAAATCTTCCATATGGGGTTTTAACGCAACACTAATAGAGATATTTCAGTCAATAAAAACTTTGATGTCGGAAAGAAATATAAAATATCACATTATATTTATAATGAGGTTTGTCCACAGAATATTTATATAATTTATGAGGGCTATCAAAAAAATATTGATATAGGAGGGCTGTCCAAAATATAACAACTAGCATAACTTTTACCTTAAAGCTCAGATGTCTGTGTAAATTTCGAAGAATTATGTGTATTGTATCACCTTTAAGTTTTTTATTACCCATGCTCCACACTTACAGTATTATACATGATCATATAAATAACTCAATTCACTTTATTTCTATGGAAACCATGTTTTATGTCCACAGAACACATTTTATTATACAACAAGAAGCTATCTTCAATCGAAGCATATGCCCTAGTGGTAGTTTGACTTCTGACTGATGGACAGGGCAATCACTATAATAACTATAATTATGTCCCACATCATTTGCTGTATCCTTCAAAAGCACTAAAGATATGTTAAGAAAACTCTCGCGACCAGCCTAATCAGTCTTCGAATTTAGTCCCAGACTGTGGACAGAGTCCACCAAAATGGCCGTCAGTCAAGTAAATTTGAAAATATTTCTGAACAAAAACATATTTAAATCACTCTTGAAAAATATGTGTTTTCTAGTCAAATCATGTGAAATTGTGTGTGTGTTTTTGGTCTACTAAAACTTTATTCAGTACAGTCAAGTTTGCACTTCAATTGGACCGAATGTACAGTGCTTAAAAAAGGTCATTTCACAAGAAACCTAAGTTTATGGTGACCTTACCTGTTATCATTTTGAGGTAGTGAGGTTTTATTTCGCCTCCATATATACATCGCCTTAGGAACAGCCCCTATCTTACATTGGAATCTTGCAGCACCACCCAGTGTAACCCTTTGAGGCTGGGGCTCAATTTCGAATCTCTTCTCAATCCCTGAAAATATACAAATACTCTAAAATTGACTACACACAGGACACAATGTCTTTTACTTACTATAACAAATTAAAATCCCTATTTAGCAAACTGAACTGAGAATAGACACTACAACTTGTTTGCTATCAAGTTACTCAAAATAACATACATATCACATAGATTACCATAGAAACATATCACATAGATATCCCCCACATAAATATCACATAGATATCCCCACATAAATATCACATAGATATCCCCCACATAAATATCACGTAGATATCCCCCACATAAATATCACGTAGATACTCTCACAAACATGATTATCACATAGATACCCCCACATACATATCATATCACATGGATTACCTAATACATATCACATCTATAGATTGACCTTTTTCATATAGTTTTTGGTTTCGACCCCAGACTGCCTGATCGCAAGTCCAGTGCATTAACTGTCCTTCACTGGATAAGGACCAACCTTCATTCATAATGTAACCATTATCCACTAAGTGACCTTCACTGGATAAGGACCAACCTTCATTCATAATGTAACCATTATCCACTAAGTGTCCTTCACTGGATAAGGACCAACCTTCATTCATAATGTAACCATTATCCACTAAGTGTCCTTCACTGGATAAGGACCAACCTTCATTCATAATGTAACCATTATCCACTAAGTGACCTTCACAGTCACTCATCACAAAGTGGCCGTTATTCACAAAGTGGTCTTTTTTTACAAAGTGACTATAATTCACTAAGTGGCCTTTATTCACAAATAGCCCTTAACTGAAGGTTGACTTTAATTTTGATAAGCGTATATATTAGAAATAAATAAAAATAAATCTGATTATATCATTAGGGGTCAAATTAAATTAATCATTTGACACTTAAAATGGCATCTTGACTCTTTAGAACTTCAGGCCTCTGAATTATATGAGGAAGCTTGGCAGTAGAAGTAATGGTTAAGGCCCAACTAGGAAGCTTGGCAGTAGAAGTAATGGTTAAGGCCCAACTAGGAAGCTTGGCAGTAGAAGTAATGGTTAAGGCCCAACTGAAGTCCAGGAAAACTGATTAGGATAACTGCCCGCCACAATTTAACTGAAATCATGTTGAGAATGGCATTAAATCCGATGAAATAAATAAATTAATTAATAGATCTTAAGTCCAATTTTATCATCTGATCATGATTTATCAGCCTTAAAGTTTATACTTCAGGGAGATTAAAGTAATGGGCAGTAACAGCTTGAAGCAATAATAGATCCGACATTCATCAGGAATATATTTTTTCATACCTAGGAAGAATACTCAAGCCAAGATTGAATATATGCCGTAACTGAGTCACTATTTTTTATCTCACTAGAAGTTTATTTTTTCACATATATGTGAAGACAGTGATTATCAATATTAGCTAGTTACATAAACAATACATTTTAAGAATAAAGGAGTTTTTTCAACAAATAACAAGCATTATAATGGTACTAAATTATTCCATATGAGAGGTCAACTTCAATTAATTCTGTATCAATGAAAATAAACTCTTTTAAACCTATTTAACTTTTACACAAGTAGACAAGCAGACGACAATTGTTCAACTTTTGTGTTAAACCAGCAGTCATACACAAGTATAAAGAAAAGTGTAATATTAATATCATCAATGAAAATATATCAGCCTAATCTCGGTCAAGTGCCTGTGCCATGAGTGGATGCTTTCTTTTATCTTGTAAGAATCTACTACTTTTGAAAAAACAAAAACACCCCACAATGAGCCTCAGCTCCAATTTATTCAGATAATCTTATCCAAGCATTTACAAATCTAAACATATGTCAAGGATTGGTCCATGAAGGCCAGTAATTCCTATTTATAAACCATTATTGACCAATAGAAATTAAGCATTGACTTCAGTCCATTTGACCTTCTTTGTCCAGGTCATACTTAAATGCTATACAAAATGGCAGCCATTATTCTATTTATAGACCCTGTGTTTTATATTCATTGTGAAAATTAAACATTAGCATCTTCAGTGAGATGCGATAATTTCATCAGAAATTGTGAAAAACATTCATGTTTACTGTGTTTACCGATTTCTTCTAAAATTCTCCATAAATTAAACGCAGAACTCGCCTACATCAATAAACAAGAGATTTTATCAATTATAGATATTTTGTACTTGTGTGTACTGTGTCTATCTGACCTCTTTCCTTGAGGTAGAAACACATCGAGGCTCACCACAGGGTCACCAATATCGGAGTAGATCATTTACAGGCAAATAAACACCAAGTGCTTGGAAGGAACATATTTCAGATCTCAATATGAATAGCTTCCTGTGGTAAAAAACTCTTCATGTAAGAATTCATAAGTAGAAAAATAATGTAAGCTTACAGAACTACTGTAATAATCAGGGTTATGTAATATCAATAATTTCAGTCCAAACCAAAAATATAATTTAATGTAAACAAATATATACGGTGCAACCTCTCTAACTTGTACAGTTAAATGGACCATAAGGTTTATATGTAGGCAGACAAAGTTTGTTTGAAACAATTATATTGTAAAATAATTGTAAGAAAAAACTGAAGTGATAACAAAGTAAACAAAGACTGGTACCTAGTCTGATACAAAGAGACAGGAAGGTGTATGACTGGTACCTAGTCTGATACAAAGAGATAGGAAGGTGTATGACTGGTACCTAGTCTGATACAAAGAGACAGGAAGGTGTATGACTGGTACCTAGTCTGATACAAAGAGACAGGAAGGTGTATGACTGGTACCTGGTCTGATACAAAGAGACAGGAAGGTGTATGACTGGTACCTAGTCTGATACAAAGAGACAGGAAGGTGTATGACTGGTACCTGGTCTGATACAAAGAGACAGGAAGGTGTATGACTGGTACCTAGTCTGATACAAAGAGACAGGAAGGTGTATGACTGGTACCTAGTCTGATACAAAGAGACAGGAAGGTGTATGACTGGTACCTAGTCTGATACAAAGAGACAGGAAGGTGTATGACTGGTACCTGGTCTGATACAAAGAGACAGGAAGGTGTATGACTGGTACCTGGTCTGATACAAAGAGACAGGAAGGTGTATGACTGGTACCTAGTCTGATACAAAGAGACAGGAAGGTGTATGACTGGTACCTAGTCTGATACAAAGAGACAGGAAGGTGTATGACTGGTACCTAGTCTGATACAAAGAGACAGGAAGGTGTATGACTGGTACCTGGTCTGATACAAAGAGACAGGAAGAGGTATGACTGGTACCTAGTTTGATACAAAGAGACAGGAAGGCGTATGACTGGCACCCATGTACAGGACAATATAAACTGGTACAAAACTTACCCAATTACCTATGGGTACAAATTATTGATCACAAAATCTAAGGAACAAGAAGCAGTATGCCTTATTTTGTTTACGAAACTGATTCATTTGACAAGCCTCGGCTCTCACCATCAAAAATGATTTTATGCCATCTTTTTTTTTTTAATGAAATAAAAAAACTCCATTGAAAATTGAACCCTTACGCCATGCAGTATCTCTATTTACACCAAGCTATAATCAGAGAAAAGATTCCCCAGAAAATGTTGCTCTAAAAAACTCATTTGTATTTTAGAAACAGCTAAATCAATACAACTCCAGCTACAGTACCAGTGTAACTTGATGGCCTGCAGCGTTAACCACTTTCTATACAAGTCCTTAAAATGTAGACGAAAAGCACACAGTTTTAAACTAAGCGCAGAAGATTGAAACAATTTTTTTCATCATTTAGTTTATCTGTTGTTTTAATGCCCATTCACAGCTAGGGCTGAGTATCGATAAAAATTATCGATACGATATTTGTATCGATACAGAATGATCGATATCAGATATATCATTTGATGTTCTGTATTGAAATAAAATCAGAAATACTGAGAAACATAGACTGTACTGGCAAATGTACTTGACAAACTCAAATTCTGGCTGCATAGGCTACTTATATACCTAATAATAATGGACGAAAATTCACAAAACAAGGTCCATAACATGTTTTTAAAATCCTTTTTTGTTTTGATCGATATTTGTTCGATACATTAACGTTCGATACGATATATCAACCGAACCCTATATACCGGTATTCGATACGATATGTAAACCGGTACTCAGCCCTATTCACAGCTATGGTCATTTCAGGATGGCCTTAGAGTGAGGGGAATGAAGACACAGACAATTAGACACTTATATCTTTATTAGTTTTTCCCGGTTCATAATCGGGCCAAGTGCACCAATACATGCCTCACCCATTCCCTGTGATTTGCTTAACACAGTACTTGGCTCGGTAGTTGGGATGGGGAAAAAACAGCAGAGAAATTAAGATGTAGCATTCATTAAATACATAAATGCCCCCAATAGCATGGCATTCTTTACGATACAAGGACAATCTACAGTCACACCTGTATAAGTAGCCACCTCCAATTACAGGCCACCCCGTGAATAAAGACCATTCTTTTAAATACCTTCATTTATTATTTATAACAAATTGAACTTCCAATAAAGACCACCTGTCAATAAAAGCCACATTATTACTTTCCCAAGACAGGGCTTGACACTAACTTTTTCTGGAGGTAGTCAGCAGGACTATCAGCAAAGAAAATGAGGAAGTCCTTGCAAAATATAGGTAGTCTTCATTCTACTAAATAGAAACATGTTTGTCATTCTATTTCAATGCCTATCAAGTGTACTTTATCAGAATACAAGACAAGTATGAAAGTCAGATTTTCACGAATGTATTGAACAAAGTTATACAGGTTACATCACATCCGATCTTAATTATTTAATTCACTCAAATTTATAGAATTCAGGTCGCCCAAATCTCAGACCCAGCTTGGCAACCTAGGTAGTCTTTAGTCTAACAGACCATAGTTAGTGTCGAGCCCTGCAAGAATGGCTTTTGTTTACTTATTTGACTGTACTTCACATTGTACCTATGTAAGGAAAGACAACCACTATATAAAATTCCTGCCCCAGCATCGTTAGACAGGGCTGCACATATATGTAACAATTATGTAAAATACCAAAATAGATTGATTAGTGACTCAAGATGCCAACAAGACATAAAATGTTGAAGTTCAAAACTGCCCCTTAGCCAATACAAACTTTGTAAGTCAACTAAATTTTCTATTATTGTAGTTCTACTTAGTAAATTTGACCCTTTGTTACATAAGAGTCATAAGGATGACTTTGTTGATTTCATTAGTTATAATGCCATTTTAGGGGTCCAATATTGAAAACCCTGGCGCTATCCGAGTGGATGTAGTGAATTGCTTTTACTGCAGACAGTATGATGTCAACCTCACACACTACTGACACTAACACGTACACTACATTAGCAACTTTTTCCACATTTTCTGACAGGTACTGGTACAGCCTAATTCGGAAAAAAAATTGCAATATTTTACACAAAAATCAGGAGTTTATAAATCAGTTAACTAGAAATGTGTCAGGAGGATAACTGATAGCTAAGTCAACAAGGGGGCATAACTCCTGTGAAAATGTTTTGATTTTAATGGAAATCAATCATTATTACACACAACATGTAAAATATGAAACCAATCCATGACATATTTGACTTATTGATCGGTAACCAAAATTTGACTGGTCAGACAGACATGGGTATCACTTCATATCCATATCACCATTCATTCAACAGCGAGGGCATAGAAATTATTCCATTGATAGAAATCCTCCTAATAATTGGGAACCAACAGTCACAAGTATTTTAGATAGGGAATGAGCATGTTTATTATTTAATATTTAAAATCTCTTCTCTTTTTTCCCTGTCCTATTGTTTCTTTTAGTTTCATCTGTTGCCCTGTTTATGGGAGTCAGCCACTACCCCTATATTTGTTTTGACAACTTACAGAATTTGTTTTTACTGTTCCTTTTTGCAAGGTCAGAATTTTTTAAGAGAACAACGGCACTACATTGTGAAATTTTATTTCTACACCAAAGAGATTATCTGAATGAAAATTAATTCATCAGATAATAGTGCCATGCAAAGAAATATCCCTGATCATAAACCAAGTCTTAATTTCCTAACAGTTTAGGGTCAGTTAAGGTCCAATGCAATAACCAGCAATAGTTAATAATTACCTTGAACTCAATTTCAAACTGTGCATTTCCTGTACACTAGAAATTTCCCCAATTTAGGCCTCTTGTTATTTTCAGTGTTGAGGTAAAATAGGTCATTGACCAGGGTAATGATCTAACAGGACTAATGTTGACCACTCACTTCAGTATGACCTTACAGTTGGTAAGTTTGTTTACTAAAGGTACATAACCATATTATAGTCAAATTTACAGGGTACTCACAGGATGTTTAAAGCTGTGGGTCAAAATTCAGGGATGTCTATAGTCCTGAAAATCATATACGGTGGGGGGGGGGGGGGGGACCATTTTTGCCAAACAAGAGGCCTTTAACCACATCGTTTCCATATCAAAGAAAATCTTTCAGAGCAGATTGGATTTACCATAACTTTGCCATTTCATGAGATATTTTCTTCAAGTAACTTTTATTGTGCTCAGAAAGCATTATAGCTATATATATCCGGAACATTTGTCACCCCTGAAAATAAATCCAACAAAATTTCCTACAGTAAATCTGACCCTTTCTTTGTGTGAAATTCTCATGTGTCAGAAGCTTTATTTTGTTAATTTCAAGAGTCAAAATTTATACCATTTATTGGGTCAAGTGAGAACCCTGGTCAGTGAAATGTATTTGTTAGCATTTTTATGGGTTCCATGCTTGTAATGTATTAATAGCATTGCAGTAACCTGCAAAAAGTTGAGGACCCTTAGGTCATAGTATAGAGGTGATTTAAGCTAGATTCTATGCACAAAAATCTGTGATAAAGTCTTTATTTTTGCTTTAAAAAATTGAGGTTTATGATATCTATTAATTTAAAGTGACAGTGCACAGGATTGTTAAAAAATATTCTAAACAAGAGGTATATCTTTGGAGATATTTGAGGATATAACTTTTCTGTGCAAACAAAGGAATATTTTTGTTACTTTTCAAACTTGAAACAATGGTGTACGCTGTTTAATTTGAACAGTTTTATTCGGACCCTCACCAAACTTGATGGAAATGTTTATGGCCATGAGATCTCGGTCAAATTCGACAACTAGAACAATCGGTCCAGGCACTTCTGAGTTATGCCCCTTGACACTTTGAAAAATGAATTTTGATGGGCATATTTTGTGACCTGGCACTCTTGTTCATTTAGAAAGCCAATTCACCCTAACCAGTTTTCCTGGACTAGCAAGTAGTGTAACTAACCAGGATACATATACAAGACTGACAGAAGTCAAACCTTATATTTTCTACATTGATTCCAATATCTTAATTCTACACACAGCATAAAAGTCATTCTAATGATACAAAATCACTTGATATTTATTAACTATTAAAATACATCAGAAAACCAGTTGTTCGAAATGCTCGGTGCTCGGACAAGAAGAAATTATCAGATAATTAAATGTTGGTATCAAAAGAAAGTATGTTGGAAGGTCAACTAGTGTGAGTGGACTGTTTCTGTCTGCATGCAAAAACTTATTTTGCATCAGCGTTTCAGGCTATAAACATTATAAGTTGAAAACTCATTGTTGGATTCTAATTTTTTTCATTTCTAGATCTGGTGGACTTGTTACTAACAGAATCAACTTGACCTGGCCCAAAATTGACGGGTCTAAAACCTGGAGTTTACAATGGTGTTTTTCCTCCACATCTGGAGAAGTTAGTACTGGTTAGAATTATGTCCAGGAAAAACTTGTTAGATCAATTGTCCGCCTTATATAACTGAAAACTATACCTGACCCAAAATTGAGAGGTCTAAACTATTTTTTTTTCTAGACCAATGGACTGTTTACTGATAGAAACAACTATCCCTTACCCAAAACTGAGGGGTCTAAAATGCTAATAAGTGTACTAACTTTTTGTTTTCATCCTACACAGACCTCTCAATTTTGGGTCAGGCCTAGCGTAACTACATTTTCAGCTACAATCAGAATTTCACGATTTCAGACTTCATAATGTCCCGCGTCTTATGCCGCAACCTCCTATCTTTTACCCAATCTAATCACTAAAATTTGTCACATGAGGAAAAGCCGTTTTTTACGGTAGGAAAAGTCGTAACTACAGACTGGTTTAGTTGACAATCTGTTTTGTAATTTCACCTATATTTCAAAGTCAGTTTTAGAGTAATATAGAGCTGTAGGTAAGTTTTCTTCAATATGTTCACATTAATTATAATTAAACTAGTACTGTTCTGTTATTTTTATAGGTTGCATTCTTGGCTTAATTAAAATGATAATCCATTGTTGTTTTTTGCTTTGCCATCAGTACATTGCAAGCGGAAATGTTGCTTTTTAAAAGGACAAATACCATGACGATGTCCTTGAAGTTGATTATGTAAAATTAATATGTTTAAGTAAATAATGTTCTTCTCATCTTTTTGATGTAGTTACTGTACGTCTTTTCCTATCGAAAGTATTTTAACAGAAGATGTTCTTTTTTTTGTAGTTACGACATTTTGGGTCAAATCTTCATTTTATTGTCATTACTTGAACACATTATTTTCATAATATATTGTCTGAGATTCCATTAAATGATCTTCTGCAGTATGTAAGGTTCATTGAAAGACTTGTCAAATGTCACATGCTTTTTTAATGTTGTTTAATTGTTTTACAAGCTAAGAGATAGCATCTATTATTATAAACTTGTTTGAAAATGTAAAATTGTTTTTCCTTTCTCCTGAAGTTACATTTTTGAAGTTTCCGAATGGGGCCCACAATGTATTTTTTCTTTTTACATGATCATGTCGAAAACACTTCTTGTCAGGGAAAAATTCTGGCCATTTTTGGGGGGGAAATATAGGCAAAAATGCAGGGAAAAAAGTCACTATGCAGGCATTATTTTCATTGAGCCCAGTTGACAGAATTGTACAAGTTTATTATGACTTCTTATGGCCTTGTCTTTAAGGCTTACAGACCCTAATGCAAGCATTTATTTTTAACCATTAAACTTTTGTTTATTTTCATTACTTTTTCAGAATTGTGTACTTTTGGAATTTAACAAGGGGCCAAGATGAAAAGCTAAAAATGCTATATAATCATAGAAAAGGAAGAGTACTAGTTTAGTAATAAGGAAATCATAATTGATCATCAGTTGGAATCAGTTGAGGCTTCCGATCCGATCTTACTGATTATGATCGGTTAGAAATTGTCAAGACACTGATGAAAAATAACATCGAAAAACGTAGTACCATCAATTTAACAATCATTGAATTTATTATCAATCTACAATCTATTTTCTCTTAGTTTCATGCAATATGATTCATAGTTTTGGACTCATAGTTTTCAAGTGCAGTCTTCAAATTCAACCCCAGACCCAGTCCACCAAAATGGCCTTTAGTCAAGTAAATACTAAATTTGAAAAGGTCAGTGGTCTGACGGTCCAGTAAATTTTTCAGTGATAATTTTATCATATTTCACTTAGAACAAAAAATGAAATATTGAATCACTTTCTAAAAATATGTTTTTAGCCAAATTTGATGAGTACTTCTTTTTGGTCAACTAAAAAAGTAAAAGTTCATTTGGTCCAGTTAAGTTTTCATTTTCACTGGACCGAATGTCCAGTGCTTTAAAAGGACTGTATGTGATTCATCATCAGGGCAACAAATTTCTCATTATTTAAATGATCTCAAATAATCACTAGTACAGTCCTGTAATCCAAGCAAAGTTAGCCCCAGAGATCGCCAACAAGTCTAAGTATGCACCTTTAGAATTTGCCACTCTTATGCAATAATTTCTAGTGTAGTAAACAGATTGAATTTGAAATCAGTTTTAAGTCTTGGATAATGTAAATCCGAACCTTTGCCTATGGGTCATCTTAAGGTCAGTTATGCCATGTTCACAAACGAGGTATTAAAAGTACTCTCTTAAGAACCATTATCATAGGCTAATTAAACAAATCTTGCCTTTATTGAAATATATGACAGACAATAAGCGACACAGTCATCAAAATATTCCACATTGATTAATTGAAATTGTTTACATTTCAAAAGATTATTATGTTGCGGACCCAATACTTCCCAACCAGTTCATACCATGTCAGTCTTTTGTATAATTAGTTAAATAATTTAATCACATAGCTCACATCAACTAAAATAATCACAATTCTAATGCAGCAAATAACCAAAACATGAGGCAACATAGACCAAAATTTGCACCAACTTCATTTAATGATTCACAATTATATTGTGAGCAAACAGGATCATGTATCACCTTTTATTCATAAAACAATATGAGAGAAATCAACATTGTATTATAATAACAGACTATTAAGTTTTCCAGACTAAAACCATTTTAGTGTTTTTGATTTACACACTTTGGTGGACAGGAACACAACAGCACTTATTATGGTAGATTCGCATACTAACACTGTTTCTTGTTGCTGGAATGTCCTATCCCCCCCCCCTCCAAGTTCAAATAAGACAAATATAAGACTAACCCTAACCCTCTCCAAAAAGAGGAAAAAGTCCCCGCTTGAAAACAAGAGGGCCATGATGACCTTTTCTCACTCACCTGATTAGAGACTGTAACTTCTTTCATATCATTGCAACCTCATTTAATAAGTCAGAGCTTACACTGACCAAGAAATCATCAAGACAGATATTTTGAGCAACTTTTATCAAGATTTGATTAGCGTAACATATTCCTGGGATTTGAATGGGTGACCCAAGTTCATTCTTGTCAAAAATATCAAATTTCAAATATCACATGATTACAAGATTTGGTGAAGATTCAATGAAAACTGTGACCTTTAGAGTGTTAACAAGGTTTTCCTGGGATTTGACACGATGAACTAATTTTTCACCCTAGATGACCCATGTTCCAACTCCAGGGCCTTTTTTCCAAAAATTGGGAAGGGGCCTCAGTCTTTCATTTTGGTAAATTTAAGCATGGTATTTGGCAAAATTTTGACCTTAGACTACTGAGTTTGAATAGCATTGTATTTTTGGGAATTTTGTGTCTAAAATTGGAAAAAAACAGCCTTTTTGCAATTGGGAAGTCAGCGGATTTCGGCCTCTGTTACAGAAGGAAAAAAGCCCTGAACTCATCCAAGATGTCATTGAGCCGAAATACAGAAAGAGTTTGATGAAGATTCAATTAAAACTGTAACCTCTAGAGCGTTAACAACCTAAATTGTGGACAGCAGACTGACATTGATTGATATCTATATAGCGCTCCCAGAGCTACTCAGTTGAACTAAAAATGTGAATTAAGATGGCAATATAGAATAATATAGCCTCACAGTCACATGAATGAAAATGTGTTTCCTAATTATACAATACAACACATAAATTATACCACTCAAGGAAGCTGAACTCAACACAGACACACTTTCAACACAAGGTAGACAATCCAATACATTAAACAAGGTAGACAGTCCAATACAATAAACAAGGTAGACAACCAATACATTAAACAAGGTAGACAACCAATACATTATACAAGGTAGACAATCCAATACATATTGAAATTATTGACATGTTTAGTACAACTACAATTTTTCAAAACTAAATTCAATACAACAAATTCAACTAGAGCTTTGTCATTGATGACTAATACCCCCAATGTCACTTTTGACACTAAAAATGTGATTGTACACTATGGCTAAGTTCAAGGGCACATAACTCTAGAATGAGTGGATCACTGGGCATGAAAATTGGGTCTTGAACATCTACACTCCATGATGATGACCTATTTCAACTTTCATTGCAATAGGTTAAGGAATGTGAAAGTAGTTCACACCACAAACGTGTGATATTGTAAGCGGACGACCAACCAACGACTGACCGAGTGACTCCAAACATACCCCCTCTCAAACTTCGTTTGCGGGGTATAATAATATCAAAAGCAGGCTCAATAAATGACTTACCTGCCACTTTAACATCTACATCTCTGGCCACAATTCTCCCTACTAAACCATCTTTATTTATTAATGAAGCATAACACCGGTAATGACCTTCATTGGTTTCATTTTTCTTTGGCCGATGTCTAAAACGTTTAATGTAAAGTGAACCATTGTTAAACTTCAGAATCTTTCCTTTCTGTCCCAACTCCAAGGGAACTCCATCCCTGCTCCAGGATATATCTAGTCTGCCTAAGTCACTGTCATATTCAACAGAGCAATTTAATAAAAGATCTTGATGTTTGTGGGCGAACACAACAGTTGGCTCACCGTGCCTGAAAGCTATACCCGTATTGATTGGTTCCTTGTTATTGCTTCCTGAAATATACACCAGAGGTTAGTTTTCACCATCAATTCAATATATGTAAATTACCAAATCATTTTCAGTAAAATTCTTCCGTTTAGTAAGATGTAATACGCATAAATGAGTGAATGTTGGAATAATATCAATGCATGTCTGCATTTATTGATTCATGTTTAACTTTAACTATAGATATTTGAATAATACATAAAAAAAATGTTGATTCACAAAGAACATACAGGGGTTTTCTTTATGTTTTCGAAAAAGGTGGCCTAGGCCTTAATATGGGGATGAAATAGCGGGATGAAGACTGTTTTGGGGAAAAAGTTATTGCCTATTTATAACAAATTTGGGGATTGAAATTTCAAGGAGTAAATTTTAAAATTTAGGGAAAATCGTATTACTTCAAAGAATTTTTCAGAGTGGAAGGCACCCTTTACAGCCTACATGTTACAACTTTATATATATAATAAAGAAAACCCCTGACCTACTAGATCACATAAGATCTATATTCAATGTCAATTGGGAAGTGAGGACCAGGTTAGTTAATTTTGAATGTGACTACTATAAATTTGTTAAAGATGCTTAGGTTACTGATGCCCATTTGTACCATGCTGCGATGCAATGACACTACTCACTATGAATGAAATAAGAGACACATAATAACGGTGACATGTCTCAGGACTGTACATGTAACATGTTTAGATCTCTGACGGGGAAAAGTCACCAGCCACTAATGGAATCTGGGGACACTGGTAAGTACTGGTAGGTTACACAGGCACACTGGGTAGTAGTAGAACTGGCACATAAACCCAGGAACAATGGTTCATAGTCATACTGGTAGGTCAGTGATTCTTTGGAGTGATTTTATAGCTGAAATTCAGTCATATTCCCAATGGAAAATAGTATCTTTTTCCCAATTCACAGACAAAAATTCCCAATGCCCCCCCCCCCAATTTTTTTTATTATTAATCACATAAAATTTATATAAGTTCATGTACATCGCTATTGGTAGTAAATACCTTATTCTACTACTGTTCTATGGGAGAATAAGTTGAAAATTGTTTACATTTTTTCCAATTTTGATCAAAACACAGCGAAAATTCCCAATCCCAAGGGTATGGGTTATATTCCCAAAATACCGGAAAATAAACCTGAAGGTTCACCTAAGAACACTGGTACGTACTGAAAGGCAACTGATAAGTACTGGTAAGCAACACAGGAATGCCGGTTAGTACTAGGAGGTAACCTAGGAACACTGGAAGGTCATCATGATAAATATGATGCCACGCTACTACTGGTATGAAACACATGAGCACTGGTTCATATGGTACCGTAGGTAATAATTATGGGAGCACTGGTTCATATGGTACCGTAGGTAATAATTATGGGAGCACTGGTTCATATGGTACCGTAGGTAATAATTATGGGAGCACTGGTTCATATGGTACCGTAGGTAATAATTATGGGAGCACTGGTTCATATGGTACCGTAGGTAATAATTATGGGAGCACTGGTTCATATGGTACCGTAGGTAATAATTATGGGAGCACTGGTTCATATGGTACCGTAGGTAATAATTATGGGAGCACTGGTTCATATGGTACCGTAGGTAATAATTATGGGAGCACTGGTTCATATGGTACCGTAGGTAATAATTATGGGAGCACTGGTTCATATGGTACCTTAGGTAATAATTATGGGAGCACTGGTTCATATGGTACCGTAGGTAATAATTATGGCAGCACTGGTTCATATGGTACCTTAGGTAATAATTATGGCAGCACTGGTTCATATGGTACCTTAGGTAATAATTATGGCAGCACTGGTTCATATGGTACTGCAGGTAATAATTATGGCAGCACTGGTTCATATGGTACCGTAGGTAATAATTATGGGAGCACTGGTTCATATGGTACCTTAGGTAATAATTATGGGAGCACTGGTTCATATGGTACCATAGGTAATAATTAT
This sequence comes from Lutraria lutraria, assembly GCA_964023205.1. Lineage (NCBI taxonomy): Eukaryota > Metazoa > Mollusca > Bivalvia > Venerida > Mactridae > Lutraria > Lutraria lutraria. The sequence goes on from OZ026849.1 coordinate 6,195,300, forward strand.
GGGAGTACTGGTTCATATGGTACCATAGGTAATAATTATGGCAGCACTGGTTCATATGGTACCATAGGTAATAATTATGGGAGTACTGGTTCATATGGTACCATAGGTAATAATTATGGGAGCACTGGTTCATATGGTACCTTAGGTAATAATTATGGGAGCACTGGTTCATATGGTACCATAGGTAATAATTATGGGAGTACTGGTTCATATGGTACCATAGGTAATAATTATGGGAGTACTGGTTCATATGGTACCATAGGTAATAATTATGGCAGCACTGGTTCATATGGTACCATAGGTTATTGGAGTACTGGTTCATATGGTACCATAGGTAATAATTATGGGAGCACTGGTTCATATGGTACCATAGGTAATAATTATGGGAGTACTGGTTCATATGGTACCATAGGTAATAATTATGGGAGCACTGGTTCATATGGTACCATAGGTAATAATTATGGGAGCACTGGTTCATATGGTACCATAGGTAATAATTATGGCAGCACTGGTTCATATGTTACCGTAGGTAATAATTATGGCAGCACTGGTTCATATGTTACCGTAGGTAATAATTGTGGGAGCACTGGTTCATATGGTACCATAGGTAATAATTATGGCAGCACTGGTTCATATGGTACCGTAGGTAATAATTCTGGGACTACTGGTTCATATGGTACCATAGGTAATAATTATGGCAGCACTGGTTCATATGGTACCGCAGGTAATAATTATGGGAGCACTGGTTCATATGGTATCGTAGGTAATAATTATGGGAGCACTGGTTCATATGGTACCGTCGGTAATAATTCTGGGAGTACTGGTAAGTATTGCTAGGTAATACAGGAGCACTGGTTAGTACTGTCGGAACAACAATAAACTTAAAATCACTATAGATATGTACTGTAAAAACAGTAATAAACAAAATATCACTGGCCCACAATAAGGGGTGATTGATGGTCGAGTGGTAATGCACTGGACTACTAAATGAAAGGTCATGGGTTCCATTTTTACTGCCCCCCCCCCCTTACAAATTTCTCAGGGATGCTTTCCTGTGTCCCCATCCCAACTTCATCTAGCCAAGTGATGTGTTTAGAAATCAAAGGAAAAAGGGCGAGACGTGTATCAGTGCTTTAAACCGGGCACAATTAAGAACCAAGAAATACTAGCACAATTAAGAACCAGGAAATACTAACACACTAGAGTATGGATATAAATGCCCAGTTCTCCTGTTTATTTCGTATGTTATCTCCCCTCTCTGGGGCGGCTCTAAAATGACCATAGCTGTCCAACAGAAAATGACCCACAATGCATACCGACTTAAATCTTTGCTAAAACCCACGAGAATTTCAATAGTCATAAATGCATTCATTTTCATTAAAATGGTATTGTAAAAAGTGAAAGTCATAAAAGTGAAGATCATTTTTAGGTTTTGAAACAGATATCATGTAAATGGAACTGTTTTTTAGTGCACCTAATAGACTATGGACATAGATCAGTGACCCTTTAAATACAAGTCATGGCGACCCCTTTGAATGTCGTAGAAAAATCAATTCATTTGGATTAATTTTTAACTGTTATTGGTGTGAAAAAAAATTTGAAATAATTCGAGCATCTCCATATTGATTAGAAAATAGAAATGAATCATAAATGAATCAATAACATCAAAAATTATTGTAATAACATATTCCAGGTCAAAACAACCTATCAAATTCAAAACAAATGAACCAATCTCTAAACATTCAGTACAGTTATTTTTCAGGATAACACTATATGCTAAGCCACTGTCATAAAACAAAAGCAAGATGAAAACAAAAGGTTCCAACAACAAAATAAATCAATATTGTGCGTTACTGAAGATGCTTCAAGCAACTGTTTGTTTACATTTAGCAGATGACAAGTTCTTCATAATAAGCAATAACAAAAATTTTATCGGACAGTCAACAAATTAAAATTATTAAGTGACCATCAATAACATGAAGACTTATCAATAAATAAACTTTAACCTCAAATTCCTGAACCAGATTCTTCGTTTATCATTTAGGTCAACGTATAAACCGAGATACCATTCTTTGATGCCCCACCGCATCTTTGTTTACAAACATGATAATATTGATGAATATTGGGTAAAAATCTGCATAGTGCACGAGATACGTGCAATAAATAATATAGAAACACTAATCACACACAGAACTTGGGATGAGAGTTCAACGGATAAACGATCAGTGAAAAGATAAGGAATTATAATTCTATCCACAATTCCCCCACTTGGTACCTCAATGTTCCCATCATCTTCCGAATAGCGATTTCTCAGAGTGAAAAAAATCTCCTGCGCGATAAAGCAATCTAATGATTTAGATCACACGTCAACATCTGTCAATAACAACAAATACAAAATAACCCCGGAAAACAACAAGAAATACAATTTTACCATTCAACGGATTCAGAACGGAACAAAAAATCGTACGGTCAACTTGACTGATATGGTTAACCTTTCATTTCTCCGCCATGTTTTTTGACGAAGCCTGAATAATATGTCAGAATGTAGGAAATAACTTACCCCGCACACAAGGAAATAGAAAAATCACCGCCCAAACGGTATATATATAAATAAGTATCCCATCCATGTATCTGAAGTCATCGGGACTATTTATATGCACAAAACAACACGAAGTTTTTTTTCCGTAAAATGGCCTCTATCTTCTTGTATACATAAATGATCCTTGTAAAGATACACTGCCAGGCTGTTACGGGGCGCGAGATTACTCCCTCGTACAAATACAAAAACATTCGCTGTATTTTGGTTTAAAACTGTATCTAAGCGATCCTTGATACATCCAAAATTTATAAATTAATACAAATATATTTACAGATAGAAAATTGAAATATACAGTAATTAGAACATCAGATAATTATATTTAAATAGTTAATCGTCAGGGTGTGTGTCTATAACCAGGAACGTACAAAATACAATTTGAGGTCAATGGCTCAGTTTTACCGTTCCCGCTAACTGTCATATAAATGGGTCATTTACGGATGTGGAGTTTGGGAGAAATAACGCACTAATGTTTATTTTTGTGAATATCGCATGTATTAATAGCTAAATTTTGAACTTTGGTATACGTTATGTTAATGAGTTGACTATGATTATTTCATTCAAAACCGACACCACACAATGTCATATGTTAGAAAGCACAGATCGACCACAATGATATTGTACATTTTGTTTGTAAATAAGCTATATATCTAGTATATATACCTATATAACAATTAAACTGTTTTCAAGTACTAGATCTAGTACGTTTGTCGGCATCAATAGAAAAATGCAAATTAAACTTACCTCTGTTTATAAATAAATATTATTAATTTTATGAATGAAATTTGTTTTTTTTCTGTGATAGATCGCGACATGAAACATGCAGTCTACGCAAGAAGTGAACGCGTACGCCGGTAACGCATGTTACAAGTTGACATCCTACATATACTCACGTAAGTGCTACAATGTACGTATACATGAAAAATTATACCTGACTTATGCTCATACTGAAGATGGTGTTCTAATATTAATAAACGAGAATCTTCATTTATCAAACCATGAAATTAATTTATACAAAAAGGATATCCACGAACAAAATAAAGTATATTATTGCATTTCGTACTCATAAATACTTTTTTCTAAATTTCAAATGATAGGTGAACATGGCATCTCTATAAAGACTCGGAGCTTTTTTGTATAAGGACGTAGGATGAATATTTGGCAAAATGCCAGATATGTTCTACGCCTCATTTCCCGATAGGCATTTTGTTAATAAATTAATTTCAGAACGGTTCAATTAATGTGGGTCACTAAAAATCCAAAGATAAGGGTTCAACAATGATCCCTGTCAGTAAATAATTTTAGGATTCAACAAAATTCCATACCAATGAAGTGGTAAATTTCACCCCTTTGGTACAAATAATCAAGTGTCACATCAACTGTAGATATATACTGACAGGTCAACATGTCACATCTACTGTAGATATATACTGACAGGTCAACATGTCACATCAACTGCAGATATATACTGACAGGCCAACATGTCACATCTACTGTAGATATATACTGACAGGTCAACATGAACATACATGTACTGTAGATATGTATACTGACAGGTGAACATTAACATACATGTACTGTAGATATATACTGACAGGTCAACATGTCACATGTACTGTAGATACATACTGACAGGTCAACATCAACACTAATCTACTGTAGATATATACTGACAGGTCAACAGGTCACATCTACTGTAGATATATACTGACAGGTGAATATGTCACATCTACTGTAGATATATATTGACAGGACAACATGAACACACATCTACTGCAGATATATACTGACAGGTCAACATGAACACACATGTACTGTAGATATATACTGACAGGTCAACATGAACACCAATCTACTGTAGATATATACTGACAGGTCAACATGAACATACATGTACTGTAGATATATACTGACAGGTCAACATGAACACACATATACTGTAGATATATACTGACAGGCCAACATGTCACATCTACTGTAGATATATACTGACAGGACAACATGAACACACATGTACTGTAGATACATACTGACAGGACAACATGAACATACATGTACTGTAGATATATACTGACAGGTCAACATGAACACACATCTACTGTAGATATATACTGACAGGACAACATGAACACACATGTACTGTAGATATATACTGACAGGACAACATGAACACACATCTACTGCAGATATATACTGACAGGACAACATGAACACACATGTACTGTAGATATATACTGACAGGACAACATGAACACACATCTACTGTAGATATATTCTGACAGGACAACATGAACACACATGTACTGTAGATATATACTGACAGGACAACATGAACACACATGTACTGTAGATATATACTGACAAGACAACATGAACACACATGTACTGTAGATATATACTGACAAGACAACATGAACACACATCTACTGTAGATATATACTGACAGGACAACATGAACACACATGTACTGTAGATATATACTGACAGGACAACATGAACACACATGTACTGTAGATATATACTGACAGGTCAACATGAACACACATCTACTGTAGATATATACTGACAGGACAACATGAACACACATGTACTGTAGATATATACTGACAGGACAACATGAACACACATCTACTGCAGATATATACTGACAGGACAACATGAACACACATGTACTGTAGATATATACTGACAGGACAACATGAACACACATCTACTGTAGATATATTCTGACAGGACAACATGAACACACATGTACTGTAGATATATACTGACAGGACAACATGAACACACATGTACTGTAGATATATACTGACAAGACAACATGAACACACATGTACTGTAGATATATACTGACAAGACAACATGAACACACATCTACTGTAGATATATACTGACAGGACAACATGAACACACATGTACTGTAGATATATACTGACAGGACAACATGAACACACATGTACTGTAGATATATACTGACAGGTCAACATGAACACACATCTACTGTAGATATATACTGACAGGTCAACATGAACACACATCTACTGTAGATACATACTGACAGGTCAACATGAACACACATCTACTGTAGATACATACTGACAGGTCAACATGAACACCAATCTACTGTAGATATATACTGACAGGTTAACATGAACATACATGTATTGTAGATATATACTGACAGGTCAACATGAACACCAATCTACTGTAGACACATACTGACAGGTGAACATGACACATCTACTGTAAATATATACTGACAGGTCAACATGAACACCAATCTACTGTAGACATATACTGACAGGTCAACATGAACATACATGTACTGTAGATACATACTGACAGGCCAACACGTAACATCTACTGTAAATATATACTGACAGGTCAACATGAACACCAATCTACTGTAGATATATACTGACAGGTCAACATGAACACCAATCTACTGTAGATACATACTGACAAGTCAAAATGTCACATCTACTGTAGATACATACTGACAGACCAACACGTAACATCTACTGTAAATATATACTGACAGGTCAACATGAACACCAATCTACTGTAGATATATACTGACAGGTCAACATGAACACCAATCTACTGTAGATACATACTGACAAGTCAAAATGTCACATCTACTGTAGATACATACTGACAGACCAACACGTAACATCTACTGTAAATATATACTGACAGGTCAACATGAACACCAATCTACTGTAGATATATACTGACAGGTCAACATGAACACCAATCTACTGTAGATACATACTGACAAGTCAAAATGTCACATCTACTGTAGATACATACTGACAGACCAACACGTAACATCTACTGTAAATATATACTGACAGGTCAACATGAACACCAATCTACTGTAGACATATACTGACAGGTCAACATGAACATACATGTACTGTAGACATATACTGACAGGTCAACATGAACATACATGTACTGTAGATACATACTGACAGGCCAACACGTAACATCTACTGTAAATATATACTGACAGGTCAACATGAACACCAATCTACTGTAGACATATACTGACAGGTCACCATGAACACCAATCTACTGTAGATACATACCGACAGGCCAACACGTAACATCTACTGTAGATACATACTGACAGGTGAACATGTCACATCTACTGTACAGTAGATATATACTGACAGGTCAACATGAACACCAATCTACTGTAGAAACATACTGACAGGCCAACATGTCACATCTACTGTAGATATGTACTGACAGGCCAACATGTCACATGTTCTGTAGATATATACTGACAAGCCAACATGTCACATCTACTGTAGATACATACTGACTGGTAAAGTGTCACATCTGTCAAGGTCTGCAACGTATCCATCCAGAAGAAAATGAGCTAATTCATGCATGTGTATTTATGAACTTAAATTTCTTCAGACAGGGTTAAGATTGTCACAGTCTCCTTTACACTTCAATTATTGTTTAGTAATAATGCGCTGGACTACAAAACAAAGTTGTGGTTTTGATTCTTGCCTTTCTAATTTCTAAGGGATAATTTTTAGCGTCATAATCTAAACTAACAAGCCAAATACTGTGTTTAGATAATCACATGAACAAGGAACCAGGTGTGTATGGGTGCTTTACACTGGGCACAATAAAGAACCAGAAGAAAAAAATTTAAGAGCTGGGATATAAATGCCCCGTTCTCCAATATCTTATTTCCCCCCTCTCTGGGGTGGCTCTGAAATGACCATGGCTGTCAAATGAGCCGTTAAACAACAGATAAATATAATTATACAACATATCAACAACAGGGTCAGTCAGAAAGGGGTGTGTGTAAATCAAATATGGTCCCTGTTAAAAGAGGTGACTGCAATAGGGAGAAGTCTAGTGGTGGATATTTTAGTTAATACATTTTCTGATTTATACACAAAAATAGACTCAGTAGGTCAAGCATCAACAATTAACACAAATTAAAAGAAATACAGACACCAAATTTATTTGCTTTTTACTTTATGTGAATAAATATCTACATGCACACCATTTACATTTCAGTGATATAGTATTAAGTACAAAACAAGACCTTTTTGATAGGAATTTATGCAGCTGAAGTGCATAATTAATTACAGTATGTAGCATTTATTTATTTGGGTTTTACATCATTTTTTCCAGTAATATACAGGTCTGAGTTTTCCTGAACTGACTGTTATCTAACTAGTACCCCACATGTGGAGGAAAATCGACACTGTTGTTAAATTTTCATGACCTGCCGTAATCGGGAATCAAACCAGGACCACTGGGCTACAAATCCACTAACCACTACCACACAGTATGTATGCTGGTCTATTTGATCTAAACCACTACCACACAGTATGTATGCTGGTCTATTTGATCTTAACCACTACCACACAGTATGTATGCTGGTCTATTTGATCTAAACCACTACCACATAGTATGTATGCTGGTCTATTTGATCTAAACCACTACCACACAGTATGTATGCTGGTCTATTTGATCTAAACCACTACCACACAGTATGTATGCTGGTCTATTTGATCTAAACCACTACCACACAGTATGTATGCTGGTCTATTTGATCTAAACCACTACCACACAGTATGTATGCTGGTCTATTTGATCTAAACCACTACCACACAGTATGTATGCTGGTCTATTTGATCTAAACCACTACCACACAGTATGTATGCTGGTCTATTTGATCTAAACCACTACCACACAGTATGTATGCTGGTCTATTTGATCTAAACCACTACCACACAGTATGTATGTATGCTGGTCTATTTGATCTAAACCACTACCACACAGTATGTATGTATGCTGGTCTATTTGATCTAAACCACTACCACACAGTATGTATGTATGCTGGTCTATTTGATCTAAACCACTACCACACAGTATGTATGTATGCTGGTCTATTTGATCTAAACCACTACCACACAGTATGTATGTATGCTGGTCTATTTGATCTAAACCACTACCACACAGTATGTATGTATGCTGGTCTATTTGATCTTAAATGCATGACATTGTTTCATTTCATGTACACGCTTGTACATGTTTCACTTGCACAGAATTGATTTCCACAAACCAATTGATTCAGATCATGTTTTTTTCTGTTTCATAAGAGTTATCTCCAGGAGTCTGTTTGGAGTTGTCTCCCTTTATAAACGGATAATTACAAGTATATGAATATTATATGACATTTTTTTTATTAAGGATTTCATGATTTTTTTTTTATATTTGCCAGCTACAGAATATGAGAACAAAATACATGTATGTTTTTGAAACACAAGGTGACCTTGACCTACTGATCTTAAAATGCTTAGATCCAGTAGAGGTTGTCATAGAAAACCAACATATGAAGTTTGACGACTGTAAGTGGAAGCATTTTGATTTTATGCTCAAGGTTAAAGTTTGGTACAAATAGTCTGGGCATAGAAGATAGCAAAACAAGTAGTATATTTATCAGGAAATTTGTCATACCACTGTATGTAGGAGACTGACTGCAGAGACAAAAAAGCTCTTTTTGTATATTCATTACAATTCTTTAATTCTTACAAGAATTATTTATTTACCATTTTATTCACTTAAAGGTCTAAGCTAAGAAAAAACACAATACATTCAAATCCATAATACATGATTAAAACAGGATTTTACTTCCTGGTATAAAAAACTTAAGTTACATGCATAGATAAAATCATAGTAGTGTAGTAGTTGCCTGTCAAAGTTCACAGAAACAATAGTTCTATAAATGTAAGAAGAGATTCTTCCAAAGTTGATTCATGAAGATCAAGTCCTTCAGAACTGCTTTAATTTGAAGTAGTTCACAAAAGCATGTGGCATCGCTTTAACTCTGGGCAGTATGACACGTTTAAACACAGTCAGATCCCTGTTCATGGTACCTACAACAAAAGAGATTCTTTATTAATCTAAGGTTTTAGTCATGTTTTAAAGTGGCCGGCAGATACCCTGACAAGTGCTCCTGGAACTTGACATTGAGTAGACTGATACCCTGACAAGTGCTCCTAGAACTTGACATTAAGCAGACTGATACCCTGACAAGTGCTCCTGGAACTTGACATTAAGTAGACTGATACCCTGACAAGTGCTCCTGGAACTTGACATTGAGTAAACTGATACCCTGACAAGTGCTCCTGGAACTTGACATTGAGTAGACTGATACCCTGACAAGTGCTCCTGGAACTTGACATTAAGCAGCCAGATACCCTGACAAGTGCTCCTGGAACTTGACATTGAGTAGACTGATACCCTGACAAGTGCTCCTGGAACTTGACATTAAGCAGACTGATACCCTGACAAGTGCTCCTGGAACTTGACATTAAGCAGACTGATACCCTGACAAGTGCTCCTGGAACTTGACATTAAGCAGCCAGATACCCTGACAAGTGCTCCTGGAACTTGACATTAAGCAGCCAGATACCCTGACAAGTGCTCCTGGAACTTGACATTGAGTAGACTGATACCCTGACAAGTGCTCCTGGAACTTAACATTAAGTAGACTGATACCCTGACAAGTGCTCCTGGAACTTGACATTAAGCAGCCAGATACCCTGACAAGTGCTCCTGGAACTTGACATTAAGCAGACTGATACCCTGACAAGTGCTCCTGGAACTTGACATTAAGCAGCCAGATACCCTGACAAGTGCTCCTGGAACTTGTCATTAACCAGACTGATACCCTGACAAGTGCTCCTAGAACTTGACACTGAGCAGCCAGATACCCTTACAAGTGTTTATGGAACTTGACACTGAGTAGACTGATACCCTGACAAGTGCTCCTGGAACTTGACATTAAGCAGCCAGATACCCTGACAAGTGCTCCTGGAACTTGACATTGAGCAGCCAGATACCCTGACAAGTGTTCCTAGAACTTGACACTGAGCAGCCAGATACCCTGACAAGTGCTCCTGGAACTTGACATTAAGCAGCCAGATACCCTGACAAGTGCTCCTGGAACTTGACATTAAGCAGCCAGATACACTGACAAGTGTTAATGGATCTAGGCATTGAGAATAAGGCTTAATTAGGAATGGAGATCATGGCTCATTTTCAAAGAGAAATTAGGTCAAACAAAAAAAAACAAGAGGGCCAAGATGGCCCTATATCGCTTACATGTCAATCACTGCTCACTCATTAAAACATTGCTTTGAACCGGTGACCTACTTTTTTCCTAAGATTTTACCCTGTGACCTAGTTTTTGACCCCAGATGACCTATGTTCAAATTTGTCTTACATGTCATTAAGACAAACATTCTGACAAGGATTGGTGAAGATACAATCAAAATTTGACATCTACAGTGTTAATAAGGTTTTCCTAAGATTTGACCTTGTGACCTAGTCTGACAATCTGACAAGGTTTGGCCAAGATCCAATTAAAACCATGACATTTAGAGCTTTTATAAGATTTTACCTAAGATTTGACCTAATAACCCAGTTTTTGACCCCGACTGACATATGTTCAACCTTGACCCACGTATAATTGAGGCAAATATTCTGACAAAGTTTGGTGAAGATCCAATCAAAACTGTGACATCTACAGTGTTAACAACCCTTTTCCTAAGATTTGACACACTGTACTTGACCGTTATATCATTAAAACAACCAATTTGACAAAGTTTGGTGAAGATCCAATTATAACTGTAAAATATACAGTGCTAACATGGTTTTTCATAAGATTTGATCTAGCAACCTAGTTTTTGACCCAAGATGACCCATGTTCAAACTCGTCCAAGATATTATGAAGACATACATTCTGACAAAGTTTCATGATGATCCAATCCTAACAGTGACTTCTAGAGTGCACAAGGTTTTCCAGCAATTCGCCTTAGTGACCTAGTTTTACTATGGAAATGACCCATTATCAAACTTGACTTACATATTATTGAAATAAACATTCTGACAAAGTTTCATGAAGATCAAATCAAAACAGTGATTTCTAAAGTGTTCACAAGGTTTTCCCTTGTTTGACCCTGGTGAACTAGTTTTTCACCCAAAATGACCCAATATAGAACTCTTCCGAGATTTGTCAATATTAACATTCTGACACAGTTTTGCTAGAATTGAGCTAAAAATGTGGTCCCTGGCGTGTTCAGTAGGTAAAGTTTGACAACGCACAACACCGGACGGAGACTTATCCGAAAAGCTCACCCTGTCACTTAGTGACATGTGAGCTAAAAAGAAGCGTATATTTTACTTACCAAGCAGATTCATTACAAGTACGACTTCGAGAATCAACAAAGCTCCAATACGTTTCCATGACAACTGATCTCTCTTGCCGTACACAGATGTCCAGGCATACATCATGGATACACAAACCAAACACTGTAGTTAATGTAAGAAAAACATGGATTAAAATAAAAGATAGAGATTTTCAGTGGATTTCAATTACGATATTTTCCAATGATATTTTAATGACATTGAATCACTGTTCACTCATCAAAACATTGTTTTGAACCGGTGACCTAGTTTTTGACCCCAGATGACCCATGTTAGAAATTGTCCTACATATAAATAAGACAAACATTCTGACAAGGTTTCATGAAGATCCAATCAAAACAGTCTTTACAAGGTTTTTGGGCCTGGTGACCTAGTTTTTTACCCCCAAATGGCCCAATATCGAACTCTTCCGAGATTTTGTTGATATAACGTTCTGACCGAGTTTTGCTAAAATTTAGCTAAAAATGTGGCCCCTAGTGTGTTCACAACATAAAGTTTGACGATGCATGATGCCTGACGGAGACTGATCCTAAAAGCTCACCCTGTCACTTTGTGCTAAAAATGATATTGTTTGCTTTGAAACCACAAGCTTGATAAATGAACCAGTGATTTTCCAAAATGTTCTCACTAGGAGCCATGCCAAACAAAATGGGAAACTTAGCGCAACAAATTCCAAAATGGGAAATATAACATTTATTTTAGTGTTGGACTCCAAAATCACTATCGATAATCGGAACACCACAATCGATTGTCTATCTATAGTACAATCGGTTTTTCATGGCCATTCTTTGTTTAAGGTTCCAACATTTCATACAAGAACGTCCAGATTTTAAGCATGAATAAGCCTCTTTCTCCCAAAACTGAAGTAAGATTAACCTTTTAAATTCCAAATGAACACTAAATACAAGTTTATGACAAAATTTATACACTTAATAGTAAATACAAATGTGTTGACAAGTTGACATTTGCTAGTTCAACCCCAGGATCCAGCGGTGTCAAAACACTTTTAAATCGATTGTTGTAACAAGAGGGCCATGATGGCCCTATAAATGCTCACCAGGAGAAAAGGTCATTTGGAGATTAACATTGTTGAAGTTTTCTATACAAGTCTAAGTAAGATCAAGTGACCCATCTGGGCCGTTTTTTATCCCATGGCCATTATATGAACAGATTTAAAAGAGGTCCATTAGACAAAGCTACATACCAAATATCTTAGCTCTAGGCCTTGTGGTTTCGGAGAAGAAGATTTTTAAAAATGTTCCTATATAAAATAGAATAAACCCCAGGGCAGGGCTAATTTTGACCCCAGGGCCATAATTTGAACAAACTTGGTAGAGGTCCACTAGACAATGCCACATACCAAATATCTAAGCTCTAGGCCTTGCGGTTTCGGAGAAGAAGATTTTGTAAATTTTCCTATATAAGTCTTTATAAATCAAGTGACCCCCGGGGCGGGGCCAATTTTGACCCTAGGGCAATAATTTGAACAAACTTGGTAGAGGTCCACTAGACAATGCTACATACCAAATATCTTAGCTCTAGGCCTTGTGGTTTCGGAGAAGAAGATTTTTTAAATTTTCCTATATAAAATAGAATAAACCCCAGGGCAGAGCCAATTTTGACCCTAGGGCAATAATTTGAACAAACTTGGTAGAGGTCCACTAGATAATGCTACATACCAAATATCTTAGCTCTAGGCCTTGTGGTTTCGGAGAAGAAGATTTTTTAAATTTTCCTATATAAGTCTATATAAATCAAGTGACCCCCGGGGCGGGGCCAATTTTGACCCTAGGGCAATAATTTGAACAAACTTGGTAGAGGTCCACTAGACTATGCTACACACCAAATATCAAAGCTCTAGGCATTGTAGTTTTTGACAAGAAGATTTTTTAAATTTCCTATATAAGTCTATGTAAAATCAAGTTACCCCCGGGGCGGAGCCAATTTTGACCCCAGGGTAATAATTTGAACAAACTTTGTAGAGTTCCATTAGACAATGCTACATACCAAATATCTCAGCTCTAGGCCCTTTGGTTTCAGACAAGAAGATTTTTTAAGTTTTCTCTATTTGTTGCCATAGCAACCAGAATTTTTAATGAAATTTAATTTTTTGGGACCACCCAAGGATCATTCCAGCAAAGTTTGGTTGCAATCGGCATAGCGGTGTAGGAGGAGATGTTGTTTTAAGTAAACATGGACGCCACGAAATCGTAATGACGCACGATGGACGCAGGGCGATCACAAAAGCTCACCCTGAGCACATTCGTGCTCTGGTGAGCTAAAAATATATCGATTGTTGCCAATTGTGGGGTGGTCCGATTCGATATCGACTTTTCAGACACCATCAGGACAATACTAATATAGTTTCTATGGAATATGTGATTATTTAGTTGTTTAAATCTTGGAATATGTGATTATTTAGTTGTTTAAATCTTGGAATATGTGATTATTTAGTTGTTTAAATCTTGGAATATGTGATTATTTAGTTGTTTAATATGTGATTATTTAGTTGTTTAAATCTTGGAATATGTGATTATTTAGTTGTTTAAATCTTGGAATATGTGATTATTTAGTTGTTTAAATCTTGGAATATGTGATTATTTAGTTGTTTAAATTTTGGAATATGTGATTATTTAGTTGTTTAAATCTTGGAATATAAATATTACTACACTGTACTTGCTGACAAATTGTTATATTTTTTGTCTATTTAAATGATCATACATGTGGAAAACACTTCTTCTCACCGGCTGGCCATTTTAGGGAATTATGATTTATCTTCAGTAGATTTTTAATAGTTTTTTCATATAAGGTTTGATGAGTTGTCTCCCTTCCATTGACATGAAAGAATGTATGGGTATAGGTGTAATTCACACCCACAGCCGTCTGGACTAGTGATCACTAGTAAGAAGACCATAAGCAATTGACTACAGAGGCTCCCATAAAAACAGCATTTTAAGTTTAAACTTAATCTATTTTACAGCAATTGTAGAGCAAGGTCTTGGTGATTCTGATCAGTACTCGTGCTAAAAGAATGGATTACAAAGGTTCCAGTCAAATTCCGCCACTGACGGGATTTGAACCCACAACCTTTGGATAAGGAGTCGGACGCTCTACCCCTACACCACTGCTCCTGCACCATTGTTTGGTGCTAAGAGTTTGATAATGGACCTGGGACTTCGAAAAATTGGAAATCTGGTATAAACCAGGAAACTTGCATCTTTTAGTAAATGCTTCAACAAGAAAAGAAGCCGACTGACACTTACAAACAAGTGCTTAGGTTTTCCCGGTCTTAACAAATAACCTTTTCAAGCATCGGACATTCGGTATTGTAAGGGCGTAAATTTTACCAGACCGAATGAACTTTTACAAGATTGAATGTTAACCTGCCTTTGCATGATTGAATTTTGTTTCTAAGACTTTTTATCATTCACAAGATTTTTTTTAGATTTGGTACTCCATTATGAATTCTAGACAATTGATCAACTTTAAATTTCATCTGAGCACCAGTCAATTTTTACTAGACCAGCAGTGATTTTGCCAGACTTGGTCTTCGGACTGGTGGCCATATTCAAAGACTACCTGTATTAACCCGTCCCTTGATCATTCATTTAACTTCTTTTTACCTAAACAAAATGTATTGATTAACTGTGCTCAAATTTCGTTCTTACCATTAAATGAGTGAAAATCAAAGCATCTTTGTCGGTGGTTCGTAGGAAGTTAGCAGTCCTGAAGGTCAGAAGAGCCATTCCTATGATCATTGCAGCACAAGCTCTGGTTAACAACACATGAAGAGCATCCACTTTTTCCAAATCAAACTGAAACAAGAAAACATTCAGTCCAGGAAAAAGTGATGGGTAAATTCATGGGATTTACAGGGGAATGCTAATCTGGCATAAATTATGTTTGTTCAGAAACAGACTGGAAGGAAAATATTCAAGATAAGACAGGGTTTTCATTAAGAATTGATTGCAGATGAAAACCGTTGGTTAAAATTGCAAAAAAATCGGTTACAATCCCCAGAGTTCGAAAATACTAATTAACTAGACGGCCCCCTTGATGCACGACCAAATCAGCTACTTTCATGAGAAAATCTGTTCTACTGAATATTAGGGCTGTGGCTAATTGAAAAATCGTCATCACTAAGACTCGTGGTTCGCGATCTTGTTTTTTAACAAATTAAATGATTATTCATAATTCTTCGTTCTTAAAAATCCATTTTCTCTGACTTCAGGACTGCAATTTTGAAGGTTTAGATGGGTTACTTAATAACAAAAGATTCATAATTCGATTTGCGGATCGTAAGTGTTGAATCGTGGATTTGATTGGATCGCCACTTACCCAACCATCCACAGCTCTCCTGAATATTAATGAAAACCCTGATTAGAGCGTTTTTCTTTATTATATAGTTGTAACCTTATAGGGTGCCTAATCCACTAAAAACAATATTTGAAATCATGCAAATTTCCCCAAATTACTCCTTTAAAATTCATTCCTCAAATTGGTTTCATGCGATAATATTACCCCAAAAGAGGCTTCAACCTCCTTTTTCAACATCACATTAAGAGTTGTGGTGCCTTCACCAAAACATAAAGAAAACCCCTAATTGTGGACAAGATCAATCAAGGCTAAACTTTACTGGTTATTATTCCTGAAACAATTTGACCAAGTTTGATGAAGAATGAATGAGAACCTGGCCATTACTGATGTGAACTGCTGAGAGTGAAACTAGACAGGATTCTAAATCTTGAAAGTAAGATGGGTGGAATGCAAATAAGGAAATTCACATTTCCTTTTTTGTGTCATCCTGAGTATATATATACATGTACTGGTACATCTAAAAATTTAGTAGTATTATATGTCATTAAATGTATTATTCTAGTCTTTGTAACAATGTGTTTTTTAAAACATTCATGTATTGTAATGTACCATACCATGTGTTTTATATGCTGAATAAATCTATCTATCTATGGGTGGGGGGTCAATTTTTTCGAAATCGGTTTCGATATGTATAGTATTCTGACCCTTGAAATTAGCACAATAAGGATACTGACCCCTGAGAAATGGTACCAAAGGGCCAAATTTGTATTTACAATAGCAGGGGTGTGCTTACTCCAAGAACAAAAAAGCTGAAATACCCTATACCCCCTCCCCTTACTCTTGCAAAAACATCATTTTTGAGTAGGTCAGACTGAATCTGGCCCATTTGCTTCAAAGATTTTAAGACAAAAAAGAGGAAATCAGCTGAAAAGAGGAAGAATCACACCCCTGAATAGGAAGAAATTTAACTCATTAAATTATTAACAGCCAAGGATCATATCTGACCCTCTCATTTTGATGTCTAATGAAAGCCCTGATCAGATAAATTGAACACTTATTGCAAATAATCGAAAATAGTTAATTGACTTCGAACAAAGAGTTATAAATGCGCTAAAAATTACCAAGAATATTTGGAAATTAATATTAATTTTGTGTCCCTTGTGCAATATATCCGATTATCCGAAATAATCTGTGTTCCAATCAGACCATCTTTAAAAACAATTTGTTTGGGGATACCTTACTTACTCACTGAAAACAGCCCCTACCCAACTTTTTTGGCCTCTTGGGTAAAGATAGCATTTTGTGTTCATTGTAAAAAATAAATTGAACAAATATTTTCCCCTATCTACCTACCCACTGTAAATTCTCTGGGTTGGGTTACCCCAAACAATCATTTTTAAGGATGGCTTAATATGTTGTGTTCTCATTTACTGTACGAATTACGAACATCTAATATATTACCATGGTTCTGATAGCCCACTGTGGCATCGCATATTCGATGATTCCAATGACGAATAACATCACAAACCAAACTCGGAGATGAAAGTTTGCGTGAGATCGTTGCTCACCATAACCACCCCAGTCCTTGGCACTCACTGTATAGAACAGTGAACCGACTGTCCACAACATTAACATGTAAAACTTCGTAACCAGCCACTGAAAACAAATTGCTGAAGTATTTATATATATATGGGATTGGGTTGAATGCTGCTTTTCAACAATTTTTCAGTTATACAGCAACCAATTCACTCAACTAGTTTTCCTAGATGGTATTCTAACCAATACTAACTTACCCATCCACAAGGTACCTGCAACTTCTCCAGATGTGGAGGAAAATTAACATTATTGTCAAATGAGAATCGAACCCTAATAACCTGGTTACAAATCCAGCAAACTGGACCATGGCTGCGACTGATTAAGTTGGGACAGTTACATCTACTTTCACCATTGTTTAAAAAATGCTTCTAATGTATTTTTTTTCTATTTGAGCTGCATACTTTTATTCATAAATAGAAATAACTGGATAATTATTAAGAAATCAACTGCTAACAATTATAAACAACAATGTTGGTGGGACATTAAAATCAACAAGCAAGTTTTTTTAATTATATTTTCTGGAAGATCTCTGTCAGTACAGATTTCAAAATTTCCCAAGCCATGCTTCAGTATGAAAATGAAATAAACAGATTTTTTAGGATAAAACTCATTTCAGTAGTAATTCTCACTTAACCAAACATAACAAGTTCTCCTGCATCCTGAATCAGAACTAACCTTGTTCCCCACAAGTAACTGCAAATGGCCTAAGAAATAATCTCCTCAACCAAAGTTGTCAGAGGTTATGTGTCGCGTCTGGGGTCCAAACCCACTAACCAAGCTTGTAGACCAAGCAATTAGCTAATTGGGAAGTGTGCCATCATTAAAAGTTAATATAACACATACACTTAAACAATGACTTGTCTTAACAACAGTACACCTTGTAGGCAGAAAAAAATCATAATTTGTTTGTATGACATATTGTTAAACATACATATGTATACCTGAAAGGGTCTTCTAATAAAACAACATGCGCCACTATGGACTGAAAAATAAAAGTCTTACACTGCTGTCAATGCTCACTGCTGATTTCTTGGGTCGGTTCATACATGAGTTTCCCAGTGTAAGCAAATTACACAGCAACATCTGAAATATACAGTAACATATTGAAAGTAAATCAACAGGGGTAAAAGAAAATCGCAATAACAGAAATCACTGATAAGTGTAAGCATCTGTCCATCTAATCAGATAAGGGTTACCCCCCCCCCATCTCTCACCAGATTAAATGATTTGGAAAAGTGACCTTTCTTGACATGAAAGACCTGAATTTCAGGCAAAAACCTGAACAAATTTACACCTGAATCAATAAATAAATGCTGTTTTTAGAATTTCACAAAATAATTCACAATTTTTTGTAAACAACAAAGTTTACAAGACTTGTAGGAATCAGAATTTATTCAATGTTTTCACTGTGAGGCAAATTGTTCTGAGGGTAAACATTAATTTAGTACAGAAACTAAGAAAGAACTGCCCAATAGAACAGGAATGCCAAACAAGATGCATGTGATGGCTTCTACACATGCCCACCTACTCGCTGCCTAAGGTTACTTTCAGATGGCCATCCCAGGGGAAAAGAACAGAAGAAGGTTACTGGAGTCCTTTCTCAAAGACCTGAGGATAAAATGTCTGACCATGGTGATGGCGCTGCTACAGATAGGTGGCACACCTTTGCAGTTGCCTCACACGCCAGACGACTGTAGACATTAATTTAAATATAAACTGTAATTACCAAGGTAAATGAGAGAAGATAACTTGTCTGTGTTGTGTCATCTGTAGACTTACAGACCAGGAAATATCCGAGGCCCCAGGTGATGCTGACAATGCTACTGTATCTTATCAATTGATAATGAACATCATCAAGTTGACCAGTAACCTGCAATAAACAACTTTTTTGCTTTACAAACAACATTTTCATACACAATGTCATCATGATACATAAACCAGATTAATATTATAAAAAAAAATATAATTATATAGTCAAATGATGCCAGCAGACTTACTAGCAGGGAAATTTGTTGACTCTTTAAATTATTATCTGCTATAATATGAAAGGAACATTTAGTGCGCACCCTGAATATTAGATCAGGTAGTTGGATGAGGTATGCACTGCGCATACAGAAATGGATCTCCTGCACTGGGTACCATAACTAAATTGGACTTTTTTTATTTTGTCTTGTTGATCATTTTACATTTGTAGTTATGGAATTGTCCTCTTCCTAAGTCAACAGCCTAAGATACTAATTCATGCGTCTATTGAACTTGAAGCAGCTGCAGATCATTTCATGTGGTTCACTGAATCAGGAACGCTACGCACTTAAGGTGAATCATCAAATCACAAATTTGTGAAAAAATAGCCAACTGACATTTTTGCTATGCATCCTAAAACGTGGCGTTGTTCAATAATTACTGAAAGTACATAACTGAAATGAGTTTTTATCAATAGCTAATGATTCAATGTACATTTCTACACCAGTAAAATAATATTTGATGATTAACAAGTATCTATAATTCTCACCTGAACTTACGCAAATTCCAGTCGCCAAAATAATGTATCATAATATCAAAATTAATTTAAACTACAATGTCCAACAATAACTTCAATATATCATTGAGGGTTTCCATATTTTAAATTTTCATTATTAAATGTTTTTCCATGTTTATTTTCAATTCTTAACACAGTCCTCAACTTTCACACAGTGATTTTTCTTCCATGTCTGTTTAGGCTACTGTGTAGTACATAGTGTAAACACGTGTGTGGAGGATTTTTGTAAAATGTGAATATTGAGGACTGTGTTAAAAATTGAAAATAAACATGGAAGAACATTTAAAAGTGAAAAATGAAATATGGAAACCCTCAATGACATATTGAAGTTATTGTTGGACATTGTAGTTTAAATTAATTTTGATATTATGATACATTATTTTGGCAAATGGAATTATCATAAGTTCAGGCGAGAATTATACATACTTGTTAATCATCAAAAATTATTTTACTGGTGCAGAAATGTACATGGCCTGGTGCACAAATTATGGTGCATTTGAGTTAGCATCAAGACCAAAAAATAAAGTACTGAATTTTCTGCATTTTTCCACTTTTTAAGTAAGTCTAGACCGTCTAGAAACACAACTCAGTAATGAAAAGATAACTTTCACTCTGGTTTTTATTTCTTGGACGTTCATAGTCACACAGGCAGATTGGGGACGGACATTACAGACAGGAGCATTACACCTTTTTAAACATATAACCAGAAAACAAAGAAAGTTTCAACTGTCCTTATTTCATACCATTTGTTATTTCAGTACATACTAGTTCAATATACGTCGTCTTTTTCATGAGGAAAATCATATATTGAGAAATATGAAGCAGTTGAAAATAACACATAAATAGGAAAAAACTAGCATTTTTTCCTGTGTTAAATCAAATGATATAATTATTGCCATTTTAGCATTAAAAAGCAGTAATTCACTGAAGTAACAGATATACAGACATAAAACTTACAAAAACAGTTCTTTTCATTCTTAATTTATATTCATAGCATTTTTTTTCATTTTAATGAAAGGGGACGGACATTACAAATAAGGGGACGGACATTACACAGTTGATATCCGGGTCCTTTTTGTACTTATATCATGCTTCGTTTACAGTTCTTACATTATTTCAGTAGCTAACAAGAGCACATCTTCATCTTTATTAACATTTAGAAGAATAAAGTTAAAATAAAATATTTTTTGTTATCTTTATGACACTGATTTGACACCTGTTCGACTCATCACTTAATTATAGCACTAATTTATTAATGAACTTATAAATTTTGTTTTAAGTAAGATATTTTGCAGTTTAGATTATCTTTCTTTTGACTCATCTCTTAATTACAGCATTAATTCTTCAATTTAAAAAAAATTGTTTTATTAAAGTAAGATATTTTGCAATTTAGATTATCATTCTTTTGATATAAAAAGTATTGTTGTTAGGCAAATACTAAGCTTATAATTGAGGACACAAATTAATAATTTCTTGTTTTATTTTGTTTTTCATGTAAACTTCATGTTATATTTGGCAATCTTCTTTTTTACAAACACATTGTTTTATCATAATGAACAATTGATTTATCATTATTCGAGCTTATCTGATGGTACATATTAGTCTTGAAAAGTGTCATACTTGTCAGCTGCAATAAACAATGTATGACCATAAAACTTTTGGTGACACATGTTTTTGATGATATCTAAGGACCCATACTGTTCTGGGACTTACTCCCCAAGACCCTTGATAATTGCACTGATTAACATTTAATGTGGCCACTGGATTTGACTTCAAAGGCCTGCCAAACTCTGGGATGAAATTTTGTTGTTGTTGTTTTTTTATCAAAAATTAAAAAATTATCATATAGATTTGACTAGATCTTAATTAAGTTACCTGGAAAATATGATGGTGTTATTTTTTCACAGTGATTTAAATTTAAGTATCTTTTAAAATATAAACCACATTTTTTTGTTGAACATTAGATTTTATGGAATATTGAAGTAAATAACTTGAACTTTGTCACAGAAGTGACTTATACCTCTGTCGCCACTTATAGACACTAAGAATGCGATAGTACACTATTATGGCTAAGTTCAAGAGCACATAACTCTATAATATGTGGATCACTGGGCATGGAAATGTGTCTTGCACATCCACACTTCATGGTGACATATTTTATGCTTCATTGCAACTGCTTAAAGAATGTAGTTGTGATATTGTTTGTGGACCGACCAAACGACCGACAGAGTGTCTCAAATATACCCCCTCTCAAACTTTGTTTGCGAGGACATAATCTTATCATTTACATAAAAGTTTCATTTCATATTTAAAAACAACACTTTATTAGGGATAAAATCAGAGGCGCGATTTAGCGTGATTATGCAGATGAGGTAGAGGCATGATTTGGTGGGATCATGAAGTAAAGGGTTAAGAATCCCCAGTCCCTATCTGTTTATTTTTGATTATTTTTAATTAGAGGTTAATATTGTACATAAATAGCATAAAACAAGTGAAGCAGCATGAAGCAGAATTAAAACCATATTATATATATATGTATAATCTCAGATGAACATCAAAAAGTAGACAAATAGGATACTGTAATGTCCGTCCCCTTTTTGTAATGTCCGTCCCCATTCATGAAAAAGCATTTTAAACTTCCAAAGAGCAAACCTTGATGCTCATATGAATAGAAAATCTTCAATTTGGCTTAAAATAACATTTTTACATGAAAATATAATTGTTTTAAGAGTTTAATCTATTATAGTCTGTATTTTTGACACAAGCATTTAATGTGCTGGAAAATATGCATTAAATATATTTATTTTTAATTAATTTCAGTGAAACAAACATCTTTGCACTCCTAATGTCTTATAAGATAACATTCATAATAAAAATCACAGTTAAATTAACTTTAATGTAATTGTTTCCATGACCATTTGTTTGGGGACGGACATTACAGGGACGGACATTACAGATAACTTTTATGTTGTTCCAAATATTTTTTTTCTGTAATTTACATTCAGGCAAATACTATTGATTTATCATCATGATGCATAAGGGGATATTTTAACCTATTTCAAATGTTCTCTGTTTGCTTAATTGTCCCAGTGACAGGGGGGGACGGACATTACAGGTTTTTTGACACAAACATAAAATGACATTCAAATTTAAAAATAAATCACGCTAAACATAATTCTGCTCCAAGGAACCAATATAAACATTAAGTTATACCTTTTGTGTTATCCATAAAGTAGAAGAAGTACATTTTACTTGATCTTAACCCAAAAAATTCCTTACTGTAGGGAATATGGGTTGTAGTGATTTTAAGCCCATTACAGCTACCCACATTTTAGATTTTTCAAAATATCTCCACTATTTATGGGCGTATCTTAATATATAGGGTATCAGATCAATCGGCTTTAATTTTTCTTATTGAATTAGAAGTCACATAATACTTTACTTTCTAACTCCAACAACTGCATTGATTTAAAAAAAGTGAAAAAACTAGATGCTAATTCATTACAGGCAAAAATGGCTCATTTTGCGAACATATAAGTGTCATATTTTTTTCATATGTGAAGATATCTTCCTGAAATTTTTTGCACATCTGCAGGAGTATATATACTATAAGAAAATGTCAACATGTTAAAGCTTAGTACACAACTTATTGAAATCTGAGTCTGTACAGTCAAATTTAAGGCAATGCACCATAATTTGTGCACCAGGCCACATTGAATCATTAGCTATTGATAAAAACTCATTTTAGTTATGTACTTTCAGTAATTATTGAACAACGCCACTTTTTAGGACGCATAGCAAAAATGTCAGTTGGCTATTTTTTCACAAATTTGTGATTTAATGATTCCCCTTAATCCAAAGGAAATTTTTAAATGAAACTTCGGCAAAACACTTGATACCTTTCGCCTTTCAAAGGTATATTTTAGTAATTTTTACGTCATGTTGATAGATTTTAATTTTTAGTGTAATTCATAATTTCATTGCTATGTACACAAGTTTTATGGAAATATGTTCATTAACTATAATAGGAAATTTTACGAACATGACTCAGTTTGAGCCGTTTACCTGTGTGAGCTTTTAAAGAACAAATGACTGTGACGATGAACTGCAATGTAATACATGTACGTATCATCCGTATACATCGTCAAATACCTCCTACTAGTACTACCAACGGCGAAGCTGTTTGAAGAGGCCCTTACAATTCTTACAATGCGATCTAGATTTAAATTTCTCAGACAATATCATGAAGATGGTTTGTATGATCATCTGATTCTGACATGTAGCAGTATGGTATAGTATTTGCATAAATAAATTGTGAGATATTATCTAGCCCGAATTAGCTTAGTTGGTAGAAGAGCATCTGACTTGCAAGCAGGTCGCGGATCTTTTTCCAGAGGTGGCGCACCCCCCTTAAAGTCCCCAACCACATATAGAAATGAAATATGTCTATTCCCCACACCCCCCTCACAACCTACTTTCTTTATATTATGCCCTTTTGATCCTGCCTTACTCCCCTTCCAGGCATTACTGGCAGCTGCGCGTCAGTGAAAGAAAAAGTTTAAAAGACAATGATTCAAAAGTGAGTGTAGTAAAAGATGACAGCAAGTCATCAAGTGAGAATTTAAAGATGTAGATGTTTAGGGTCTGTGGTAGGAGTGCAGGAGCCCCCTGCTTGAAGCTGTCAAGATCAGGTTGCATTACAATGTGGGAAGATTGACGACAGAGAAGTGTAAAATTTTTAACAAGTTAAGCATTAAAAGCATCTTAGTTCATACCCATGTATCATGAATCTGTGGATACAGCGCACCCAATAATCCTCCTACCAGAATAACGAATGTCAGAAAATCTATCCACAGTTTCCTGCCACGGCTAATCAGGATGAAAAACAACAAACTTGACCCGATTTCCATCCATCTGTTGCCTGATACGTTGAGTACATTATCTCTAGCTTGTTGCAACCATCCTGTGAGCGTATCGTTGTACATTTTAGCGATTTATTATTTACGACTTTTGTTTTTATTTTGGCGGAAGTTTTGTATTTTTGAAAGCGACGCGAAGCCGGATTGTGATAAAGACCATCTTAACCGTATCAGATCCGGCAAATGTATAATTCACGTCAAAAATAGTTACATTAATACATGTTATTGATTTATAGTAATAATTAGTTTAATATCACTAAATCTTTGTTCTTTTTATAAGCATATATACAATGTAGCAATTAAGTATGTAATCAGAAGCTAGTATGTAAATATTACCCCTAACAAGGCCTTATATACATGCATGTATGTAAGTCCTTGGTACTGTAGAACCAGAGGACTTGCCAGCTGGTCCACAAGTCACTACATTAATGTTTGGGGTTTGTTTACCTACAGTTAATTATTATTATACCATACTTATATAGTATTTCATAGAAAAATAACGCTTAAAAGCGCTTTACAAATTTACAAATAAACAGCTTACGGTACATTAAAACAGATATTCTACAGTCTCTAACACTTAATTGATGGCAATGAGTTCCACAATATAGGTGCAGCTGATTCAAAGCACCTCAAACAGAGTTACATACCTTTGTGGGTTACTCAAACAGAGTTACATACCTTTGTGGGTTACTCAAACAGAGTTACATACCTTTGTAGGTTACTCAGAGTTACTAACCTTTGTGGTTTACTTACAGTTACTTACCTTTGTGGTTGCTTTAAAGATAAGTTAAAACATGGGTCATCTAGGGTCAAAAATTAGGTCATGCGATCAAATCTTAGGAAAACCTTATTAATACTGTAGATGTCAAATTTTGATTGTATCTTCACCAAACCTTGTCAGAATGTTTGTATTAATGATATGTAAGAAAAATTCGAACATATGTCATCTGGGGTCAAAAACTCGGTCACTAGGTCAAATCTTAGGAAAACCTTGTATATGCTGTAGTTTTCATGGTTTTGATTGGATCGTCACCAAATTTTGTCAGAATGTTAGTTACTTATATGTAGCACAAGTTATAACATTGGTCATCTGGGATCAAAAACTAGGTCACCAGTTCAAAACAAAATTTTAATGAGTGAACAGTGATTGTCATGTGAACGATATAGGGCCAACTTGGTCCTCTTGTTATTATACATACCACAATTCAATCTACTGTAGACCCACCATAATAAAAGGAATATTGAAAGTAAGACATCTTTTCATTGGTTTAGCTCATTGCCCAATCAGAATTCCCAGTAACAAGAAAAACAACAACATATAGCAGTAATGTATTTTATTTTCAAATTGCTATTTTAGGATATATATAACAGTATAGGAAATCAAACAGTGTTATTTATGCAGGTTTTACGAGACAAGCCCTAATGGAATATTGGCTGGCAATAACAGGTGAGGAGTATGACTTCATGCTTCCTAGCAAATGAAAAACAATTAATAGAGAAACATCATCTACAAGATGATATTCCACCTTTTTATGAACTGTCCAATGAAAGTTCTTCTATCATAATTCATTTAAAAACTGCCTAATCATTTGCAAATATCCAATAAAATTTCTTCTTTCATTTACTAACTGCCCAATCAGAGATTTTCTACCATCGACAGACTATCCAATCAAAGTCCATTACTGTCAACAGTCAAAATTGGAACAAGGGAATGATATATCTTGTATTTTATTTAAAACAACAAAGAAAAAATGCATACACTTTTGTGATAAGGAAAGGAAGTTTCTTAATAGCATTTAAAACAAAAAGAAAAATCAAACACGTTGTTATCATAAAAAGAAATTGGATAAAATGTCAAAAAGACTTATGCATAATTAATTAAAACGATGTTAAAAAAGTAACAGATAAATTTGTTTTAAAATACCATATTGTCTAACTTATCCACAGGGCAACAATCATGCACTGGAGTGATTGGACTAAACTAAAGACACCCGGACCCCCGATGTTTTATTGCTAGGCAACCTAAGTCAGAAACATTCCTCAACATTTACAAACATTTGGTCATTCGTAAGATAACTAAATGAATAAGACATCTATGTATAACAACTGGTCTACAAAGGTGTTTTTTAAAGCGTTATCAAGATCTTTATGGAACATCGTCTACATTCAGAAGTTCAAATAAACTCACCACAAAACATTCTCCGGATACATACTAAACAATATCCCATCCTTCGTTTTCAGAAAGAAATCACTCAATATCAATTCTTTTATTATCCTTCAAACTAAATTCACTGCTTCCAAACATTGCTAAAATCTATCAGTCAATAAACTGACCTTTAACCTTGACCTTGAAAAGCATGGCCTTTAACCTTGACATAATTAGGATATATAATACAATTCGAACTTCAGAATGCAATAATGACCAACACTTGGTTAAAGACACAAACTCAATGTGAACTTATTTGCACAATAGTGAGAAGACAATATTAGTTCACCTTGACCTATTTATCACTGACTTTGACTACTCATCTATGACCTTGACCTATTTATCTACTTATGTGACCTCAACAAATGACCAAAGTTTATTCAACAAAATAAAAAAAAACAATGAAAACAAGTGTAACAATGGGATAAGATAACCACATTCTGAAAGTAGATTATGACAAATATGTACATAGAAACATAACTGGAATAAGCCGGGCACCAGCTTTTGGCAGGTTCAGGATAACAAACAGGGAACCGGTAATTAAACCTAACATAATACCAGACCAGTTGGGCCCAGTTTACACATAATGGAAGGCACCAGTTACTCATATATTAACTAACATTGAAACATGCAGGTTTCTGATGAAATAAATTTTGTTAAAAAAATATGAACAAGCTGACAGCATTAACACTGCAACAATAGTTAAAACTTATAACCCATTCTTTAACTTGACTAAAATCTGTAAAAACTGAAAGCTATGCCAGCATATTCAACAATCAATCATTATTGCAATTCAAACAGAACATCTGGTACCAAGTAAACTAACAATAAGCCTGGTACCAGCTATATATCATTATATAACCATATTTTATGGTTTATTTTCAATAATAAAAAAACAGGGGAACAGCACTGGAAGTTCAAAAGCACATCAGATTTTACACTAAAATAGTGAAAACAGCTAACAATGATATCTATAAATAATTCAAACATAAAATGTACCCTTTTGAAGGGAAAATTATAACAAGTTACAGACATGTATACAAAAAGGGACAAAGTGAAATAAGTATACAGGGTTTTAAACCATCAAACTGTAACAATTCCTTAAACTATTAAAGCAAAAATATTGATTAAGTCAAAGATTCGAGAATCACCAAAAATAATTAGATAAGGCTATCTGTAAAAAATTGTTTGTTTGCAGTTCTGTGACTCAAACGTTCAACCGTGGATAACTCAGTTCGTAGGATCATTTCAGATGACTTTGACCTTGGGCCTCAAAATGCACAGGTCCTGTAGAGGTTTTCATAAGGAACCAGCATATGAAGTTTGATGATTGAAAGTGGAAGCGTTTTGATTTTATAGACAAGGTTAAAGTTTGGTACAAACAAACAGACAGACCAAAAACAATATGTCCACAATCTAGATACAGGCGCTTAAAAATCACATAGCATTTTTTAAATCAACAGATTTTAAAATGAGTCTGTTGCATAGCTACAAATCAACCAATTTTTTATGATAGCCTTACTTACTACTTTATGGTAGTTTTATTATTTTGGTCAAAACATGTAAATTATTGAAGTGATAATGTGTTAGTATGTAACTAAGAAAGAAAGTAGGTATCTTAGGTAATTAGTAAATTAAGTAATGTTATTTTTAAGCTGTTTATAACAAGTGCTGCATTGAATATATGTACATTTTTTTCGACCTTAGAATTAATGAGTCGAAATAAAATAATTAAAAATCAATTTCTATAATCCAATCTTTTTTACAAACAACTTACTCAAAGAAGTCCAAAATATTCACAGGAGAGCCTGTGCTTTTCTTAAGAAATAGAATAGGCAAAATGGTGTTATATAAACCAGATAGAAACAATTCATTCAAATTCAACAACAACAGCAAATCCTTTCATTTCACTTAAGTTGAATTAGAAAACGAAAAATATGAAATAACAAGACCCAACTATCTTGTATCTTATAAGTCTAAGATTATAACTGTATAAAGGGTTTTAATTAAACTAGAATGGTGTATTGAATAAGTCACAAAAGACTAGAAATGTATCCAGAGGATACGAATGCCCCCACTAAGCGGCAAGTCAAAAAGGGGCCATAACTCCTGTGACAGTGTTTGGATTTTAATGGACTTTGTTTGACCTGTATTTTATCATGCACCTTCTTGTAAAATATGAAACCAATCCATGAAATATTTTTTTGAATTATGGAATGGAAACCAAAATCTGAACGAACGCACGGACGGACAGGGCAACACTTTATGCCCTTCCACCATTTCTAAAGATTGGTGCATAAAAAAGGTAAATAAGAGTAGATTGTGGTAAACATCACAACACATCTTTAAATCTTTCAATTTCAATGTGTATATCCATTTTTTTATTACAGAACTTAAGAATTTATCAGACGATTCAAAAGAAACTTGCAGGCCTCTAAAACCATTCTGTTACTTTTTTCTCCGGCATATAACATTGCACCAGCAGCCAAAGTCATTTGGCAACATTTCAGCTTTGGACATTTCAGGAAGGCACCTAACATACACCTGGGTAGAACCATCCACCTTCTATAAGCTAGCTGGACAAGCTTCCTAACATGTGAACTTTGTTTTGTCACTCATAGGATTCAAACACACAGCAGTGAGATGTGGTTACTAGTAAGAGAACATAACAATTCAATCACTGAGGAATCTATATACTGTTATAGTAACGAAAGTTAAAACAAGCTTTTGAAATTTTTTCTTGACAAAATGTAGAAAATTTGAAAAACAGTTTCTTGTATTTAATTATGATGTATAATTTTTACAATACAATTCAAATAACCAATTAACTTTCTGAAATAACTTGATTGGTCAAATCTTTCACTGTCCAGACAAACTGACCAATAGGAAGAAGTCAATACAGGTAACCATAGTAACAGGAATCAAATGTTTTTGTACATGAGTAATAATTTAACTAGTTAATAATAATATGGAAGATATCAATGAAAAGCAGATAGAATGTCTCCCAATTTTTGAGACACACACTATGAATATCAAGAATAACTGACCACACAGAGTGAAACATAGATTGGTAACAAACATGCCTTCTATACTATAAACAAACACAAACACCGCAGTGCTTGGTAGGACTCCTATGATATGTAGTTATGCAGGAAAATATTAACAGACATAAAAAAGTAATATTGGCCATTCAATACACAGCTTACAATTGTGATACACAATGTTTGGCCAACAAAGACAAGACTTTAGAATTGGTCTATACTGATTGGCCAACAAAGACACGCCTTTAGAAATGATATACACTGATTGGTTGTCAGTGACACACCTCTGATCTAGGCACCATAATTGATCAACAATCAGACATGACAGATATCCAGAAAAGTTCAGGAAAGATTTCATGTTTAGCATTAAGTAAACAGATATAATTGCATTAAATCCACTTGAAATGTATATAGTTTGTTTTAATAGCAACAATATACAATTATAGGACAAAACTTGATAGTTAAACACAGTTAAAATAATTCTTAAACATATAACATTAAAAACACCCAGATTCATTTGAAAGCTAAATATTCATCACTATCAAGATATACTTTTAAGGGTATAAAGGTCAGCCAATCATTGGTTGCTATGACAACAAAAACATGAAAATCAAATTTTCATGTTTTCTTAATTGAAATGAAATCAAAACAACAATAGAGTAACACAGGACATTACAGTATTCAATATGGCATCCTGCCTCAACATGAGAGACTATGGCTTGCTTAGAAGTTCAAGCTTCTACGTCACACAGATCATCCTTATCATAACACAGACAGGAACAGCAGTAAAGCATCTAAAGGATGTTGATCACAGATTTTTTTTAAAAAATCACGATAATTTCATCTATGTACAAAGACAGACGCACGGACAAACTGGACACTTAGTGTAAATAAATCAACAAGATTCTTCGAAACTGTAAACAACATTCAGAGGACAGTGTACCCACAAAATATGGTAATGAAGAATTATCAGGCGTTAAATGCGCAAAACAAGATGAAAAGATGTTTTCTGCATGGTAAAGTTACATAATCAACTTATCATGATATAATGATTAACAAATTTATTAACTGCAATATTTTCAACTAATTTTCAAATCATTAAATGTAGACCATAACTTTATGTAAATTTGTATTTATTTCAGAGAAAGTAACTGGTAGTAAAAATATTAGTCTAAAATTTGATTCTATAAAATAAACACAAGCTCAGCAAAATAGCCATTAAAATATTTTTTTCATAAAATCAACAAAATCATGTAAATTCTAAAAACAGCAATTCATCTTTTAACACAATTATACATAAATACAATCATTTTTATTAACCAATGAAAAAAGAGCTTATATCACACTAAAATACAGCACACATATTTTGACCAATCAGAAGTCACAAAATATTGAAGCTTGTTGAATATTCATTAAACATTTCATAATTTACATAACAAATTTCATTATCTAGACGAAAGAACTGGGCCTAAGGTTAAAAATTCAAGTTTTGAAACCAGTCATAAAACAAGACATCTGATTGGTTGATTTTCAAAATTTAAGAAAATTAAACCAATCAAAAAGCTTATTTCAAGGACTTAATACAATTTATACCCCTAGGTCCTGGAAAATTTTGAACAATGATTTAACAAGTAAACAAAATATACATCAAGTGACAAACAGGACATTTCCTTGAAAAAATATATCATTAGATACTTTTAAAACAACTACAGACTTTATTTTACACACAAATATATATAATATATACACAGAACAGCATCAGTGACATTAATAGAGAAATAAATGTGTATTTTGAATACACACAACAAATACTTAAGAAACGCATAATTATCTATATATTGCGGGACAAGCTATAAAATCAAAACAACAATAAAATATATGTTTAACAAAAAACTTTGCCTGTATTGCTAATAATTGTAACATATTTATATACAAATATTGTAAGGGACATTTATCTATCCTTTCAGTTCACATATGCACCTTATTTACAGCTTAACAAGTATACATGTTTTGTGTAAATGTCTGAACATTTTCCAGCTAAAAATAAACATTCCTACAAGAAGAAAGAATAAAGAGATGTCCCATATCTCAGCATGTCCGAAAACAATCACAATCAGAAAATTCAAGAAAAACAACATTTTTCGCTGATCTTTTACAGTAACTCAAGTTTCCGTGAATGTTGAGATTTCCTAGACGTGAGAAGTAGCTTTAAGTGACAAAATAAAAACATTTGATTGGTTGATTTTAGGGCTGTCCCGATACAGATCTCAGCCGATACGATACGTATTGCGATACGGTACTAACCATATGCGATATCTACGATACGATATAAAAGTACTTCAAAGTAATAAAAACGTAATAATATAATTTATAAGTCAAATATATCTACTCGCCAAAATCTGAATATTCGAATCGAATTTGTGGTCTAGCTTTACCTCATGCTGCTATAATGTCTACAAATAGCTGCTAATGTCTATAAATATGTAGAACCCCAGATATTAGTTGAGTAAGCATTGTCGACGATTAAATGAGAGTAAATTCGTAAATCTAGTTCAGTTGTTGAAAATTCTAGGAGTTTTTAATGTAAAAGTAAATAAAACGCAATACGGCCGATACGCGACCATCTGATACGATACGCATATCGTTCAGCACTGTACCGGTACATACCGGTACACGGCCATATCGGGACAGCCCTAGTTGATTTTGAGATAAGTCTTTATAATAACTCTTGACTCATTCAATTTATCATAAGTAGAAAACTACGAAGAAACATCAAGAAGGAAAAATTCATAATTTAAATTCTATTTTTTTATTTAAGAACACAAAATGTTTCTTTTTGTTTTAACCGACAGACAAGCGGGTTTCAAAACTGTTGGCGATGATGAGCTTGTAATCATATGAACAATGAAAGAGACAACTAAACAATTAGAACTATTTGTACCAGCATACCTTTTGAACTGAGTCCTAAGATCGACCACTAAGCCAAAGCATTGAAAGCTAAAAATATCAAATCTACAACAGATGTAATGTTCTCCACCATTTTAAAAAAAAACATGTAAAGCAAAAATGAATACGGCAGATAATTATACAATCATGAATCGATAGAATTTTTCCTCTTCAGACTCTCAATATTTCTATTCAAATACTGCTCAGCCAGCTTCTGCTCCAGTAGTAATTTAACATTGGACGAATCTTGTTCTTCAATTTCTCCTTTGGGTTCATTATCCAGATTTTGCATGATAAAACTCTTAAGAGTCTCATTCCAATTATAATCTTCAGTCATGTTGTCAATAAGACCTGCCGCTTCATCTAGAACAAAGTCGTGGTCACTGTGCTCATTGTTCATATCATTCCCATTATTAACATTATCGACTTCCAAAATAGTCTGAAAATTCTCTCTATCATTCGGACAATTTTGAATACCTTTAGCAACCAATGAGTTTTCAAAGAAAGCATTTGACGCGGAGATAGGAATAGTTGTCATTTTGGAAAATGCAACATTATCTTGAGATACTAAACCATTCTGTCTGTTCAAATGTTTAGACTGGTTTATTAAAACTGAATCCTGACTGGTACTCAATGTAGAGGCCAGCTTAGAATTAGTGTTTATTTGTTGAGATTCTGTAAGCGATAGAGGACAGAATGGGGAGATATATTCCAGTGCATGTAAATCTTTGACAGCTGATAACTGACCAGAATCTGTAGAACATGCTACAATGGCGGGCCTGTTGTCCAAGCCAGGAACCTTGGAAACATATCTGACATTTTCAATCCCAACAATAGATGTTGGTGAACTTTCTGGCAAAGAAGTCAAAGAATGTTCATTCATTTGTATATTGGAATCTTTTTTAGTATCTTCTGTTCTCAGATCTTCAACATCCACACTTTTATCGATATCTTGTAGCTTGTAAACTTTCTCTAAACTTTCTTGATAAACTAACTGAAAGTCTTCTGTCATTAAATTCAAAGAATTATCATCACAATCAGGCAAATCGCTACTCAAATATAAACTGTTTTCAAGTTTATTGCTATAAAAATTTGAAATCTTCCCATCACAGTTATTGCTCTTGATAATCTCTCCTTTGGGGGCATTTATCATCATTTTGGTTTCTATTTTAGACTGTGTCCCGCGGTTTTTAACACTTTGGTTAGTTTTAGAACCAGTCTGTAAAGAATTTCCAGCACCATCCACTCCTTTGAGACATTTATATACATCCTCATTATTTACAAGATTAACATTAGTATATGACCCCAGACCAAACATATCAGCACCAAATGGTTTATCTAATACACTAAGATTTCTACTAATACTTCTAGTTTCCAAAAACTGTCCACCAGCAATTTTGGCAGAACCATTTTTAGGCTCAGCTCTCAAGTCACATGGCAAACCATCTTTCTCATTAATTTCACCTGTATTAAATTCAGAAAATGTGAAATTTCTATTCGCCTGCTTCATTCCACTTTTGGTAATAGATAATAAGTGCGAATTCTCTGTCCTGCACTCTTCATTTTCAACGACTTTGTTGAATACAGAGTAATTACCAGGACTGACTTTCGTAACAGTATTCCGTCCATTCTTCTCACCAGAATATGTTCCAATATTTTGTTCCAAAATCCAATCAAGCGGAACATTTGCTGAATCACATGAATCAAGCACAACCGATTTCTCAGCAGCCATTTTTTCTAAAATATTATCTTTAACCACACAATTGTGAAGGCTCTTGGTGTATTTGTTATTCTGCTCAGTAGACTTATATAACTGATGTTTACCTATATTGTCCCTAGGGCTTTCATCTATAATTAAATTTCTTTTGCTTTGAGAAGAATTGTCAAGAACACTACTGTCAACATTAGAATCAGAATTTATGAAAACGGTTCTGTTTGAAACACTTTTATCAGATATTTCAACATGTTTGGTGTAGTCACAATTCACAGATCGGGTCGACGACGTTAAGGATATGTGATTTGCAGCTGACGCATTCTTACTTGTCTGTATCGCCATTTTCCCAGCATCTCTGTTGAAACGTTTGTTTGCACATTTCCCAAGTATCAGATCATTTGTAGCAGTTTTTAAACCAAACTCGGAAACACAAGCAGTCTGACTGGTACTTAATGCAGTTGATCCATCAGTGAAAACCAGTCCATCTGATTTATTTAATAATGGAAAAACTGGTGAGCCAGATGAAGAGTTGCTATGAACACCAGACAATGACCTTATATCACTAACCAGTCCATCAGATGCACTGGATGACGAAACTAGAGGTGAACCAGTCAAAGAGTTTAGACGATTACCAGGAACAGTTTTTGTATTGTTAGTTAGTCTGCTTGAAGAGGAATAAATTGTTGAAAATCTGACATTTTTGTCTGTGTCAGATAACACAGTCCTGCTATTCTTGTCCTGGAGGTGCGTCTGTGTGGACCAATGAAAATCTAGAGGTTTGTCGGACTTGACCAATGAGATCGCATGTTCTGTACATCCATCAATCCACAGGCTTACCTTCCTAATGGCCTCAAGACGTTTATCTCTCTCACCAACATTCTCCATCAGACTTTGCGACATACCAGCGGAGATGGGTTTGGAATTATCGTAATTTTTAACTTCTTGTGAGGACTTCGTATTCAAACCAGAATTTTTTGAAGACGTATAATAAGCTGTTTCATTCAATGATAATTCTGTAGTTGTCGGACATTTGTTAACTTTCAAAGTTCTCTCCACTGGTCTGCGATTTTTAACATTCGACATTGAACTGGTAAGATTAACAGGCTGGGGATCAAGTACAGAAGCAGGCAGATCGCTATTGTCACTGTTAGTTTGATTGGAAAAAAGATTAGCACTTTTCTTCCGTTTATGTAGTACATTTTTATCAAATGACTTAAATGAGAAGTCCACATCATCATCACCAGCATCTTCCTCAGTGAAAGAATAAACATCTCCAAGACCGTTACCATGGTTACCAGGAAGCTGCTTTGTTTCATGTCGAGAATCACATATTTTTCTTTTCTGGGCAACTTTTTCAGACATCCTGGTTTGTTTGTTTACACTTCTGTCAGTTACAGTATCTAGTTCCATATTTACAGATTTTTTAGCGTCGATTTTGACAGATACAGGTTTTTTATTGGGTATTTTATTCTGCTGTTTGACGACTTTCTTATCAGCATTAAATTCTGTCACACCTTCAGGTATCATTCTGACATGTTTTCCTGGGTAAAACTGATTACCATCATTTATAAAATTCTCAAGTTCAATATCGAAGTCCATCATTTTAGCACAAGATCTCTCATCAGCAACATTGAATTCATTTTCTGTTGTCACATTGACATTGTTGTCAAAATTGTCATCAAATGGTTCGACGATATCATTGCGTTCATTTTTAACAGGCAAAGAAACAGTAGAATTATCAACAATGGTATCACTAGACGATGTTTGAATCTTTTTTAAAACACTTTGCTTCTTGTAATGTAAATGTTTGTTATAAAAAATTTCAGAATTAGGTTTATTTTCTAAGAAATGTTCCGTACTGGTATCCATGGTAACAGATATAGAATCAACAGATTCAGAGATTTTGGAAGGAGCTGGCGAACCTAGTCACTGTTGAGCAGGTGCCATGTTAAGTTCAATGTGTTTTTTCATGTGTTGTCGAAGTAAATATTTCTGTGCAAATGGCTTTTCACAAAGCTCACATCTGAAAGAGAAGAAAGTATTTAACGTTGAAATAAAAGATTATGTCTACACTACTGCGGTTTCAATTTTTGTGTGTTTAATAGCTATTTCATTTCCAGAGGGTATGAATTTGTTGATTTTTTTTTTTTTTTGAGCCTAATAAAAATAATATTTCAAAATGTTTTTTCTGTCATTTACTTAAATAAAATAACAATTCATATAATTATACTATACGTTACCAAGCAAAGCATAAAACTTTTACTACCTGTAACCTAGCAACCAATCTCACCTGAAAGGCTTTTCTCCTGTATGAACCTTCTGGTGTGTTTTTAAGCTGCTTCTCTGGTTAAATGATTTTCCACAAGTTTCACATTTATATGGTTTCTCACCTGAAAAAAATAATCAATGAATTAAAATGTTAAAAAAAGCATTTACACAATTGTATAGTCAAACCTGTGAACAAAGGCCACTCTATGGAAGACATCATGTGACTTTTATTGACAGTTGGCCTTTATTCAGAGGTAATTGTATTCTAAAAGATCAATGACTATTTTTAAAAGATTGACCATTAATCAGAGGATGGCCTGTATTTGGGGGTGGCTGCTTACACAGGTATGACTGTATTTAGTTTCATTTCAGTGGGTTTAAAGACATTGAACCAGGAATGCGAGGCATGTGACTTATGGACCAGAAAATCCCCTAATTCCACAGTAGGGGGTAATAAAACAGACAGGGTCATTGATAGACTAGCACCTGTTTACATATCTGTTACTCTATGCTTATAAAAACAAAAGCAATTTAGTCATAAACTTATTATCACTGTAAATCAATAAAATTTATTACCCCACTTTTTGACTAGGTGTCAAGTCTACAGACCGAGACCAGACTGGTTTTATCTGATTAGGGGCAATAAAACAATTAAGAGATTAGACCACATGTGGATTTGGGGGGGGGGGGGGGGTCACTTATATAGTAGCTGTTCAATGTCTTTAACACTATTTTTAACGATATTTCATTATGCAAATTAAAGTGGATATACTGTCAGGCCTATTTTATGAACTGTTTTTTGGGCCTCCATCCCTTAATGAAAAGGTACGTTCCCCAAATTTCATCCTAAAATTCGACAGTCAAAACAAACAACTGGGAAGTGTATTGCAAAAAAATGCTATATAGACAAGTCTCATGGATATTTGATTGAATAGTTTAATGACCATTGGCGTCTATCTTGTTCAAATAGTGTGTTAAATCCAATCCCTCTTGATGAGAAAAATCTGTGTAAAAATTACATTAAAGTATTGCAAGATAAAAGAAAAACTCAGTTACCTGTGTGTATAAATCTGTGATGTTTTAAATTACATTTCTCTTTAAAACCTTTCCCACAAATATCACATTTATAAGGTTTTTCAGCTGTGTGTATTTTTCTGTGTCTTCTGAGTCTATCATTGTGACTGAACTGTTTTCCACAAATCTCGCAGTCGTAGGTACGATCCTCACAATCACCGCTTATGCTTGTGTTTGCTCCGAGACTTGACGTTGAAGATTGACGAGCTAGCGGATCCCGTAAACTCTCAATACTTGTAGGACGGCCGCGACTTTTTCTACGAGACCCAGTCTTTCCAGGTGACATATCTGAAATAGGAAAACAGAAGTTAATAAGCTGCTATATATGTTTACATGTATACTAAATAATCAAGGTTACAACCCATTGATAATTAAATGTTAGGAGGATATTCATACATTGTCATGTTATTGTTCCATTCCCCCCCCCCCCCTCAAGATGCAATTTTTCCCCTTTCTAAGGGCTCCGCCACCTTTCTCCTAAAGGTGAAAAAACACAGGAATGTTAAGGGAAAATATCTTAAGACAATAAATACAGATTTGGGAGGTACAGCATGAACATAAGATAGGTGTCTCATAAGCCAACTTGGCTGGCCCTTTCAAAAGGGGTGACACTATAATAAACAAAACCTTTACCTTACAGATAATTGACACTGTGCCTATTTTCAACATGCACACTTTCATCAATATATTATATATTATAATTAGAGATGTTATTATAGCATTCATATTCTTTCATTACTCAAACAGAGAAGGGTATTATAAGCTAGTATCATCTGTTTAGTGTCTGTAGATGGTAAAACATAATAAACACAAAACTAAAACTGCTTATAAAAAGCTTAAAATCAAAGAAGTGATCATACTAACCAATGAAATGGCTTAAATTTGCAGGCGTGTCAACATGAACCAATCAAAATGATTATTAATAATTTACAGAAGACAAATCCTAAACTTACCTGATGTTAGTTCCATGGGTTCCTGCTGTTGTAATGCTTGTAAAGCTTCCGCATCATAAAATCTGTGTAGCTCAGTCTCTAAGTTAGATGCTTGTAACTTGGCCAACAAGGCTGCTGCATCAATGTTACTAGAGGCCAGAACCCCTGCTGTCAGATCTTGCACCTGTAACAAAAATAATTAATTCCTTTACAGTGTTTCATAAAGGATGATTTCCCATTCAGAAGTGTACATTTTTCCAAAATACATTAGACAAATTCTCCTTCAGTAGAATTTTACATGTATTTTCTTGAAAACATTTTTGGTAAAGAGAACGTTAAGTTTGTCTGTAATCATTAAGGTTGATACAGTAAAGTTCCACCTAACGACCGGTCCGATAATAAGACCATTCCGCTATTACAACCGCTTTTCTAAAGAACCAAAAATTTCCTTTCTCATTTCAATGATTTAAAGGTCCGTAAATACGACCGGTCCGCTATTCCGTATTACGACCACTTTATTGGACCCAATCTGTTAATTACTGCAGTTTTGAGTCCCACTAAAGCGACCGTGAACAAGTCGATGATTATCCATCTGTATACATCTCACACCTAGCCGCAGGGGTCTGGTTGTTGTTGTATGTTTATTGTTAACGACATACACTGATAAGACTAATTTACGGTATTTACGACATGCGACTACTTTATGATACGCTGTTATTGTTTGTAGTTGAGAAGGGTCTAAAATGTGTAATTGTTAAGCAATTAATTAGTATCATAGGGGATTATCTAGGACTGATCGTATAGACATTAAATCGAGAGGTGTTATCAAACACGTGGTCCCTGGTTTAATTGTTGATTTTGACAGTATTTTACACGATTCAGATTGGATTAAATTACTTAACCAATTAAGCACATTCGTACTATTTTGCTTCCATCATTTAATGATGAACAGTAAAAGAAATGGTGTATGGTGATGAGACACATGTACATGATCAGATAAATGGTGAAATAGACAATATCAAACGGTCATTATGAATAATATCAAGAAATTTATGAAACTATCATGAATTTATTTTGTATATGTCATCACAATTTTTTATATAGTTTC
Organism: Lutraria lutraria; assembly: GCA_964023205.1. Taxonomy (NCBI): domain Eukaryota; kingdom Metazoa; phylum Mollusca; class Bivalvia; order Venerida; family Mactridae; genus Lutraria; species Lutraria lutraria. The sequence continues at coordinate 6,235,808 of OZ026849.1, forward strand.
AGTTTAAAATAAATTTATGAAGTTGTTTACTATTTGTTTTCTGAATGTAATTTGTATATGCCACAGTAACAGATATAACAACAACAAACCCTATTTTTCTACATGTATTTGGTAACTTTATGAAATACTATGTATACATATAGACTGACTCGCTATTAAGACCGACTCGCTAATAAGACCACTTTTTGTCAGAATGCCCGGTTGTCTTAATAGCGGAACTGTACTGTAATTAAATGTTGGGAGGATATGTATACATTGTCATGTTATTGTTCTCTTTTTTCCTCTCAATATGCAATTTACCCCTTTCTAAAGGCCCCACTTTTTTCCCATGCAGGTGAAAAAAACGCTGCTTTTATTTCAAGTTAACTCCACTTTCCAAATTTCTCATGGACACTTTTTCAATGTCCCCATTCCAACTACTGAGCCAAGTACTGTGGCTAGAAAATCAGAGGAATAAAGGCGAATTGTGTATTGTTTTAAACCTTGCACAATAAAGAACCAGAAAAAACTACTGGAAAACAAGAGGGAAATAAATGCCTGGTTCTCCTGTATCTCCCCTCCCCTCTCTCTGGGGCTGCTCTGAAATGACCACTAGCTGTCCAATGGGCCGTTAATAAACAGATAAATAAATTTCAAGTCAGAAAAACGATAATAAAAGAACAAAATTCATCAGTTAAGCATAGTAGATTAAATTTAAACCATACAGTCCAGACTGGATATTAAAGTGACACTCTCCTAAAAACTTGAGATTTTTCCTACATTAAGAGCTTTATTTAATAGGGAAAAAACATGCAACACTATAATGCAGAGTTGTGATTGATCCACAAGCAAAAAGGCTGAAATACCCTACCCCACTTCTCACACTTGCAAAAACATGATTTTTGAGTAGGTCAGACAGACTCTGGACCCTTTGTTTCAAAGATTTTAAGACAAAAAAGAGGAATTCAGCCGAAGGAGGAAGAATCACACCCCTGATAATGACTATCGACCTTAAAAATTCTGTTTGTGTTGTTTTGATATTTAATACGACTTCTGACAGTAATGACTGCCAATGATTAATGATTACTTCAAATGAAATAAGTCTAAAATAATAAAATACAAGCAAACAAAAGGACTGTAAGGGGTGATAAACAACCGGCATTGATTTATCTATCTATTCCTTAACAGCCCATTTGACAGCTATGCTAACTTCAGAGCAACCCCAGAGAAGAAAATTACAAGATACAGAAGAGAAGAAAATTACAAGATACAGAAGAGAAGAAAATTACAAGATACAGAAGAGAAGAAAATTACAAGATACAGGAGAAACGGGTATTTATATCCCTACTCTTTTCCTATAGTTTCTCCTTCTTTATCATGGCTGGTGTGAAGCACCGACACATGCCTCGCCCTTTTCCTTTTCAACCCTCTGGACCATGTAAACTGAATATAGCTGTTTAATTCTTGGACAAAGACCAATTACAAAAGATCACCCTGAGCACTTTGTGCTTGTGTCAGCTAAAAAGCTTGGAACTAGAAATATGTTCAGAGGACACGAAAGCCACTTGCTGACAGCTAAGTCAAAAAGGGGCCCTAACTCCTGTGAAAATGTTTGGATTTGAACTGTAATCAGACTTCACCTGTATTTTATCATCATACACCTTCTTGTAAAATATGAAACCAATCCATGAAATATTTCTCGGAAACCAAAATTGAACGGACAGACGAGGGTTTCAAATGGTGGGGTCATAAAAAGTATGAAAAACAGAATTCTGTCAAAGTTCCTAATATAACTTTTTGGGAAAGGGACTATTTAATGAGTTTGTCGCATAACTGCAACCTAACAACTGTTTTAATAACAAAAGAAATAAAAAAAATTTAAGGCCAGCCTGAGTTACCTGCTGTTGTACAGCATTCAACTGGTGTGCAGCAATTTGTTCTTGTATTGTTCTATCAGCAATTTCTTTCTCTTCTGTAGGTTCCACTTTTAACTTCATCGCCGCGGCAACCAAATCTGATGGCTTTATACCACTAGACACAGGAAGCTGAAATATTAACAAATATGATACTTGTACTTCATGAGAAACAACAATAAGTCATAAACAAACCGAGGCAAAGACATTTTCCAACCATTAACATGTTTTCAGATAATTCAGGATAATCTGACATTTCAAGTATATATGGTGGCCAGTTCACCTAAGCAGTTTTCCTGGACTATATTCTAATTAGTACTCAGTTAGGCTTCCTGAAGGAGCTGACAACTTCTCCACATAATGACATATGAAGGAAAACCAACATTTTCATCATGGAAGGGTATGACCTGCCCTGATCAATATTCAAACCCAGTTAACCAGGTCACAAGTCAAGTACAATGGACCATGGCAGCCATCTTTGCACCATGACAACTGTGAAATATTAATCTGAATGTAAAGAAAATATGAGAAATAACTTAAAGCATTGTTACAGAGATACCATCATATTCCACATCTGGTTTTCAGCAAATCAAACACTTAAAATTTACAATGACATCATCAGTGCTTGCTTACATTATCCTATCATTCTTACAAAGCATATAAAAATTGAGCCATTTCTAGTTGAAGGAGGTTTTGATTCCCAGGGGCTTTCTTTATTATATAACTGAAGTTTGTAATGGGTGCCTTGCCTAGAACATAAAGAAAACCCCTGGTTACAGCTGGTACCCAGCAGTTATACTAACCTGAAGGGGAGCTGCTGGTTCCATTGTTTTCTGTACTGCTGTTTTACCCATGGCCGAGAAGTGTTGTATGCTGGGTAACGTCCCCATTGCTGATTTACTCTGATAGATGGACTGGTACTGGTGACTGTGTGCAGCAGGAATACTGAAAAGATGCAGTACAGGAAAGAGATAAATATACCGAAAAGATAAGAAATCACTGCAAACATACAAGAGAAATTGGTTTAATTCCTTCAAAAAGTAACCTGACATACTTAACTCAAAATTCTACTAAATTTTACGCTCCAAGGACATTTATATGTTTGTTTTTAAACTGGCCTATCAACAGCTAAGGTCATTTCAGAGCTGGCCCTGAGAGAATGGAGATAAGATACAGGAGAGCCTAGCATTTATATCCCTAATCTTATTCTAATCAGTTTTCCTGGTTCTTTACCCTGCCAGTTTTAAAGCACAAATACATGCCTCATTTGTTTCCTGTGACTTTATAAGCACAGTACAAGGCTCTGTAAAGGACACTGATAAAGTTTCCTGAAATATGACAAACCAGAACTGAGGTTTGAACCTACAACCTTTCAATTAGAAGTCAAATTGTTACCACTAGACCATCGGTCCATTTTTTATAAGTGAACATTCAGTACCTTAAATGTTGATTATCTTGAGGCATGTGGCTGTAAGTATTCCTGGGTGGGGACATGATCTGACTGGTGCTACTGTCGGACGGTGACATGTTACTGCTGTCAGTATCTGTAACGTCTTCCAGCTCAGATTTCTGACTATCCTTCCTTTCTACATCCGTCTCAGAGAAAGCCTTCGGGTCAGCACCTATTGCGGCGTTAGCTAAAGCCTGAAGTCATAATTTTTTCATTTATCGCTAATAATAATGTTATTAATCATGATTATAACAAAAAGATCATGTGTTAGCGTGATATTATTATTGAATAATAATGATGATGATAATACAAAATTATGATATTGATAATAATTTCATCTCTATTTGAAGATATTTCTAAATGTGTCATTGTCTTATTTAGAACCCAGAAAAAAAATACCTAATACTTCAGTAAAATTTTGGAAGCCTAAATTCTATTGGGAAGGGCCTGTTTACCGGTCCCAAACAAAGAAGGAAAAATATCCCTGGTGATTAAGTTAATTTTAAGGGTTACCCATTTGTCCAAATCCCTGGCTAGTAAATTTCTATTCAGGCTAGTCTTTCTCAAAATCAGGGCTAGTGGATTCTTATTTTCAATAACCCACCTATAGTCCTTATAAAAAGTTAGTTCAAGTACTTGTGTATGACTCAAAGTAAAGATTAATAGTTTGTATATAATTATTACCTGTAGACCATACGCCTGTACATTTTGTTGCATCGTAGTACTTGAGGGATGAAGAGGAGGAGCGCTGTGTAGCGTCGATACCGGAGATGGTTTCCCGTTCGTTTTCTTCGTCGACAAGTTTAGTAACACGGAGTCTATACTGGGTAATTGTGAACCCAACTGTTCTTGAACCGAGACTTGATTCGGGGAGATGGCTGTTGTTGTTGTTGTCGCAGAGGCCCCGCCAGCTGAGTCTGCCTTAGAAAACAATGTACGGTCCTGAAAATGGGATCATGAAAGTGGGATCATGAAAATGAGATCATGAAACAAGAGGGCCAAGGTGGCCCTAGATCGCTCACCAGAGAACAAAGACACTATAATTAATGACCAGGTAATATAGTTTTCATTGCGTATATCCCGTTTTTACATACATTTTGATCAAAACCAACAATAAAGTTGCTATAATACTGTAAACAAGCTAAAACGTAGCAATTTTTCTAAGTCAAGGGCCCATAACTCAACAAGTACTTAGTCTAGTTCAATTCCACCCATAATCAAACTCATCAAAGACCTTTAGGTTATACACATTAAGGCACTAGAGTGTAAACAAGCTGATAAATAGCAAATTTTCTATGCCAAGGGCCCATAAGAGATGGAAGAGTTTCGTTAGGAGATAAGAAGGACCGGAGAAGAAACTTCAATGGATGCGACGCTTGTGAGCGCCGTTAGAGACGTCGTGTACAGTGACAGTCCGTGATGTCTGTAATATGACTGGATACTCTTACGGAACTGTTCAGAGATGTATTACAGAGCAGTTATACATGAAAAAGGTTAGTGCAAGATGGGTTCCTTGCTTGCTGAGAGATGAGCACAAACATAGACGCATCCTGACATCCAGGAAATTTTTACATCAATATCAAAGAGAAGGAAACAACTTCTTAGATCATGTGGTAACGACAGATGAAACTTGGCTTTACTTATTTGATCCAGAGACAAAGTCCTGTCAATGGAAGACATAAGCTGGGGTCAACCACACCAAAGAAAGCCAAAATTTGCAAGACATCAGGCAAACAAAATTAATGTACATCTTTTTTGCTGACCGTCAAGGAATGATTCTCCAGCATGCCGTACCGATTGGACAGCCTGTTAATGCTGCTTATTACGGAACAGTAAGTACAGTATTTTACAGTCTAATTTGTTCATGAAAATTTTACTTGATTTAAATATACAATTTTTTTTCAATTTGTTCAGTGAAGGTACTATATTCATCTAAAAAGTGTTATTATTTTATAATTGAATACTTGGTTTCATTTGATATGACAGGCCTTTGTCATGTTACTAAACATGGATTAATTTTTTTTGTTAAGTACTTCGCAGAGATCTAACATGTGCACTCATGAGGAAGAGACCTGACATGAACCTCCAGAATGTAATATTGCACCAAGACAATGCACCTGCACACACAGCATGGACAACTATGATGGAAATAGGACTCCTTGGTTTTCAACTTGTCGAACATCCTGCTTATTCGCCAGACTTGGCCCCTATGGACTTTCGTGTGTTCCCCCTCTTGAAGTCTGCTTTGAAGGGTCACAGGTTTGATTCATTTCTTGAACTGTCTCATGCTGTACATTACACAGCATGACTGGTTTAATGTCATGTATGCTCAATGGATAATTTGACATGAGAATTGTATTGCTGTTAAGGGCGATTACATAGAAAAGTGAATGTGAACGTAACGCATCATCAAGCAACATGACGTCATGGTGAAGTTGACAATAATACAACAGTCAACAGTACCATAATACAACAGTCAACAAACCCAAAATACAACAGTCAACAGTATCATAATACATCTGACAACAGTACCATAATACAACAGTCAACAAACTCAAAATACAACAGTCAACAATATCATAATACATCTGTCAGCAATACCATAATACAACTGTCAACAATACCATAATACAACTATCAACAAACCCATAATACAACTGTCAACAAACCCACAATACAACAGTCAACAATCCCATAATACAACAGTCAACAATCCCATAATACAACTGTCAACCAACCCATAATACAACAGAGAACTATCAAAATCCCATAATGCAGGAGTCAACAATCCCTTAATGCAACTGTCATCAATCTGATGATGCAACCATAAGGCAACAGTCAACAGACCCACAATGCAACAGTCCTGTATCACCGCAATAAGCTATACCATAATGCAATAATCACTTCATCGACTTACTTGCAGATAGTTATATCCATACTGTGAGAGGTAATATTGCTGTGCAAGCGTACTACTCATCGAGTAATTCAACATCCTACGATAAACGTCGCGCTGGGCCTCGATGCTTTCGCTTGAATTTTCACCTTTTGTTATCACAGCTTGACTGTTGGCGGAATTTGTCACAAGGCTCTGCGGTAATTCTTCTGTAAATAGAAAAAAATAGACTTAATCAGATGAATCAAACCTGCTGGCATTGTTCTTCAATAAGGCCATTTAACACACTAACTAACCACCATGATGTCCATCAATATTGTTGTTTTACGACAATCACATATCAACAGTTAACAGTAGTGATGAAACGATAATCGAGTAGTTTCAAATAATCGTCGCTGACAGCTTGAGGTCGGTGACTATCGATGTTAGATGTCGTTACAGGTAAGTAAAGACCACCGCCGCTATTTGAGCAACTGACCTCTATTGTATCTAGTGAAATTTTCCCATATTCAGGTTAGGTTTGACACTCAAACTCAAGTCTGTATGTCCGAGACTGACATAAATGGCAAAGAACCAGTGATACCCACGACCTGCTGGTTGGCATGGACATCCGATGAATTTTGCTAGTAGGAAAATCCCATTTTTAAAAAAGAAACAAATGAGGCATTATTGCTGTTAACAACGATTACCAGTAGCGGTGTTTTATATTTGCCGGAACAGGGCGAGTTACGTATCTATTTTTAGAAATTACTCCAGACTGGATCGCTTTCTTTTAATTACCTATGATATGCGATGCCCGAATCGATTAAACCAGTCAATTATTTACAAGTAACAGTTTTTCGCGATGTGGAGAATTCCAGATGAAAAATAAAACCTGACGCGAAAAACAAAAGGGATATGATCGGGAATATGGAACTCATTTTTATAATGATGACTAGCTCAATGTCATTGCTATAAAAGCTGTTTATGACTATCTATGTGTCCATTAAAATCTAAGAGAGCTGGTGAACTCATATGTGAATTTGTCTACGCATTCCCTCAGAATACTCATACCCGACTTTTAAGATGTGAATATGATCCGTAATTCTTATATTTGTTGGAGTAATAATTATTTTAGACCATTTAGTGATTTTTTGTTCACTCGTACCAACAAAACGTGTAAAGAATCTTGATTTTTTGTTAGTTTTTTCATACTGACATTTGTAATTATGTTTTTTTGCAAGTATGTGACTTTATGTCGACAAACTGTTTTTATAAACAAAAACAATCAATGTAGACTAAGTCGTATATCAACAAAAATGGGTACAAGTTGATTCAGAGTTCAGTCCTCCAGTGTCCAGTGAGGAGCAGGGAGGTTCAGGTCAACAGTCTTGAAGTTTTTAGGGTTTTAGATTATAATTATAATATTGTATGACAAACAAGTTACAACCAAATAAGTTTATAAAATAAGGTCATGAATTTGCTTTCGATTATTTTTCGATTATGAATCGAAACACCCTTTCCTATTGGATTTGAGTCCGATTTTCCAACACAAGTTAACAGTCATGTAGCATGCTAATAAACAAGTATAATCTTCATAAAGCTCCATTCTTACTGTCTAGTACCTCCTGGTGAGAAATTAACAGGATACAGTTAACATACAGGATATAGCATTCTTAAGCCCTACTCTCACTGTTACTGTGCTGGGTCCCGGTATATGAACGTTAAGCAGGGGTCAACTCATGGTCTATCATGCATTTAGTACTCACCAATACCTTGAAATATCAGGGATTACTCCAGTACACCCAGAGTACAACCCCAGACCTGCCTCGGTTCTGCTCCAGAATTAGGCAGGTTCTAAAATTTAATATTTTCCCCGAATCCCTGGTTGTAACATGAACAACACCCTGGCTGTTTGCCAAATTGAGCCGTCCATCCAGGATTGCCGCAGATGATTATGGCGGCGCCAGGGTTGTACTCCCTGTTTGACAGGTGTATCATCCGAAATTGGGCTACTTACATGACAGTGAGAATGGGGCTTGAAACGGATAGTACATACATGTACATTAGAAAACAAGAAAGGACATAATATATAATATGAAATGGTAAAATTGCATCATTGGCAACATACTGAGAATAATATCTGGAATTGATTGAGTTCTAGACAACTTAAGCTTTTAAGGGAAGAAGTACCAGTCTATGTCAGAGTGTCAACTATGTTTGTATTCTCCAGAAAAATGTAGTGATACTGTCAGAAAAACATTGAAGCCAGTGATTGCAAGCAGTATAGTAAGTACAGTAATTCTTTATCAATCATTAAAGTCCCATTAGCTTTTTGCAATAAAAGATATGCAAAAAACAAGCAATTGCTGATATTATCCCAAGATAATAATCACTGACGAAACATACCATTTTTCTTCTAAAAACACTCATTTTGCTGTGATTTTTGCTTTTGTAAACTTGAAATACTGTGGAATCATTAATTTTCATAGGGGATTTAATTTCGTGGATTTCGTGGGTCGGCTCATCCACAAAATCAAATCCCCACGAATATAAATGCCGAGATTTCAATCAACCATCCGAAAAATTGTATCATCCGAAATTGGGCTACTTACAATACAATTTTCGGTTTATACTGGAACTGACAAATAACAATCTATCTTCGACAATGTATAATTGTTTGAGTAAACATAATATCTACCATATTCAATAAAATTCAGAATAAGATTCAGTACTCATATTATGTTAATGATAATTGCTTCTTAATGATTATTTATAATATCGATACATGCACTATAAACGTCTCTGCATTAGAATCTGGATGTCCGGGAGATGACGGCTTTACTGGTATTTAACCATGTATTAGCGACATTTTATTTATATAGCTTGTTCAGTTGTTGTTGATAATGTGGAGTTCAGAAAAGTGTAGTGATGTGAGTTCTCGTAATTTACATACTAGAGGGACAGAAATAATTAGGAAGGTCATGCTGAAATAATGTTGACATAATGGACTCGATGTCAGTAGAAAGGTGTGAACATGAATGACCCCTTGAAAGTGTCAAAATCGATCTGTATATTCAAGTTTAACATCTGGAGCTTTTAGTATAACTTTTGACATGTGAGAGTAAATTCCCTGTATTTTTCTATTCTAATAAGGTTATTTCGTTAAAACTACAGAAAACGATTTTGATTATTTTCCCAAAATTGAAAATCCACAAATTTACGTCCCCACGAAATAGCCATTTTAGTAAAAACCACGAAAATAAATGAAACCACAGTATAAAGAGCGCGTGACGTCACTTTATGACGTGTGCATAACATGACAGCGGGAAACACAGCTGTTCTATAAATAGTATTTTTTTCAATATCATTGATAGTGGTTTTGGAAACATTTCTTCTTGCTACATGTATATAGTATGCACGGGAGGAAACAAAAACAATTGCGACCGATAAATTCATAAGCTTATGGGACTTTAAGTTTACAAGGAAAAAAAAGCTTTTCTGGAGGAGATTTTTTCAGTAAATAGGGGGAAATATACATTTACTGAGGCGGGGAATGGGACTGAAATGAATATTTATCCCCCCCCCGTATTTTCTGTAAATTCCCCTTGCTGATAATCTTTTTTTGTATATATATATCTGTTTAAACATCTCATGTACAAGTAATGGATGAATACACAGCTGTTGCTAAAGCTTGAAACTGTCATTTTGTAAAGTAAACATGTATTACTGATAGTATTGTTGTTAAAGCTTGAAACTGTCATTTTGTAAAGTAAACATGTATTACTGATAGTATTGTTGTTAAAGCTTGAAACTGTCATTTTGTAAAGTAAATATGTATTACTGATAGTATTGTTGTTAAAGCTTGAAACTGTCATTTTGTAAAGTAAACATGTATTACTGATAGTATTGTTGTTAAAGCTTGAAACTGTCATTTTGTAAAGTAAACATGTATTACTGATAGTATTGTTGTTAAAGCTTGAAACTGTCATTTTGTAAAGTAAATATGTATTACTGATAGTATTGTTGTTAAAGCTTGAAACTGTCATTTTGTAAAGTAAATATGTATTACTGATAGTATTGTTGTTAAAGCTTGAAACTGTCATTTTGTAAAGTAAACATGTATTACTGATAGTATTGTTGTTAAAGCTTGAAACTGTCATTTTGTAAAGTAAACATGTATTACTGATAGTATTGTTGTTAAAGCTTGAAACTGTCATTTTGTAAAGTAAACATGTATTACTGATAGTATTGTTGTTGAAAGACAAATTTCCTCTTTCTTCAAAATGACATGAAATTCCCGTTCCTGAGTGCCTCTGGCCCCAGTCCCCTAAAATGCATTAGGCCCTGTAAGAGTATCAGTGTTTCTTCCCGAGTGTGTTTTCGCATGTTCTTGCTCACCTTTTCTGCCTCAATGTCTTTTAATTTGTTCCATATATTTTTTTGGACACAGTTTTTATTCATCACCGATTTATTCAAAATCATGCTTTTTCTGTGTCCATTCTCAATCAATTATGGACACTCAATTGCATTCATTATTGCATACTTCATCTATCAATTTACCAAGTGAAAATTCGAGAAAGAAAGAATTGATCCCTTAAATGTCCAATAACCCAGTCTGATACAGAGGCCCATAAAAGGCCCCTTAAAAAATACTTTGACTTTGTAAGATTTAGAGCAAGGAATCATCAAAACACAGGATTCTAAAAAGGGATTAATTAAAGACATACATACATCATCTTATATTCAGGCATAAAAGTTGGACATTTAAAAAAACCCTGATAATTTCACATGAAATTCACAATAACAAAAAGCAAATTACAAACACTGTCAGCATCCTTCGATCTAATCAGATACATACTACACCCTCCCTAAATGTATCACTGGATTTATATGATTCAGAAAAATTACCTTTTAGGACCTTAAAAACCTGAAAATTTTATCCCTGTATATCAAAAGTATACAATGAATAACCAACCATTTTATCATCAAACTTTTCACAATAAGTTATATTATAAACAACACATCCATCAGTAATTCTCACAATATGATTTCCTTATTACTTGAACTTTGACCTGTCCTGCTTAAATTTCCAGAACTTAAAATGCGTAAATCATTTCAGCAGTCCAAATGTTAATAAATAATGCCATGATCTAGAAAATCTGTAAATGTCCACAAACCATGAGAAAAATATCCGAAAGAAAATCATAAAATGCATACATGTAGAACAGTCTTACAGAACATAATACAGTCCTGTTTTAAAACTAGCCCACATCCTTATTTAGACAATACATACTTACACCAAATAAAATCTCATGTGAATTATGCTAACACCCCTATTTAATGAAAATGGTTTGGTCCCAACACATTTATGGCAGAGTCTATTTTCTAAAAAGGGGAAGATTGTGGTGAATTATCAAAATAAATTGATTGTACATGATTCAAACGTCATTACAGTGACCCCTAAAATTGAAAATAAGAAAGTTAGGACATTTATTCAAGGGTTTAATGAACCCCAATAATCTATCACCATAGTAACTTGAAAATAAACAATTTTGGGTACCACAGACCCCTAAAAATGAAATGGAAGAATCCCAGCTAGTCACAGAACAGTTGATTATCATCAAAAAGGGGTCTGTACACTTGAGTGTGAATTTGAACATCCTAGTACTCTATCTATTGTTTAGTTAAATCACTTTTATATTGTATGGAGTGACATCCGAGTTGCCACGGATACCTTCCTGGTGAGATTAATCCACAAACAATAGAGGGCTGAACTTATTCATCTATCAATAATGGATTGTTTCAAAAGTCAAAATAACTGGGAGGGATGTTAAATGCAGCAAACGTTGTCAGGGGTGTCAATAGAGCCAAAGTTAACATGTATCCTGAAAATCATATTCGGCCGACCATTTTTGCCAAATAAGAGGCCTTCAAACACATTGTTCCATATTTAACTCAGTTTTTAATACAGAAAATCCTTCATAGCAGATTAAATTGACCATAACTTCACAATTTCTTGAGAAATTTTCATAAATAACTTTTATTTTGCTCAGAAATCATAGCTTTTTCAGGACAGATAAATTGTCACCCCTACATTGTACATCTAAAGATGTTCTGTTTCTTTTGGGTTCTTTAACATTTCAAAACAATATAAATTGGGATATAATCATGGGGCAGAAACAGGCAATGTAGAAAATTCTGTTGTTCAAGAAATAATAAAACTGCTCTCCGTCTTTCGAGTAAGGAAAAAAATCCTGAGTGCCATTAAAGCTCACAGCAATTAGTTGGAGACATGAAGTCACATACATATATATACTAATTGTACTAGAAAAAAGGCTGAACAACAATTATAGTAACCAATGGTTTGAAACAAACTCTTTCAGATGTGTGTACTACTGATCAAAACTAGTGACGATAATGCAAGTATTAATGATATACATTGGTATCTGAACTTAACACAAAACTTACTTAGCTACAATAACAAGAAATTAAGCATTCTAAACTATCTATACTGAATGTTTTACCTTGCAACAAAATCACACAACAAAACTGTCACACCTTTGTACAAATAAAATTGATTTCCTTACAAATAAATCCATACATACAGGTTCCACATAACAATAAAATGAGAACAGTTCACATAACTGCTTGAGTACTGTATACAACAAGAAGATATTAATCTGATACACTCCCTATTTGTTTAACTTCCTTATTTTATCTGACTTTGATTATCTACCGTATTTACTACAACAGGAGTATTATCTACCGTATTTACTATATAATTAGTATTATCTACCGTATTTACTATAACGTAAGTATTATCTACCGTATTTACTATATAATTAGTATTATCTACTGTATTTACTACAACAGGAGTATTATCTACCGTATTTACTATATAATTAGTATTATTTACCGTATTTACTACAACATAAGTATTATCTACCGTATTTACTATATAATTAGTATTATCTACCCTATTTACTATATAATTAGTATTATCTACCGTATTTACTATAACATAAGTATTATCTACCGTATTTACTATATAATTAGAATTATCTACCATATTTACTATATAATTAGTATTATCTACCGTATTTACTATATAATCAGTATTATCTACCGTATTTACTATATAATTAGTATTATCTACCGTATTTACTATATAATTAGTATTATCTACCGTATTTACTATATAATTAGTATTATCTACTGTATTTACTACAACAGGAGTATTATCTACCATATTTACTACAACAGGAGTATTATCTACCATATTTACTACAACAGGAGTATTATCTACCATATTTACTACAACAGGAGTATTATCTACCGTATTTACTATACAATTAGTATTATCTACCGTATTTACTATATAATTAGTATTATCTACCATATTTACTACAACAGGAGTATTATCTACCGTATTTACTATACAATTAGTATTATCTACCGTATTTACTATATAATTAGTATTATCTACCATATTTACTACAACAAGAGTATTATCTACCGTATTTACTACAACAGCAGTATTATCTACCATATTTACTATAACATAAGTATTATCTACCATATTTACTATAACATAAGTATTATCTACCATATTTACTATATAAATGTGTATTATCTACCATATTTACTATATAAATGTGTATTATCTACCATATTTACTATATAAATGAGTATTATCTACCATATTTACTACATAAATGTGTACTATCTACCATATTTACTTTATAAATGTGTATTATCTACCATATTTACTATATAAATGTTTATTATCTACCATATTTACTATATAAATGTGTATTATCTACCATATTTACTATATAAATGTGTATTAACTACCATATTTACTACATAAATGTGTATTATCATACATATTTACTATATATATGTGTATTATCTACCATATTTACTACACAAATGTGTATTATCTACCATATTTACTATATAAATGAGTATTATCTACCATATTTACTACATAAATGTGTATTATCTACCATATTTACTATATATAATAGGGCTGCAATGATTCGGGTACCCAAAGGTTCGGTTCGATTCGGATATCTACATCAATAGACTAAATAAATTAACATAGGATTTGTTTTAACCTTGTCCGAGTTTCACAAAAAAAATATAAGACTTTACTCAAACTCTTTTTACTCAACTTATTTATTATATAAAAATCATACATTCCTATTGTTCTGTTGTATGCAATTCAGAATGTCGTATAAGAAAAGTTACAATGTTGGGTTAACAACAGTTTCACACAATTGAAACAATTTACTAATTGTACACTTTGTGGTCAAAGACATAAGATTTTTAGGTAAAAACACGCCCGAGTTCATTCTTGATTTTCTATTCAATTTTGTACAGTGAGGGCGGACCTTTGAAATTTTAATATGCCAAAAAATATGTACAAGTCATTCTGCTGTTACAAAAAATACTTGTATGCCCAGTTTTGCAGTGCATTCATAACATACGATTAGTCTTCAACCCAAGGTCTTTTCTCAAACACAAGATCTTGCCACACATTTGATTTTAGTGACGCTGGTGGATCAACAAGCAGTTTTTCGTGGGCCATACTTGTTTTTGTTTACATGCAACGCAGTAAATGATATGACGAGCGCTGATTGGATAATATTATTGCCGGCATACGCTAAATGACAGTGCCAAACTGTACCGAACCGAAAATACGGATTCCAAATCGATAATCGATCCGATGCCATGCATTCGAATATATTTGAACTTCAGTGATTCGTTGCAGTCTTAATATATAAATGTGTATTATCTACCATACTTACTACATAAATGTGCATTATCTACCATATTTACTATATATATATAAATGTTTATTATCTATCGTATTTACCACTATTACAGGGATTTTGTTGGGGCGATTTTATAGCTGAAATTCGGTCATATTCCCAATAGAAAATAGTATCTTTTTTCCCTAATTCACAGACAAAATTTTTTTTTTATATTAATTTTGTAAGTTCATTAACATCACTATTGGTAGTAAATACCTTATTCTGCTACTGTTCTATGGGAGAATAAGTAGAATAAGTTGAACATTGAAAAATTGTAGTTATATATTTTTCCCAATTTTGATTAAAACACTGCGAAAATTCCCTATGTCATATTCCCAAAATACCGAGAGAAAAAACGGGAAATACCATAGGAACATCTGAAAATTTCAAATTTTGCTCTTTTCAAACTTTTGCATCTTATTTTTTGTGTGAAAAGTTACGAAAATAACAACAAGATTGCTGCTGATAATGCATGATTTCTATGATTGTGTTTGTTACATTTAGATCTATAGTTATGTTTTTGAAAAGATACATAATATTTATGCAGGTTTAATTAACCACAGGTAACATGTAATTTTCCAATCTATTTTCAAATCACAAACACTTTTTCACACATGTGTGTTTTATGGACAAATGATTTTATGTTTACAATGACACAAGTTAAATATGTACAGGTAAGAAAACTCAATACAAGAGGGCCAAGATGGCCCTATATCGCTCACATGACAATCACTGTTCACTCATTAAAACATTGTTTTGAACCGGTGACCTAGTTTTTGACCCAAGACGACCTATGTCGAATTTGTCTTACATATCATTAAGACAAACAGTCTGACTAGGTTTGGTGAAGATACGATCAAAATTTGACATCTACAGTGTTAATAAGGTTTTCCTAAGATTTGACCTTGTGACCTGGTTTTTTACCCTAGGTGACCCATATTTGAACTTGTCCTTAATATCATTAAGACACACAATCTGACAAGATCCAATCAAAACCATGACATTTAAAGCTTTTACAAGATTTTTACCTAAGATTTGACTTTGTGACCCAGTTTTTTAGCCCGGCTGACCCATGTTCATCCTTGACCCACACATCATTGAGGCAAACATTTTGACAAGGTTTGGTGAAGATCCAATTAAAACTGTGACATCTACAGTGTTAACAAAGTTTTCCTAAGATTTGACCTGGTGACCTAGTTATTGACCCCAGATGACCCATATTTATACTTGACCGTTATATCATTAAAACAAAGGATTTGACAAAGTTTGGTGAAGATCCAATAATAACTGTGAAATCTACAGTGTTAACATGGTTTTTCATAAGATTTGACCTAGCGACCTAGTTTTTGACCCAAGATGACCCATGTTCGAACTCGTCCAAGATATTATGAATACAAACATTCTGACAAGGTTTCATGATCATCCAATCAAAACAGTGACTTCTAGAGTGTTCACAAGGTTTTCCAGCAATTTGCCCTAGTGACCTAATTTTACTACAGAAATGACCCATTATCAAACTTGACCTACATATTATTAAAATAAACATTCTGACAAAGTTTCATGAAGATAAAGTCAAAACAGTGATTTCTAAAGTGTTCACAAGGTTTTCCCTTATTTGGCCCTGGTGACCTAGTTTTTGACCCCAAATGGCCCAATATCGAACTCGTCCGAGATTTTGTTGATATTAACGTTCTGACCCAGTTTTGCTAAAATTGAGCCAAAAATGTGGCCCCTAGTGTGGTAACAACAAAAAGTTTGACGACGCACGACGCCGGACGGAGAGTGATCCTAATAGCTCACTTTGTCACTTTGTGACATGTGAGCTAATAAAAGGGAAAAGAACAAATTACCAGTATCTGTAGTAACAGTTGCCGTAGCAACGCCAGCACCACCTGTTTCATTATGTTTGTTTAACATCTTCTCCAGCATAAACTGACCATACTGCTGCAGTAGTTGTTGTTGTATTGCCCAGGGTATTGAACTCTGATTATCCGTACCCGGAGCCGACGTATCCGATGTTTTTATTGCCTTACCATCCAGAAATGCTGCGGCGTCTAATAAATCTAAAATTATGAAGGAATCACAAATTATTGTAACAATACAAGGATTCGTTACGTTATATAATAGGTACCATTACAGTCTCCTTTTATGCCATTTTTAGACGAATTTTGACCCCAATTCTCTAAATGAAAGAGCATATTTTCCCAAATTTCAATAAATGGATGCATTCCTAATCCGAAATAGAAACTATTTTACCCAACTATGAAGAATATTATAATGAAGTGTTTGATTATTATTATTATGCACATGAAAAATCATGTCCACAATAATCAAACACATCATGATTAACTGAGTTTGATCAGTGATGGTAAAAAATCAAACATGCCCATTTGTGATACATTTTCTGGTCAATCTATAAATCAAGAAATGAGGCCATCCTCGAGGCTTAAAAAAACAGTGTTTGCCATAACGCTACTTACTCGCCAAAACTAGCCCCTACCCAACTTTTTTGGTCTCTCAGGATTTTTTTTCCATTAAAAAAGAATTCTTGACATGTATTTTGGGTTAAATATAAAATTTGTAAAAAGAATATCCTACCTACATACCCCCTGAAAATTGTCTGTGTCTGGTCACTGCAAACAAAATATTTTTTAAGGCCTTTATGGCCTGAGCTCCCTAAGTAAATTATAGGAATAAACTCAATACAAACAAGAAACATGGCAATGCCACCAAACCAGGGCTTTAATACCACAGTACTCAAGAATTCTGCGCTAAGGCTTCACCAGTGGTTCAGTTTCCAGTGCGGCTAATAAGTTAAAGTAGTGACCTTTACCCTATTGGCATAGAATGCAATCCCAAGCTTTGTTTCCATGTCAGCTACCTACACAAAATATTTTATTGCAATATCTTAATCCTTAATTAAAGTAGTAACCGGAAATTGATTTTCTATTTTTAGTAACAGCGACCTTGACCCCATCGATCCCAAATACATTCCCAAGGTAGGTTTTCTTTCAAGGACGCTAAATACCAAGTTTAATCAATGTTGGTCATTCCAAACTTAAGTTATTGACCGGACACTGATTTCTAATTTTAGTAACAGTGACTTTGACCCCACAGATGCTAATTTCAATCCCAAGGTAGGTTTTCATTAAAGGATCCTACATACCAAGTTTAATCAAGACTGGTCAGTCCAAACTTAAGTTATTGACCAGACACCGCCTGTTTGACGAGTTTTTTTACACACTATTGTGTACAACCCTTCAAAGATCAAAGTCCCTGTCTGTAGGTCCTTTATATACATTTGTACATGATCCCAAAATGGATTAAAAAGGACTGCAGTGTTTTGGTCAATATAGAAAGTTTTGGACCTTTTAGTTTACAAAATCTGCATACACTGTTACATAAAATTTTATTAAAAGAAATTTATAAATACATTGAAACCTCTTCAGAGCAGCCCTCTTTTGAGCAACAAACTCCCTTCAACAACAGCATGATTTCTCCCACTGTACAATTAAACTATTAATTCAACCTCTCCAGAGAAACAACCTCTAAACAACAACATAATATTGCAACTCCCTAAGGTTGGCTTGGAGAGGTTGCACTGTAGTACCATTTTCATGACTAGTCAGGGCTCTCCTTTGACTCTTGAAATGGCATTTTGACTCTTGAAATTTGAAAAATAAGGTTTTTGACTCTTGAGAATTGGAACCAAAGGGTCAAATTTACTATTACTTTAGTAGAAAATTATGTTGACTCTTTACATTTCTGTCAGCTAAGGGTCATTTTGACCCCCAACTTTCGAAGTCTATGGAGCGCCCTGCTAGTCATGTTACAATAAGGTCTTACTTTTATCCAAGAAAGTGTCAGGCGGTTTGGAGTTAGCTGATGAAGGATGAGCGTGCGCTGGTGGTGGTACCACACTGATCAACTGTGGGTCTGTGCCGCTCTGCGAAGACATTGACATGTGAGCTTGCGGAGCTGGTAACGGTGCACCTTGTGACCACACACTGGTCACTCCAGCCATGGCCAGTTGCGCTGCCAGGTCATTTTCTTCTTTCAATGTTGATGCAGTTTCCATGGTGACATAGGAATTGGGTTCAATACAGTTATACAGTTTAACCTGTGCTGGTTGTTGCATTTAACACAGATTCACCAAAACAGTATGAATTAGACACAAATTCTACATTCATTTTGGTTCAGGTCAGATGGTACGCTCTCTAGCATACACAGCTGTTTTTTTTACAAGCACAAACAGTTTATAACTTATGGGCTTATTAAAAGTTTATTCAGCAGGCTAATCAATTCTTTTGTCTACAGTAAACTTGATGACTAATCAAAATCCAATTATATTTCAATTAAGAGAGAATAGCACCAGATCATCACACTAATAACAAATAAAACAAATCATATATCACAGTGGTGTAGTTGTATATCACATACAATGTTGTATTGCTCTTGAAGCTGTTCTTAGGTCCAAGGGAGACAATTCTATCCAGTGATGTCTCAAGCACTTAAGTAAGCAGGAGTTATCTTCAAGGGAAAATCTGAACCTGTAACAACAAAGATCATGAGAGCCAAGACTCATCATAGCATGGTACATATGAATATGTCAAAAATGAAAACACTCAGAATTCATCCAACTTTTGTACGTTTTCCTAAACTGAGAATTTGTTTTTCAGAGTCAGCAACTTAAACTTAATGTCCTGTCTACTTGTTCTGTCTGCAAGTCTACTGTTCCCCTCTTATATTCCCCTCAAGATGCATTTTCCCTTTCTAAGGGCCCTGCCACATTTCCCCTAAAGGTGAAAAACACTGGATATTCAGATTTGATCATTAACATAAAACATGTGAATCTTTGAGGTACTTGGTTTTTTTTCTTATCAATTATGTTATTTTAAAATTATTTTAAAATTTTCATTCGGGCAACTACTTTTTACATGATGTTTAGGCTGATACTATACAAGAGCTGTCAGTTGAACTATTCTCAGTGCTTGATAATCAAAGAAGAAAATGGTTATGGGTCTTGGATAGTGACCTTCAACATTAATCCCAAAGACACATATAAGTGTCAAGTGAATACCTTCAGTAGTTTTAAAGATTGATGTTGAATGCAAAACTTTATCCAGGAATTTTTTAAGTTCACAAAGGGCCATAATTCAGTCAAATTTCATATGAGAGTTATGGGCCTTAGATAGTGACCTCCAATTATGATCACAAAGACATGTGTGAATTAACAAATATCTTTAGAGGTTGATGCGATATGAAGTTGTACAAGAAGTTGCAAGCAAAACTTTAACCAAAATGTTAAGCCAAAGCCGACGCCCGGGTGAGTCATCTTTGAATAGTCAAGCTAAAAAAAAGACGAGTAACAATGACAAGCAGTAAATTGCTACTTTTCACATCAAAACCGTAACAGACTAACAGAATAATAAAAATTTAACTATTCAGACATAAGGTCGTAATAACGATGGGGGAAGGCTAGGTAGGCCGTAAGGGCTTAGCCCCTGATGTCAGACAAATCTAAAAATTGGAGCCCTCAATCAGAAATTACCAGAAATCTGAGGCAAACTGTTTCAATAACAATATTACTGCACACATTCCCATTATCCTGATAATCCACATGTGGTTTTGATCCATCCAGGGGCCCTAATTACATCTTAGGGGACTGGGGCCATGGGCCATCAGGTAGGGGAATTTTGCATTGTTTCAAAAAAGGGGGAATTTTGTCTTTTAATAGAAATACTAGCAGAACTACATAAAGATCACATCTTAATTTGTGAATTGATGTGAATTTTAATGAAATAAGCCAATACTGTTCACTTAACGTTGTACAATTAGACAATTATCTAAGACGTCAAATTTTAATGGTATCCCCTATGATGATAGGATTGGAGGGAGCAAAAGTAAAGAATTTCTGCCCCTAAAATGATCAAGAGATAAAAATGATCCTTCAGTTAATATTGACATTCATATGCTTTTTAGTGTGGAGACAGGAACCTTCTCAGTCTGTTTAACAGACTGTATTGGTGGAACAAACTCAACCACAAATGGGGTCAATACTTCACTTGAAATAAAACCAGCATTACAATATAAACAAACAGGCTACAAGACTGCAATGTAGTTACATACAGAATTTGAAATTTTAACTGAAATCTACAAGTCTAAAAGTTTATGCATGACTAATTTTCAATTCTGTTCATTTTTCAAATAAAATAACCATGAAAGTTTTGCGAATCTTATTCTTTCAGTTTACTATTAGAAATCACTTTAAAAAGAAATGTATTCATTTTTAAGCAAAAACTTTGTAGCCTGAGTTAAAATCATATGTTTGCAAAGTTTAACAAGAAAACGAAACTAAAAGATGTAGTTCAATAAGAACACTGTATGAAAGAAACGTTAAAAGCCTTTAGAAAATAGTAATAACTTGAGGTATAAAATTACATTCAAGTACAACAAACAGCCTAGCTTATTCAAATTTGCTTGTTAAATAGAAGCTATACAATTGTCACGCATGTCTCAGATTTTACATGTTGTAGACAGACGGAAGGTTTGTGAATACAAACCGGAGAGTTTAATAACCAGATGTGTTTTAACAGTTAAAATAGGAACAATAACCAAACTAAAACAGACAGCGTGCAGTGAGACATTATCGCAGCTGACATGTCTAGCCAGTTATAGCCATCAGCACACTGACCTAATTAAAATACATTAAACTGATCAATGTATAAATCGCTGAATATACATGCTGATACAGTTTCTTGACAATTTGAGCTGAAACTTCAATTAAAAACACATTTTTACAAGAAGTCAAGTTGAGTTAGGTTATGAAGACCTTTTAACATAGGCAGACATAGCTCACAACTGCTGATGTATTGACAACACAGACTATTGACAATTGCAAGTGAAGGTCATATACAAATTATAGCAGATTCATTACTAAACCCCCGCCCAATTAAAACACATGTGTCGCCCACTCACCTAGGTATACAAGTCTATTTCACCTGTCTATCGAATCCTGAATCACTACAGCTTTGAATAGCATCCGTTTTAGACCCTGAAACCCCAGAAATGTACACGAAAATGGGGTAAATTTCATGTATAGTCTATATATGTCCCACATATACAAAACCGTTCGTCATGTACATTCCGCAGTTGGTAAGCTTGACCTCGTCTGTCTGGCGTTCGTCTGCGCAATCGTTATGACCCGGATATAATCAATATTGCTGCTTTAAAAGGAGACGGTGTACACCTGTGTTTGGAATTGAACGTCTGAAATGTAGTATAACTCAGACGTTTTATTTAAATCACTCGCTTGAGCCGCTGGGGACGAAACATTGCTAATAAATATTAGTTTCTGAAAACTGCGACGAACTTTCCCGGAAGTTATTCTAGCATAACTCCTACAAGAAGAGTATTTTGGACATAACGCATTTACTTCCCTTAGTTCGCTGCGCGTCGGCGTCAGAAATTCAAATAGCGCTAAGTAGAACTTTTTTGTTTTTCACTCCTGATTTAATTTAAAAATGATAAAGTGTCGAAACCTTGAAACATTATTAATTGACGTTTTAAGTAAAACTACATGGATATAAAGTTCAGATTGAAAATGCAGAACATACTACGTGCAGGGTCACTCGAATAAAACAAAATTATGGTCTCCAAAAGTTATTAATTTACACAGTTATCTATCTCTCTGATTTAGTAATACGTGTTCTATAAACTAGTTTTTACATTTTATTATGGGACGCTTTACAGTTTTATTTCACTGTTCATAATTTGCGTGTAAAACATTTTACTGTTAACATGCTCATTTAAAAGTAAAAATGTTCAAATATTATTATATTATTTTTCCCTCTCATTGTGTAACTACATGAAATAGAGATATGTCACTTAATTCGATTGTAGCTTTTTTGGAAAAATATCAGTTACATCAGGTAGATCTAGTTGTATTAAAAACAACTACCTGGTTACATGTATTTTTTGGAGAAAAGCGCCAGGTGTAAAACGCGGATCCGGATCCAATATAGAACATATAGGGGAATATGGAGTGTTACGGATCCATACATAACTTTTTTATTATTTGACAGAATAAGACAAAATCGGTATCGAATTAAAGTTGAATATCACAGCTTCATAGGCATATCAGATATTGTAGTTTTTAATGGAAAAACAAACGTGTAATCAAGGACTTATATGTATGTATATAAGTCCTTGGTGTAATTAAAGATAAAAAAATGAGCGTTTTTCCCGGATCCAGATATGCAAGATAGAAAAATGGAGTGTTACGGATCCATTCATAACTTTTTTATTATTTGACATTTTGGTACAGATTTAAAGCTGAATATAATAGCTTTATATACATATTAGATATTGTAGTATTTAATGGAAAATCAAGCATGTACAATGTAATAAAATGAAGAATCAGTATTCATTCCCGAATCCAGTTCTGCAATAAGTTAATTATAATAGCTTGAAACCATGGCTATATAGAACTTTTTTGTACAAACTTTTGAGAAAGATAATTAATTAAGATACAATATTGCATTTCAATTATTTACACAACGGTCGGCTTTAAAAGGAGAAACTTCAAAGAGATCGATGCTCTACAAAGTCAAAGTTCCTTTAAGTTACACTCATATCACCTTCATGACAAAATGAGGGAACAAACATGATATCATATTGTTACATATACAATGATTTTCATAACAAACAACAACAAAAAAAAAGAAAAGAGATGAAAGTGATGAATGAAATATTTCCAACATTGAAATGTATATAGTAAAGGTCTTTATTGTTCACGTGTAGTAATTGTTAAGAGGAAATTCTATTATGAAATTATATATTTCTGCATACTATGTTGTTTGCTCCAAAACTACATATAACTTTTCTCTTTTTAATTGATCCGGGACAAAACACTCAGTTTTTATCTTTAATTACACGTTTGCTTTTCCATTAAAAACTACAATATCTGATATGCCTATGAAGCTGTGATATTCAGCTTTAATTCGATACCAATTTTGTCTTATTCTGTCAAATAATAAGAAACGGTTATGTATGGATCCGTAACACTCCATATTTCCCCCTATATGTTCTATATTGGATCCGGATCCGCGGGATCCGCGTTTTACACCTGGCCGAGAAAAGTTGCTTATATCAAGGACGTATATACCTACATGTATGTAGCTATAAATCCTTGCTTATATGTTAATTTATCTTAATTCATAAAAAGGTATTATTAATTAATGAGTTCGGTACGTATTTATTAGGTCCAATAAATGGGAAACTATTCTCCATACAAACGTCGTTTTGATAAAATCTTTCTGTCTCAACTCACTGAAAGTTTCATTTTACAACTAACTTGATTTGTCAATAAAATGTAAAATGCAGCGTGTTGAAATATATAATTATATTGTGCGAAATCATTATAGTTAATATATTTAGTAAAAACTCAAAATATTTTACACTAGGCCCATCTTTAATACCCATGCACGCACTGTCCCCTTTCAAATAAGCCATTATACTTAAAATGATAGTATTGTCAAGCTGAGGGAGAAAGTGGGTGCACACATTCCTGGGGCCTAATCAGAGTCTAGGGTAGCGGTGAAACTATGATCAGAGTAGGTCTGGTAACCATGGAGAATCAAACATTTTAGGGCCGAATTCTTCCTTGGCGTATTTGGTAAACATACGGCTGAAATAGATGGCTACTATGTCTATAGTAGAAAGCACCAGCACTATATGGTATAGTCGTCAATATAGGTGAGCTCACGAAACCAAATAATTCACCATGCTGACCAATTTTCGACATAATTCGGTAAAACCTAATTTTTAATAAGAAGTAAATGTTTACTGAACATAACATATATAACCACCAGCGCACATCTTGATATGCACGTGATTTTCGAGTCAAAATTCACAAATAACATCATCCTTTCAGCTTATACATATGTACCAAGAACTTATATACGTCCTTGTATGTACATTTTGTACCAAGACAAACAACATACAAATTAGAAATCTGGCCCTATATACATGTATATAGTTTCACGAACAAAATTTAATAGTCAAAACTCAATATCAACGGACTCGATCTTAATTGTTATTTTTCTGTTTAGAAATCTTGTGTCTTTGACCATAAATATTATTTGTTTCATTTTTACTAAGAACATTTTAATAATTACCTGCAAATATTTTGGGTCTGGCTGACAAATTACACACATATATATAGGCCTTTATCTCAAAACTAAATTTTCAGTCAAAAACCAAATTTGTCAATGGAGCGTTAGTGTTAACAAACTCATGGCTGATAAAAGTGTTGTTTGACGGGAGTGTCGTCTGCATAGTTCGGGGACTTGTAGGCATGCAGTATAGTAGAGCACGTGCGATAACTAGAATTTATTACAGTATTGCACTGACATGTCTGTCTGGGAACTTGTGCGGAGTGCGAACCGTTACGTAGGCTTGTCGTTTTCTTTTTGAACTTCTATGGCGTTGCACACTATGCTTGACTTAGCGAGTTCCATTATGGTCGATTTATGAATGACTAGTCTGTGAGGAAAGACGATTATTTGCTCGTGTCGTATACCTATTTCATTTTCATACGCATGGTGAAACATTCTTTACTAATATATTCAAGATTGTAGTTTAACAGAAGTACAACCGATGTCATATAACAATTGAAATTGCACGTAGGTGAATCAGTTATAAGTACTGGTAGGTGAACCATGAATACAGGTTAGTACTGGTAGGTGAACCATGAATACAGGTAAATACTGGTAGGTGAAATATGAATACAGGTAAGTACTGGTAGGTGAAATATGAATACAGGTAAGTACTGGTAGGTCAGTCATGAATACAGGTAAGTACTGGTAGGTGAAATATGAATACAGGGTAAGTACTGGTAGGTCAACCATGAATACAGGTAAGTACTGGTAGGTCAATCATGAATACTGGTAAGTACTGGTAGGTCAATCATGAATACAGGTAAGTACTGGTAGGTCAATCATTATTACAGGTAAGTACTGGTAGGTCAATTATGAATACAGGTAAGTACTGGTAGGTCAATCATGAATACAGGTAAGTACTGGTAGGTCAATCATGAATACAGGGTAAGTACTGGTAGGTCAACCATGAATACAGGTAAGTACTGGTAGGTCAATCATGAATACTGGTAAGTACTGGTAGGTCAATTATGAATACAGGTAAGTACTGGTAGGTCAATCATGAAAACAGGTAAGTACTGGTAGGTCAACCATGAATACAGGTAAGTACTGGTAGGTCAACCATGAATACAGGTAAGTACTGGTAGGTCAATCATGAATACTGGTAAGTACTGGTAGGTCAATCATGAATACAAGTAAGTACTGGTAGGTGAAACACGAATACAGGTAAGTACTGGTAGGTCAATTATGAATACAGGTAAGTACTGGTAGGTCAACCATGAATACAGGTAAGTACTGGTAGGTCAATCATGAATACAGGTAAGTACTGGTAGGTGAAATATGAATACAGGGTAAGTACTGGTAGGTCAACCATGAATACAGGTAAGTACTGGTAGGTCAATCATGAATACTGGTAAGTACTGGTAGGTCAATTATGAATACAGGTAAGTACTGGTAGGTCAATTATGAATACAGGTAAGTACTGGTAAGTCAATCATGAATACAAGTAAGTACTGGTAGGTGAAACACAAATACAGGTAAGTACTGGTAGGTCAATTATGAATACAGGTAAGTACTGGTAGGTCAATCATGAATACAGGTAAGTACTGGTAGGTGTACCATGAATACAGGTAAGTACTGGTAGGTCAATTATGAATACAGGTAAGTACTGGTAGGTCAATCATGAATACAGGTAAGTACTGGTAGGTCAATTATGAATACAGGTAAGTACTGGTAGGTCAATCATGAATACAGGTAAGTACTGGTAGGTGAAACATGAATACAGGTAAGTACTAGTAGGTCAATTATGAATACAGGTAAGTACTGGTAGGTGAAACATGAATACAGGTAAGTACTGGTAGGTGAAACATGAATACCGGTAAGTACTAGTAGGTGAAATATGAATACAGGTTAGCACTGGTAGGTGAATCATGAATACAGGTAAGTACTGGTAGGTCAATTATGAATACAGGTAAGTACTGATAGGTGAACCATGAATAAAGGAAGGTGAACCATGAATACAGGTTAGTACTGGAAGGTGAACCATGAATACAGGTAAGTACTGGTAGGTGAAACATGAATACAGGTAAGTACTGGTAGGTGAACCATGAATACAGAATACAGGTAAGTACTGGAAGGTGAGCCATGAATACAGGTAAATACTGGTTGGTGAACCATGAATACAGGTAAGTACTGGTAGGTGAAACATGAATACAGATAAGTACTGGTAGGTGAACCATGAATACAGGAAAGTACTGGTAGGTGAAACATGAATACAGGAAAGTACTGGTAGGTGAAACATGAATACAGGTAAGTACTGGTAGGTTAAAACATGAATACAGGAAAGTACTGGTAGGTGAACCATGAATACAGGTAAGTACTGGTAGGTGAAACATGAATACAGGAAAGTACTGGTAGGTGAAACATGAATACAGGTAAGTACTGGTAGGTTAAAACATGAATACAGGAAAGTACTGGTAGGTGAACCATGAATACAGGTAAGTACTGGTAGGTGAAACATGAATACATGTTAGTACTTGTTTTTGAAATAATGCTTAGTAGAGCACATTCAAAAGTTCTCCAGACTTCATGTTCATAACAATATTTTCCTCAGACACCATATTTTACGACACATCCACAGTTTTTGTAAGAGTTGTTGCCCTTGTTGAAAAATAAAATATTTATTGCTGTAGATATTTCAGTGACCAATATTTTTTTTCTTATCAAATTAGATTCATTCTGTGTCACTGCATCTTCTTACCAGGAGTTTTCTTTTTTCTTTAATTTTTGAAAGATCTTAATAGACTTCTTGAATGTAAAATTAAAAGGAAAGTAATATAAGAATGTCATTGTCAAACTCTTTGAAAAATCTCATGGTAAAATGTTTAATATCATGGCTTTATCTAAGCTTTAGACCATATGGTTTAAGAAACCTGAGTTCTGCATGGAATGACATTTTATTAGCACCCAAAGATCATTCCAGCCATCTCAGAGAAGTTGTTTGGAGTGTGGACGGACGGATGATAGTGTAAATAATAGCTTACCCTCAGCTTTGCTCACTCAAGTGAGCTGATTTAAGTGTCTTAATCAGGGCGCTCCATAGACTTCAAAAGTTGGGGGTCAAAATGACCCTTAGCTGACAGAACTGTAATGATTCAACATAATTTTCTACTAAAGTAATAGTAAATTTGACCCTTTGGTTCCAATTCTCAAGAGTCAAAAACCTTATTTTTCAAATTTCAAGAGTCAAAATGCCATTTCAAGAGTCAAAGGAGAGCCCTGTTAATGTCAGACTTAAATTTAAATTATGTTTGTTTGCCCTTTACCGACCGACCCGAAAAAATCATGCCGACTCAAAAAAATTTATTGCAAAATCTGGGAGAACTTTATTTTTATACTTGGGAAAAAACACATACATATGTATACTCGGTGCTTTCGATAAACATTTAAAGTAGGTATCATTTGAAGTAATGAAGGAAAACAATAATGTTAGGTAAGGCACTGAGTACATGTTTATGGTTGATTAAAGCACACAATAAATGGTTGTATGGTAGCATAATACATAAAATGAATATAGAATGCTTCTAGATAGAAGTGTAATTTCGTCAAATTCAGAAAGAAAATATTTTTCCTACCTACCGACCCTCTTCTAAAATTCAGGATCGGTGAAGGGCAAACAAACATATTTTTGATTTAGGCCTCATGTACTAGTATTTCATTTATATGATAATAAAAACTTTCAATCAATGTAAATGTTAGAATTTTTTTATTCTTATTAGTTTTTCTACATAAACAATTAATATAATGTTAAACGATTATTAATAAGATTTCCCTTCAATACATAATTTCTTGGCAGCAAGGTACATGTATAACTTCAATAGGGAAAATAAGACTTGCTGTAGAATTATGTTGCGTCAATTAATTGACAAAGTACATTAAATAATCTTTTATCAGATAAAAAATATTTGGATTTTTATGTAGTAGCAAATAAGTGCATGAGACCTTTAGCAAACTGTACAATCTCACTGCCGCCAAGTTTAGATTCCCCGTACACTCGGTCAACGAATGTGATGGGCACTTCACCAATTGTGAATCCAAGCTGCCTTGCCCGAACTATCATCTCCATTTGAAAAACATAACCCTTTGACACACAAGCATTCACAAGTTTTTCAAGAACCTCCTTGCGGTAAAGTCTAAAACTTCCTGTGAGGTCCGAAGCTCCTGGACGTAATAAGATCTGAGTAAGATAGTTTGCACCACGACTTATCACTTTCCGTTTCAAGTCCCAGCCATAAACACCCCCAGTGCCAACATATCGTGTTCCTGACACAATATCAAGGTCTTCAGCTTTCTGTTTGTCTATGAATTCTGGGATAAACTTAGGATGGTGTGACAGATCTGCATCCATTATGATGATGAAGTTTCCGGTGGCGTGTTTGATTCCGTGTATGTAGGCGGTCC
The DNA here is from genome assembly GCA_964023205.1 of Lutraria lutraria. NCBI lineage: Eukaryota > Metazoa > Mollusca > Bivalvia > Venerida > Mactridae > Lutraria > Lutraria lutraria. The sequence continues at coordinate 6,265,462 of OZ026849.1, forward strand.
CGAGACCAAGCTTCTTCTCCCTCGGTCTCAGAACTATTTTTTTATCACCGTAAATCTCCTGAAGTTGCTTAGCAACATCTAACGTCTTATCAGGACTACCGTCATCAATGATTATAATTTCATAATCAAAGTTGAATTCTGACAGATGTTTTACTAGAAGCCAGATAATAATAGGTAGATTTTCCCTCTCGTTGTAGGTCGGTAAAAGTATGGAATACTTGTCTCTTTTATCACTCATGATGGCATTTGTCTGAAACAGATCAAATCAATGTTTGTAAGATTTTAATATCACAAACACAAACCCAGTTGGACTGCAATAAAAGTTACAGGCTTCCACATACCAACTAACCCTACTGCTAACCAATGTATTTTTGTCTTGGTCAATGTTTTCCTGAATATATTTTCATATCTCAAGCAAGAAACTTGTAAGACATGACCCTTTTAATGATTCTGGATAGACAGATGTTAGTCAAGTTAAAGGAAAAACATATAAAACTAGAGCTTTGTCACAGAAGTGACTATTATATCCCTCCACAAACTTATGAAATGCAGCATAATTCTGGTTCAGCATGTTTTTTTTTCAAGTATATTTTGATGTTATTTACTCAAACACCTAAATAAAGTTAAGGCATTAAATTTTTCAAATTTTAATGATTTTGTGCTATTCATTTTGTGTAAGGGATGTTAAATTTACGAATTACTAACGATTTTGGTAATTTCTTAATTTTTGCCCTCATGAAAATGACATGTATGTTTTTTTGTTAAATATAATAAATGAATTGTTAATAAAAAATTCTACTTATCTACACACTAAAAATTCTCTGGGGTATGGATACTGCAAATAAATATTTTTTATAAGGATGGCATAAACTATATAATAACCAAACATTAATCAATCAATGTAGTCCTACTGACTAGACTGTTTGTGACAGCAAGACACATTTTTCTTTTGGCCCCGTCCCACAGGATGGCCCTTCCAAATTCATTCATAAAATCGGCTAACCAGAAAGCCGAATAAGTAAGGCTATCAATCAATGTAGAGAGAAATTATAATCAGTATAGCATACATAATACAATACTTTGTGCGTGTATTGCATAGTACATCTGTTTAAATTACATAGGATTTAAAAACATATGATTACTTTAAATACTGATTTTTTATCACAGACTTGACGAAAGGCGTCGGACAGAAGGACTTGCCGCTAGATTCTTATCTCATCAGTATGGCTGTCCAACAACTTATTTACCTGATGTATATGCATTTATACTTGTTTGCTAATTTCAGCCTGACAGATTTCCTTTCGGACGACATAATTTTCAAGCTTGTCAAACTCAGACCGAATGTCTGGCAGATATTTTTACCTTTCACAAAGTCTGTCAGCAGTGAGTGTCACTTTAATTCATTTACTTCCAAATAAACTTATTGTTATAATATCAATTAAAAAACAAACAGGTAGGTACATAGCCCTGGCATAAGATTATAAGATTAACTTTCACTATCTGTCCGAACTACTGACAGGACGAAACCAGTGACAGTTGTTAAAATTAACTTCGGACAAATTAAAACTGATATCCAGAAAATATGGACCCCAGTCAGTTTGGCCAAATATTAGGATTGAAACAAAGAGAAGGTAAATTTCTGGATACAAAGAATACGAAATGATCAAGGTAATATTCCTCACCAGAGCTGTCAACGTTGCAAGCCTCAGCTGGTTCTTTTATCGTCGGCGATAGGAACCAGAAATGCCGTGATAAAGTTCAGCTCGTCCGGGCTATTTGTAGAATTGAATGGAAAATTAAAATGTGCGATATTTTTGTTCGGTCTATAATAGAGGTGTGTATCGGAAAAGTCACATAAAAAACGATATATTTTTTTTTAATTACAATTCCACTTCTTATATCTTTCTAATGTGAAATATACGATTACTACACGACCGTACTATATACGGTTTCGTCTTAGGAGATTGGGATTTTATTGTCAACCGATATACGAAAGAGCTTATTTGATTGGCTAGAAATGAAAGCGGAAGTCATCAAAGGGACGTAATTCCCGGACTTTTTGAATACACAAAGAACACGCAATTTAACTTCAGATCAAAGTATTCTACGTAAGGATGGCCAATTTTGATTAAACAGCAGACATTTTGTCACGTATCTTCTTCATATCTTGGTAAGTGATTAATTTCTTCATTAGATTGCATAGAGTATTGGTACTCACTCAGACGTCAAATGGTTTGCTTCAGTTTATGTAAATGTGTAATGTTTATGACTCCGTCGTGCATTGTCATTCTGATAATTCGCTGTGATGTCTGCGTCTGTCATTTAAAGTTATGGGCCTTCAATCTTGTATGCATATTTCACCGTAGATGTCGGTGTTGTGATTTTTGCAGAGGAGCAGTGGATTTTCATGAGTTTGATGGTTAGACAACCAAGTTAGAATAGCATTGTATTTTTGGAAATTTCTTGTCTCAAATTGGGAAAAAAATAGCCTTTTTGCAATTGGGAAGTCACCGAATTTCGGCCTCTGTTTTAGAAGGAAAAAAGGCCCTGCATTTATCTGTTTATAAGTTATTAATAATATTATTGAGTTATTGAATGAAATTGATTCACTCATTTAATATTAAAGTTATAAAAAGTTAGTGACAAGAATGCATTTATAAAATATTTTTTAAAAATCTAGGTGACTGATGATAAAGAAAATAGCTGTGCATTTGTATGTAGAGAAATGTTTCCTCTCATCTTTAATACACTTAATACACACTATCCTCAGGTCATTGTGCCTTTGTTAACTTGTGTATATATACATGTATGTAAGTCAAACATTATCATGATTATAGTAAACTTGTCACCATAGCAACATTTGATCTTTATTTGAGGTGTTAGAAACCCCTTACAACGAGTTTGCCTAGAGGATTAATTTTTGTATATAGTGTAACATACATGATTTGCCTTAGGTCTACATGTTAGATTTTACTTAGATTACAGACATTATCTGTGCTGACTTAGACAACTGACTGTCAAAACTTAATTAACTAACAAAAAGTGTAATAAAAATGGCTTAGAACTTCCATTTTATGCAGTATGCCTGTATTCTTTCGAGGGCTGTGCAAGGGATGAGTGTCTCTGTTTGGTTTTCTTAATTATGACATACCAAGCAGTATATTCAGAACATTTCTGAAATTTTGTCTGATTCCTAAATCTCCAGGGAAGTGAATAAATAACTACTAATTTTAAAATTATATTTATCTGTTTTGAACAGCTAGCATTGTTATGAATTGTTATAAATTATCATAATTTATGAGCTTCTAAATATGTCAATGACTAAATTATAATAAATTTCTGCATCATACATAATATATCAAGTTTTAACATTTCTGTTTGTCTTAATAGCAAGTAACAATGTCTAGTTTCTTCCAGTTTTCTTTTCATATGTCAAGTTATTTTACATTATTGATTCTTTATAAACACACTGGGTATCTTGCAGTTTTGATAATTGGATAAAAGACAGCAATTATGTGACCCCTTTATAAATGCAAGCTGACTTTCTTTATGACTTAAAAGGTGTGAAATACTTCAGGGGATATTTTGATGTATATTTAACTGTAATAATCTAACTTTGTATTGTTGTGTTAAATAGAGACACTAGAGTCTAGGTGATGGAGATTTGTCAAATGTTATACTAGACTATTTACTACACTGTGTTCACATTTTTCTAAGGTAAAATTATAATCCTATTTTTAATGATCAATGACTTCAGCATAATTTTGTCAGTTTAATTCTTTTAACATGCAGTATTGTTGCTTATTGTATGTGTTATAAATGCAGTGTGTTTATTTTTCACTAAGAATGTCAGGGCTCTCATTTGACTCTTAAAATCGCATGTTGACACTTGAAATTAGCAAAATCTTAAATAAAACTTCTTACTCTTGGAAATTTCCACCAAAGGGTCAAATTTACAATTACCAATAGTAAGAAATTTTGGTGAGTGTTTGAAATATTATCATTCCAGTCTTTGAATTAATTTTTTTGACAGGTTGCCCAACTATATACTTTATGAAGCAAACTCTAAAACTAGCTTGTCCCCCAAAAGACATAAAGAAGGGAAAAAATCCTTTGAAGACTGTCATTTTTACCCTCAACATTTGATATCTAGGGATCACCCTGAATGTGACACTGGTATACAGCATCTTACTGTCTAAAAATAAGCTTTACTTTTCCTATAAAAAAATATTTCCTCTATTAGTATTATAGCCGTGGGGGCTTTTGCTTTTGTTAACTTGAATTATATAGAGCGTGTGACGTCACTTTACACCGTGTGCTTAATATGACTGCGGGAATACACAGCTATTCTATAAATAGTGTTTTTTTTCAATGATATTGAAAAAAATACGATTGTGGTTTTGGAAATATTTTTCTAGACAAATTATACCTACGAGTATTTGTTTATTATAGCTGTTTGCGAGTAGTTACTGTATTGTCTATTACTAGTTTGGCTAATCCTGGCCATTTGATTGGCTAATCGTGATTTCGACCAGCTATTCGTCGCGTTACCTGTCCTGTTTGACTGAATCTGTTCATCTGCTCTGTTGTTGAAACGCAAATAAGTAATGTAGGCATCGTTCTATGATGTTAATGTGGCATAATATCAGGAACATCATTAGATGCAAGTTTAATGCGATTTTATCATATCAGACTATGGTGGATTTGGTAGTATTTAGGGTGTACTTTATTCCATTGATGTATGGTATGGTAATACCATGGCATGTACATATGAACTATACATGAAAGTATTCATTTGTCAAATACTCATGATTGTCAAAATATGTGTATTATCTATAACTTGTAAATATGTTATACTCTCCATAATGGAGGAATGAATAAAAGCAACTTCATACAAAAAACTTAAACCAATGATTCTTGTAATTCGTCTAACTGTAACGTTTTGTTATAGTTGTTCTTGTTCTTGCTATAAAGTATGCACAGGAGGAAAACACACCGGATTTTTCTGTTATAGAACAAACAAAAACTATTACGAGCGACACATTTATATGCTTATGGGACTTTAAGGTTCACAGCATCAGTAAATGACCTATGTAACCTTAGCATGTCTATTAAGGTTTAATGGATATAATTTTGTTGTTGTTTGTTTAAAAGTAGTATTTTCGAAGGATTTTGATATAAACTTAGGACTTGATGCGTGAATTTTTTTTCAAAAAGCGGGATGGGGGCTTTGTTAAGGGAGAGGCTTTGTTAAGGGAGAGGCTTTGTTAAGGGAGGGGCTTTATTAAGGGAGAGGCTTTGTTAAGGGAGGGGCTTTGTTAAGGGAGAGGCTTTGTTAAGGGAGGGGCTTTGTTAAGGGGGGGGCTTTGTTAAGGGAGAGGCTTTGTTAAGGGAGGGGCTTTGTTAAGGGAGAGGCTTTGTTAAGGGAGGGGCTTTGTTAAGGGAGAGGCTTTGTTAAGGGAGGGGCTTTGTTAAGGGAGAGGCTTTGTTAAGGGAGGGGCTTTGTTAAGGGAGAGGCTTTGTTAAGGGAGAGGCTTTGTTAAGGGAGGGGCTTTGTTAAGGGAGAGGCTTTGTTAAGGGAGAGGCTTTGTTAAGGGAGGGGCTTTGTTAAGGGAGGGGCTTTGTTAAGGGAGAGGCTTTGTTAAGGGAGAGGCTTTGTTAAGGGAGGGGCTTTGTTAAGGGAGAGGCTTTGTTAAGGGAGGGGCTTTGTTAAGGGAGAGGCTTTGTTAAGGGAGAGGCTTTGTTAAGGGAGGGGCTTTGTTAAGGGAGAGGCTTTGTTAAGGGAGGGGCTTTGTTAAGGGAGAGGCTTTGTTAAGGGAGAGGCTTTGTTAAGGGAGAGGCTTTGTTAAGGGAGAGGCTTTGTTAAGGGAGGGGCTTTGTTAAGGGAGGGGCTTTGTTAAGGGAGAGGCTTTGTTAAGGGAGAGGCTTTGTTAAGGGAGGGGCTTTGTTAAGGGAGGGGCTTTGTTAAGGGAGAGGCTTTGTTAAGGGAGAGGCTTTGTTAAGGGAGGGGCTTTGTTAAGGGAGGGGCTTTGTTAAGGGAGGGGCTTTGTTAAGGGAGAGGCTTTGTTAAGGGAGGGGCTTTGTTAAGGGAGAGGCTTTGTTAAGGGAGGGGCTTTGTTAAGGGAGAGGCTTTGTTAAGGGAGAGGCTTTGTTAAGGGAGGGGCTTTGTTAAGGGAGGGGCTTTGTTAAGGGAGAGGCTTTGTTAAGGGAGAGGCTTTGTTAAGGGAGGGGCTTTGTTAAGGGAGAGGCTTTGTTAAGGGAGGGGCTTTGTTAAGGGAGAGGCTTTGTTAAGGGAGGGGCTTTGTTAAGGGAGAGGCTTTGTTAAGGGAGAGGCTTTGTTAAGGGAGAGGCTTTGTTAAGGGAGAGGCTTTGTTAAGGGAGAGGCTTTGTTAAGGGAGAGGCTTTGTTAAGGGAGGGGCTTTGTTAAGGGAGAGGCTTTGTTAAGGGAGAGGCTTTGTTAAGGGAGGGGCTTTGTTAAGGGAGGGGCTTTGTTAAGGGAGAGGCTTTGTTAAGGGAGGGGCTTTGTTAAGGGAGAGGCTTTGTTAAGGGAGGGGCTTTGTTAAGGGAGAGGCTTTGTTAAGGGAGAGGCTTTGTTAAGGGAGGGGCTTTGTTAAGGGAGAGGCTTTGTTAAGGGAGAGGCTTTGTTAAGGGAGGGGCTTTGTTAAGGGAGAGGCTTTGTTAAGGGAGGGGCTTTGTTAAGGGAGAGGCTTTGTTAAGGGAGGGGCTTTGTTAAGGGAGAGGCTTTGTTAAGGGAGAGGCTTTGTTAAGGGAGGGGCTTTGTTAAGGGAGAGGCTTTGTTAAGGGAGAGGCTTTGTTAAGGGAGGGGCTTTGTTAAGGGAGGGGCTTTGTTAAGGGAGGGGCTTTGTTAAGGGAGGGGCTTTGTTAAGGGAGAGGCTTTGTTAAGGGAGAGGCTTTGTTAAGGGAGGGGCTTTGTTAAGGGAGGGGCTTTGAATAGGAATTTTATGTTAGTCTTGTGCAAACACTGAGTCAAAACTTAAAAAAACTAAGTTCTTCATTTTTGTGGATTTAATTCTTATTTTGTGGCTAGTTAAAACCGAGTTGTGGTTTTGTCCGTGGCATAAAAAAAAGATGAATATTTGTAATGAAAGTGTTTAGAGTTAGTCTAAATATCTGATTACATGTAGCGTGACTATTCGGAGAATGTGGAGAGCTATTGCAGTTGCCATTGCGTCAGCATTGCATATGGTTAAAGTTTTGCATGCAAGCTACTATCTTGTACATGTCTCAGTCACCACTTTTGGGACTGACTTGAAACTTCATGTAAGTGTCCACATACAGACAAGTTAGATAAGTCTTGGTTGGATTTTGGCCAAATATGGCCCTTTATGGACTTAACAAATGTGTTTTAAGTTTAGCATGCTGGTTAATATCATGGCATTCATGCACATATCTCAGTAAACACTTAGGGGATTGACTTGAATTTTGAAACTTCATTTAAGTGTCCAGGGGTATCAGACAGACAAGTTAGATAACTCTACCCATAAAATTATAAACACTGTTCCTTCTACATTAGTGCAAAAATATCAAATTATATGATCATATGTCTTTGTATGTTACATGTACATGTATGTCAAATAAGTATTTTAGAAAAACAACATCAAAACAGTTCAGATTAGCTTTGTATTACTCAGAACTTATTCAGAACTTAAAAGATTTTTAAAAACTTGTTTTGATTTTGTCAATATTTTATAGCCAGTTGTCATAGCATCGTTATATAATGAAATAAAATTATTATGTCCCCTTTTGTAGAAAAGGGGTAACATGTTTATTGCTTTGCACATGCTGGTCGGTCAGTCTGTAACCAAACCTTGTCCAACCAATAACTAGAGAACTATTTGACCTAGTCTCCTCAGATTTGGTTGGGAGGTTGGTCATCATATGTAGATGACCTCTAATGATTTTGAGGTCACTAGGTCAAGGTCTTACTATCCAGTTGGCTTTTAGTGGGCATCCATGTTTCGTAAACACTTTTTGTTAATGTAGTTATATCTTCTTTTATTTCAGATACATGGTCTGTGTGCATAATAAACAGGATGTCTGTGAAACGTTCCTCTACCACTGACACAATTTATCCTCTCAAAAAGAGAGCATTACTTGAACATAGAAAACTCCATGAAACAGAAAACATTGGAAATGATTTGGAAGGTGGAGTCAACCAAGACACGACTGGTTGCTATGGAAATGGAGTTACTGGAGCTGGTGATCTTATGCAAATATCAAACAGTGGAATTATTGATACATGCCTGCCTGTCTCCATGGAAACCTCACCTACTGCAGAACAGTCCCCTCCTGACTATCAAACACCTGAACGAGTTCCCCTCTCATTACGGAACAATTACAAACTGATATCAAAACCCCTTTTCCCATCTAATGACAGAGAGAATATCCAGACCAACAAAATAGGAAGTACTGAAGACACAAGTGAGATCAATACAAAACAAATTGAATTTGACATTCATTACCATGACATTGATAAATCAATTTGCTCAGCTCAGCTGTACCAAAATATTCCTTATTCAGTGATCAACACTGGTACGAAATATCTTGATTCGGATATTGGACCCCGTCCAGAAATAGTCAGGAACAATTTAACATATCATAGTGAGTTGAAGACAGAAAAGTCTGCTATTCCATTTGACAAACAGAATGAAATCCAAAGAAACAATATATGTGATAACATTAAGCCTAATCAAAATAAGGTTACTGTTCAAAAGTGTGAGGTTACTGTTCAAAATGCCTTGAAAATTTCTAACTTTACAAACACGGTAGAAAGTATTGACAAGACAGAGTGCAAGGTCTGTGGTTTAAAGTTTGCTACCCAGAGTCAACTTATTCATCACGCAAAACAACATCGTGAAATTATTCGATGTTGGAAATGCAGGGAAGAGTTTCCAAGTGCGGAAAGGTTAAATTTTCATATGAAACTTGAACACAAGGGAGAGAATCCATACAAGTGTGAGACTTGTTCTAGAGAGTTTACACAGTACAACAACCTGAGACGTCATCAACGTGTTCATCGAGAAAACATGTACAAATGTAAATTATGTGATCGTGAGTTTAATGAAGAATTTTACTTAAAGATGCACATGGGTACACATACAGGTAACAGAGTGTATAGCTGTGGCGTCTGCCGTGCTGAATTTCCTTCCAATCACGATCTCAAAATGCATGTTAAAACACACTCGCCATCTCTTTTACATACATGTGTTGTGTGTGGAAAGTCATTTAGCAAAGCTTGCGTTTTACGGCAGCATAAAAAATGTCACTCGGGGCAACGACCTCACAAATGTGCTGTTTGTGAAAAAACTTTCATTCATCGCCATCATCTTACCATGCACATGAAATCACATACTGAGGAAGAAAGAAAAACTGCTGACCTACAAAAAGTAGAATCATTGGCTAATGAAAGTAAAAACTTGATTGAAGATAAGAAAGAACTTGAAAGTGATTCAAATTCTTCAAAAGAAATCAGCTATGAAGACATACATTCTGAAAACATTCCAGCAGAAAAGAGTTATAAGAAATCTAGGGTCACTTGTAACAAGAACTTATCTGATAAATTTTTTAACATTCCACAGAATGCAGATGAGACAAAGAGTGGTAAACTGGAGAAACGCTGTAGAAGAAACTCTTCTTTATCTCATTTGTCTGGACATTCACCGTTCAGTTCCTGTGAACATGTTCAGCCTTCATTACAGAAATCAGGTCCAGCCAATTTTGGTTATACTCCAAATACATCATACCCTGTCCCCTACCACCCGCTACCAAATATGTCTCTTGCCCAGAATCAGATGCATCCAGGCTTTGTTCGTCCGATGTTTCCTAGCTCAGCTCATTCATATGGAGATTTGTATCAACAATATACAGAGCAGGTTCAAGCCTACATGAATAATATGTTCATGATGAACTTCTTGTCTCAAAATGCCAACTTACAGAATTTTCAAGGTCAGGGTTATACTGGACTGCAAAGTGAAGGTCACAAACTATCTCAAAGTCATAGGCAGTTGTCAGCAGTTAATGATACTCTTGTACCGGATCAGCACAGAATGACTGGTGAAGGTCATATTACGTCTCAAGTAAAATGCCAGCAATCATCTGATAGAGTTCAACCAATTAGAAGTCAAGGTCAGGTTGATCCTTCCTTGTATGTAATCTTAGATAAGATGCAAAATGTAGTAAATGCAGCCAAAAATGCTGTTCCAGATGTAAATCTAAGTGAACCAACATCAGAAGATCCGTCCGCAGCAAATCTTGAAGTGATAAGCGGAGATGAAGAAGTTAGCGTTGTGAATTGTGTTGATGATGAAACCAAGAAGGCTTGTGATCCAAATCAGGTTAGTTCTAATGTGAATGTTGTTTCCAACAAGGACGAACAAGAAATAGCTGAGGAAATGATTAAAATGTCAACTGGTTTAAATTGTAGAACAGAAGATGTTGATGATAAACTACAGGTTGCCAATAAATGTGAAGAAAATAAAACTGTTGACAATGTGAAAGCCACTGAAAAATTAAATTTTGATGCATACCTAAGTGGAGTGATTGAAGATACTCTGAAACAGGGTTCAAAACCTGACTCTAGTGATAAACATAAATTACATGTTAAATATGAGGAACTTCGGAGTGAAACTGATTCTAAAAGTGATGACCATTGTCAGTCTCAAATTCTTACAGAAGTGCCTAAAAACAATTTACAAGAATTAAGTGATATTCAGGATTCAAGTGAAAAGCTGGAGAGGAAAGATGATAATATTAACACTGACATTAACTTACATTACCAGCAAACTTCAGTGCAGAATCCTAAATCTTTAGTAGGTACTGAGAGAAGGCATATCTTTGAAGCAGATGACAGATTATCAATCTGTACTTCAGAACCTAATGGTTACACTAGTCCAACAAATACTGTAACATATGATCAACAGACGTCATGGCAACCATCTCAGTATCACTACATTCTGTCTCAGATATCAGATTCAAATAATTCGGAACCAGCATTAGAAGAAAAGTTTGAAGAAGCTGAAGTATATGAGATGAATATTGATGTTAGAGATCACCTGCCACAGATGAAGAAACATGATAAAACTCGGAAAGACATATTTGAAGAACTTGAAAGAGACTCTGGAGAAGAAAGTGATAGAAATGGTTTATATCATAATGAAAGCAATAGGAAAGTTAGGACTGAATGTGAAACGGAAGATAAAGACAAGTTTGATAAATTTAGTGTGAATGAATTAGTTTCAAATACTGAAAATGGATCTTGTAAGAAAGAAAACAATGAAAAAAATGGTAGTACTTCAAAATTTCACCATAAATTGAATATTGATGATGAAGAGAAAATTGATAAATTCTATGACATTGACAACAGTTTACATTCAAGTCTTGAAGAAAAGAAATTAGAAATTGATGAAGACATTGATGGCAATGATTCAACTTCAAAAATTCTTGAAAATAAACCATCTGAAAAAGTGAAGATTGACAATTCTCTTTGGAGCAGTCTGGAATGTGTTGGCAGAGCTAACATTGTGAACACAGTTAATGAAGCAAATGCTCATAAAGTGAATGATAATACTCATAGTTCTTTTGAACTTAATCATTTCAATGTTAATGAAAGCCAAGCTATTGATCTTCGGACAAAGTTGAGAAATGACGAAGGAGTCAAACCCGTGATCAGATCTGTTTCTGTAGATGAAAATAAGTGTGTAATGTATGAATTAAATTCCCAGAAAAAATTGAAATCCCCACGTGACTTGTACGTGATTAAACGTTCAGATATTCTGAATAGTCGTTCTCATAATATAGAAGATCCTACTACACAATACTGCCCAGATTCCCGACAGAGTTACTTCATGGAAAGATCCGATTTTCTGAATCACATGGATGCTCACGAGACAGATAAAAAGACTGAAAATAAAACAAAACATGAAAGAAAGGGAAAAGATCAGAAAGACAGTAGAAAAAATAGTAAATCTAGTCCAAAGAGATCTGTGTTAAAACAGATAGATTTGAATTCTCCTACAAAGAAGAGAAAGCATTCTAGGCAGCCAATGCTTACAAATGGTAATGCAAAGGAATCACCAATGTTACACAAGTGTGAAATTTGCTCACGATGTTTTGCTCAAAAGCATAATTTGAATAGACACAAAATTTGTCATAATTCTAAACAACATGAATGTAACATATGTGGCCGAAGTTTTAAAGAGCAATTTTATCTTCAAATGCATATGAAAGTTCACATTAGTGAAATTAAAAGACAGTGTGAAGTTTGTGGACAAAATGTATTGAAATCCGATTTTGTTGAACACACAAATGAACACTTCCACTATATTGCAGAGAATCCAACGTACAGTCAGATAGGTGACAGAGTACGGGAAATTCTGCACGTGCAAAAATCTAGTCGTGAAATCATGAAGGGAGACTCTGTACTTTATGAACAGATAACAAAGTTTCCAAATATGAAAGGATCTCTTGACGAACTTGCTGAACTAATGAAGTTGACAAAATCCGGTCACCTGACTGGAATTGTCCCCCTTAATAAAATGTGATAAAATTGTATGATCTGTCTAGTGACTAGAGTTGTCCACCTTGATAAAATGTGAACAATATCGTAAGTTCTGTGTAATAACAGAATATTATTATTAATATGAATGGAAATAACAATCTCTACAAATGTACATATAGTTGTCATTGGTTATCCATTACTTAATCTTTTGTCAACGTCTACAAAGTGGTTCAAAAACATGTGTTCCCGAGTCTCCTTGAAGTGTCATCTAATGCACAAAATCCATCCTTTGTTTTTCTCTAAATGTACATTTGTTGTCATAATTTATCACGTTTACGTTGATTTCTGTGTTTCCATTTAAGTGATTTGACTTAAAATCTTTGTGACCTAATTACCCAAAGTAATCAAATACTTTCCTCAGAGAAATAGTACACTGGATACTGTCAAAGGTGAAATATTTTCATAGAATATCTGGTAAATCCAACATCTTTTTTCTCCAATGTATTGTACGAAAGAAATTGTTTCATGTACCTATTAGTAAAATTTGTATCATTTGTTGCTTTATTTCTTGACGTTGACAAAGATGTAAGTGAGAGGTAAGAACGACAACTCTGTTCAGAGATTGTGCAAATAAGTCTGGTCAGATGACTGAAGTTGTCCCCCTTGGATAAATTTATTATGATTTCTGCCACCAAAGTTTTTCTTGTTTTTATCATTTATTTTTACTACAATCCAATTTTTATTGATTTTTTTATTTTTTTGCCAATTTATACATATTGTTTGGTTTTTCATCCATTTTGATCAATTGATCCAAATTCAGTGCAGCTTGTCTAATTTTCTTGTATCATAAAATTTGTTTTATTCTATAATAGACAACTTAAATCTGATTTATCATTTCCTATTTGTTGATTATTTCAGTAAAAATGGTTAGTCTGTAATTATATTTCAAGTATACCAAAGAATATGAAAGCTGTTCTGTTCAATTCAGTGTGTTCCTGTTCTTGTGCAATTTCATGAACTGCCAAAGCTGAATACTTACATGGTCGTTGAATGAGATTATTTTTACAAATGTAGCTTTGTGCCACAGGTTTGTTTATTTTACTGTTCATGAATGTTCTGTTCTGCATGTGCCATTAAATGCATTTACATGAATAACTGGTATTAATTTTAAAGGATTTTTAACTATACATTGTCACAATTGTTTTCATTTTCCTCTTTGGGTCCGGAATGATGTTTAATGTTAACCATCATTAGACGATGTGTCATGCCCAACTCTCATGCCTGTAGCTCCTATGGCAAGGTCACTCTTGGAGTTCAAAGGTCATAATTTTGGTGTCTTATAGTTAGTGATGTAACGATAATCGGTTATAATCGAATAATCGTTGCTGACAGTTGAGGTCGGCAACTATCGATGTTAGTGGTGTTAAATCGATGTCTTCACAAGTAGGGAGACCGCCGTCATTATTTAAGCAACTGTCTTCTTTCCACTACTTTCGGACATTGTGTGTATTTAAAAAAGGGTGGTCACTGTTAATTGAGAAAATTTGAGTGAAATTTTCCCCTGTCCAGAGAAGTTCAGGTCATCAGTCTAGAAGTATTTTGTGTTACGGATTTTAATGACTATATATTGTATGACAAACAAGTAACAACCAAATAAGTTTGTCAAATAAGGATACAAATTTTTGCTGTCGATTATTTTCCGATTATGAATCGAAACACCCTTTCCTATTCGATCTGATAATCGATTCTCTTTCAAGTCCGATTTTACAACACTACTTATAGTTGTATCCCTTCTGTTATTTGTGAGGGTGTTTATCATGTGACAGTGTTTATTATGGGAGTTAAAGGGAGGTATTTTGTGTTTATCTTGGGAATGTGTTTATCATATGGTTGTTCATAGGAGGTATCATGTGTGGGTGTTTATCATTGGAAAGTGTTTACCATGGGAGTGTGTTTATCATATGGGTTTTCATGGGAGGTATCAAGTGAGGATGTTCATCATGGGAAAGTGTTTATCATGAGTCTGTTTATGATGGAAGAGAGTTTATTAGGAGTGTATTTATCATTGGGAAGTGTTTATCATGTGTTTATCATAAGGGTGTTTATGGGAGGTATCATGTGTGTGTGTTTATCATGGGAGAGTGTTTATCATGGGAGAGTGTTTATCAGGAGTATGTTTATCACTGGAAAGTGTTTATCATGGGGGAGTGTTTATCATAAGGGTGTTCATGGGGACGTATCATGTGTGGGTGTTTATCATGGGAGAGTGTTTACCATGAGTGTGTTTATCATTGGGAATTGTTTATCATGGGAGTGTGTTTATCATAAGGGTGTTCATAAGAGGTATCATGTGTGGGTATTTAGCATCAGAAGATCATGCAAGGGTGTAAGTTTGATATAAAATACAGTATGTTAAAAGAGATGTTATGCATGTTTATCAACTGTTGCAGATCTTGTCCAGATTTGTTTATTGTTTCAAAAACAATTTTTTTTTAATAAACCTAGTTTTGCTGTCTTTCTTGACCAATGCAAAATTATGCAGCTTTTAAATGCTTGCATAATTTGTGTTCAGACTTGACTTGTAATCTGTAGATTCTCCTACTAAATTTATGATATTGACACTGTCTCAGAGGATCAAGGTCATTAATGTTTTTTTCCATTTTAGCATCTTTTGTGATCGGCATATGTCCGTTGTTATGAGCTGTGTGTCGTCAACTTTTGCCTTTATAAACACAAAAGAAGCAACATTATGGTTTGATCTTCACAAAACTTGATTAGAATGTTTGTGTTGGTGTTAGAAAAATAGGTCAGTGTTATGTGCTCCTAGTTCCATTGATATGAAAGTATTGGTGATGCTATTGAAGAAGCCGCTGCCTTTACTCTCGTTAGCAAGTAAAGGGCTATCAAGATCATCTTATAAATGATAAATTACCGAAGTTAGATCTGTTCAAGAATTCGGGCGGGGGTTAATTAGAAAATGACACTGATGGTCAGCGTCTACCCCTTGGTAATTAAGCTGTATTTTCTGCAAAAAATGATTTCTTCTATTTGCATTATGACTGTTTTGCCCCTCATGTGTATTTTTACCCTTTTTATCAGCGCCAATGAGCATCTTCAGCTTTTACCAACACCCTGTATATTCCTTTCCTAAACCCTTGGAACTTTGCATGTTTATCCTTCTGTAGGACTACTGTCTGTAGATATTCAAAATGGCAGCCAATTGTTTATACGTCTGTATTTGTAAACTTGCTTTGAATGTTGTTTTATTTTTTTGTCTTTTTTTTAATTTGTAGTTTATAGTCAAAGTATTAGAATTTTATTTTGTACATAATTGTTTATACATGATTTTTGTTTTGTTCTCAATATGATAAAACATTTTCATGTTTTTAAGTTGCGTTTGTGATGACATGTTTTATTTTTTCAAATACATGAACATCAATTTAAAAATATTCTGGAATGTTTCTTAGTAAGAAAATAAGTTAATACTCGCATTGTATAGATTTTGATAATAAATAAATAAACATTTAATATTTTTAAGTTTTAATATTTGTCATAATACAAGAAATAATGCTAAATATTCAGTTAATCCTGTGTGACTGTTTATTGTCAAAATTAGATATATCCTTAGGTAGTTGTACAACTTGGAATTACATGTATTTGAATGTGCATGTAATTTTTCTGCTATCCTTTCTACTGGTCAAAGTATAGACAATCTGGTGCTTGGTACTGTGTGATATCAATTTGTCAGTTAACTATGTTTTTTAAAATCCAACTCCTGTATTTTTTTATGTGATTTGGATAAACCTAGCACAATCATGGCCTATTTATACTGGTAATTCTGTATTATTACATTAATTTTTAATTTCAATGTTTCATTGTTGTTGAGTCCGATTGCGTTGAGCTGGACATCGTTGCCACAATGGTTGTTTGTTCAGTGTACATATGTCCGTCCGTCCATCCGGAATATACTTATCCGGACCATTAATCTGTCATGAAATTGGGGATTTTGAAAATCAACGCTCAACGCTTCATCTCTTGATAGTGGACATGACTTGTAGCCCTTCAACTTCCAGTTGTTGTTGTTGTTGTAAGTGTTTTTTTAAAAAATAGAATATGTTTTAGTTTTTAGATAAGGTTTCAGCTTTACCTGAGATACATGGTGTCTGTATGTAATAAAAGTTATCATTTTCTTGTGTAGATGTTTATAGTGTGCTCACATTATACATGTATTGAGATTTCCCTTGTTGTCTAAAAGTTAACAGACTCAAAATTGAAAATGAACTGTGTTATTTTTTTACATGAAACTTTTTTTTGTTGTTGAAAAATATAAACCACACTTTACTAGTGAGTTCTTTCATACTGAAATTCTTATTAAAAAGTTATGTGGATAGAATTGTTTGTATTCATTTCATTATGACTTGAAACACTTTGTCAATCAGGTAGAACATAAGACATGGGTAGGAATGAAACACATATAATTCCTTGTAACAATAAGTCTTCATTATGTTATCATTGATATGTCCCACTGGTGATGTATTCTGTTCTTATTGTAGACAGTAGTGCAAAGAAACACTTTAGTTCCACCAGGTCCAATTTTACAAGTGTTGATTGACTTCTTTGTGAAGTTAGTACTGGTTTGAATGCAGTCCAGGAAAACTTTTAACTACATTTGTAGTTATGTTTATTGTTCATGGTTGGACATATGTACACATAAGATGTTTTTATTGTTAGGTATGAACACAAAGTTATTACCATTTTCAACAATCGCTCTGTTTTCATTTTTTTGCATACCGAAGAGTTCCATTGAACTTACACCTACGAACATAGTTCCAATTTTTAGGATCACTCTCCGTCCGGCGTCATGCGGTCGTGCGTCGTCAAACTTTATGTTGTGACCACACTAGGGGCCACATCTTTAGCTCAATTTTAGCAAAACTGGGTCAGGACGTTAATATCAACAAAATCTCGGACGAGTTCGATATTGGGCCACTTGGGGTCAAAAACTAGGTCACCAGGGCCAAATAAGGGAACACCTTGTGAACACTTTAGAAATCACTGTTTTGACTGGATCTTCATGAAACTTTGTCAGAATGTTTATTTTAATAATATGTAGGTCAAGTTTGATAATGGGTCATTTCTGTAGTAAAATTAGGTCACTAGGGCAAATTGCTGGAAAACCTTGTGAACACTCTAGAAGTCACTGTTTTGATTGGATGATCATGAAACCTTGTCAGAATGTTTGTCTTCATAATATCTTGGACGAGTTCGAACATGTGTCATCTTGGGTCAAAAACTAGTTCGCTAGGTCAAATCTTATGAAAAACCATGTTAACACTGTGGATTTCACAGTTATTATTGGATCTTCACCAAACTTTGTCAAATCGTTTGTTTTATTGATATAACGGTCAAATATAAATATTGGTCATCTGGGGTCAATAACTAGGTCACCAGGTCAAATCTTAGGAAAACTTTGTTAACACTGTAGATGTCACAGTTTTAATTGGATCTTCACCAAACCTTGAAAAAATGTTTGCCTCAATGATATGTGGGTCAAGGATGAACATGGGTCAGCCGGGTTCAAAAACTGGGTCACAAGGTCAAATCTTAGGTAAAAATCTTGTAAAAGCTCCAAATGTCATGGTTTTGATTGGATCTTGGCCAAACCTTGTCAGATTGTTTGTCTTAATGATATTAAGGATAAGTTCAGATATGGGTCACCTAGGGTAGAAAACCAGGTCACAAAGTCAAATCTTAGGAAAACCTTATTAACACTGTAGATGTCAAATTTTGATCGTATCTTCACCAAACCTAGCCAGACTGTTTGCCTTAATGATATGTATGACAAATTCGAACATAGGTCGTCTGGGGTCAAAAACTAGGTCACCGGTTCAAATCAATGTTTTAATGAGTGAACAGTGATTGTCATGTGAGCGATACAGGGCCATCTTGGCCCTCTTGTTCAATTCAATGGCATAACTACAAATTCAAATATTACATGCATATAAGTCAAAATCAGATGGCTATGCTCATTTAGAGCATTACAAAAATACTCTCCCTCGGATTGCTATAATATGTACCATCAGTACACACATTTCAAGGAAGGATGTCGTCATAATTCCCGTGCTGTATATGCTAATTATACTAATTATATAGGAGTCACTTAGTGGTCGGTCTGTCCCGAAACTTGTCCGCACTATAACTTCTCTATGGATTAAAAGATTTGGTACATTTGTTCACCATCATGGGACGGTGTGTCATGCGAAAGAATTACGTCAATATCTCAAGGTCACACTTGGAGGTCAAAGGCAAAAAATGAGCTTGTATGGGCCATAACTATGTCATTCATTGTGAGATTTTTTAATTGCCTGGTACACTTGTTCACCATCATGGGTCGGTGTGTCATGGTAAAGAATTACGTCAATATCTCCAAGGTCAAGGTCACACATGGAGTTCAAAGGTAAAAAATGGCCATAAATTAGCTTGTACGGGCCATAACTATGCCATTCATTGTGAGATTTTAAAATCACTTGGTACATTTGTTCACCATCATGGGACGGTGTGTCATGCAATAGAATTACATCAATATCTCAAAGGTCATAGTCACACTTGAATATCAATTCTCAAAATTTGCCATAAATTAGCATGTCTTTCAGTTATCCATTGTGGGATTTTATCGGATTATCGCATAGATTTTGTACATCTAGAAACCATACATCTGTGACAAGGCGGTATGTGGAGGTGTTTTAAGTCACTCTGTGGCAGTTCTAGTTTAGTCTGTTTCCTAGCCTCTATGTAAACGGGTCTAGCCTCTATGTAAACGGGCAGAAGTCATTATTGAATTCATGGACGATGTGATGATAACTAGGAGTCAAGCAGACATTTAAAAAAGTGGTTCATCGGGAAGTTTTAATCGATTAATTTAATGCTTATATAACGTGTAACCTTTTCTTCGAGCATGTCTTCATGTATGAGATATTACATTCTACTGTAAGTTGAGTATTCAAAGAGGCAGGTAATGTAGACTATATAATTTTATGCTAATTGCTGAACTACTTTGGTGATCAGATGGGAAACATAAATCAAAGAGCTGAAAGCACATGGAACAGGAACATCTTTAACAACTGCATTGCGGGTGTAGATGAGCGTTATTAGTACTTTAGTCTGCATCATGCGCAAACTATCGTTCGATTTCCAAAAACTCAGCCCAATACCCCACCCTTCAAAGAAGTCCAACTTTTGACTACTTTGAAGTTCCGAACAACAGCAGAACCTTCAGAGCTTTGATTGAATTATGCTACGTATATCACTGTCACAGATTATAGTAGTGATGTATAAGATTTCCTTTGTAATCATATACCTATCTACTTTCCTAGCTAGGTCTTCATAACAGCTTGGTTAAAAGAATGGCAGCGCAAGGAGATAGTACTGAACTAAATAGTGTGATTATATAGACGTATCTGGTATATATCCTCAAAAAAGTTTTGGACCTAAATACTTTTTAAATCACTTATTGTAACCTGGTGGCAATAGTCATGCATCTAAATAAGTGAAAATACATGACATATTCAAATGCGTAGAATTAAGCCCGCGTATCCGCTGCTAGCCAATGAAATAGCGCACCTGTGTTGCTGTTTTGCATATCCTGTTTCCGTAAACTAGTGCTACTTTTGGTTTCGTTAGATGGGTTAGTAATTTCTCAACATGTGGGCATTTTTTTTTCAATAAACTACCGTCGATGTATGTGTTTCGTGGCTTTTTGATATTTCAGGGCGATTATTGTACTGTAACGTTGGTACTAGAAGCATGATAATGCTAATTTAGTTATGTTTAGCCTATTTTTCTAGACGAATTATACTTATGAGTATTAATTTATTATAGCTGTTTGCGAGTATATAGTGTAGTGTCTATTACTAGTTTGGCTAATCCTGACCATTCGACTGGCTAATGATTATGACTGAATCTATTAATAGTTGACAGGTAAGTAAATCATGAAGACATTGCCTAGGTAAGCTGTTTTGTGGCTATTTGAAGTTCAATGTGGTTGTATGATAGTGCTCAGATTTATGGTGAATTCGTTAACACTTATGATATTACTATGTGCTTGTGAACTATATACATGAATTTATTCATTTGTCAAATACTCATGATTGTCATTATAATGTATATTTAATGTACTCATAACATATAAATATTTTAATGGAGGATTGAATAAAATATACAGTCAATATCCTTTATGAAAAAAGCAACTTCATACAAAAAAACATAAACCAATATGCTTCTTGTAATTCGTCTACCTATAACGTTTTATAATAGATGTTCTTGTTTAACATTCTAAAAACCGGAGTTCTACCTTTGCGACAATTTTTCAACTATTATTTAGAAGAATTCTATTAATTTATAGACTGTTTGGGATTTGTTTTTTACATGTTTGAAATCAACAATCTTAGTGGACACGTTTGTTTTACATGTAAAATACATGACTAACGTTTTCAGGTTTGACCAGTCGATTTTATTTTTAATCATAGGTAAGTCGGGTTGACTGATGCTATTATTTCAGTATTTTTGTTTAAGGTATATTGATTTGCAATGGTTAAGGTATCAGCTATTGTAAAACGTTAATCTTGTAAGTAAAACAATATTTGCGCAATGCAATGATCGTTGGAAACTGAGACCGAAATAGGGGATTTTCCATTTACCTGAAACACCGGAGCTGTTTTGGGCTCTTCCGTACGTCATAGAATGGGGCTATGAAACCAGGAGTTCTAGAGCTTTCAGAAATATCTAGTTTGGCTTTCTAAAGGGTTAGACCTTCGGGACGACTACTGTGAATAAACATATTTATCACAGAGCAATAATAAGTAACTTGACCTTCTGCTTACGAATACTATAGCCACAAGCATAGTTTGTGGTATACGAAAGCAGCAGAAACTCGTGCTTATTGGGTGGTTGAGTCTCTTGTGCGCGAAAAACTGCATCTCAAACTTTGTCTGGTGTGCTTTGTGAAACCACGAGAAAGAGCTGCCCAGCATTGTTCTGTGATGTTATGTTGGTACAGCATAGGGATAGTACAAAGGTTAATTTTTTTTTACTGTCAACCAATTTCGTGTCATCGTCTATATGGCTGATAAGTTCCGAGTTGATATATCGAGTTGCTCCAAAGCTTAAGTAAAGCAAGCTTTATGATATATCGGTTTAAAAAACCATTGTCTAGTAGTCGTTTTGATATCTTAATCAATCGTTAGTCTTTCTGTCAGCCAGGAAAAGTAGCCAGAGGAAAATTATATAGTCTCACGGTTGTATTGATTGAGTATACCCCTTCACGTTACAGTACTTTACATACAATGGCGACGTAAACATTTTTATGTCGGTAACCTAAGGAGGTCAAATGTTTAAACTGTGGCTTACGAATAATAATTAGAGTCGCTAATATGAACCTAAAATACTGGTGTGTGCTTAAAATAAAACTGAATGCAAGATTATTTAGAATTACGTGATCATGTCGGAATCTCGTGCAAAATCGGGTTTACTATAGGCCCTACTTTTTTAATAAAAACTATTGTGTCAGGGTCTGTATGATTTGAGTGACCCTGGTTGTGTTCAATGCGCGTAAATGTACTGTTGTGTTAAAAATCACAAGTATTGATGTTGATATTCACTGTTACTTACATGTCGTTCACTTGTTTGTGCATAACAAATAGTTCTTTATTTAATTAATTTCTTACATGTGCTGTTAAACTTTCAAATAATTTACTTCTCTTTTTTTTGAATGCTAAGAGACTAGTAAAGCATATGTCCTTCTGTGTCAAACACAAATATGCCCTGCATTATACAATTTTTAAGTCGGCCCGTTAGTGTAAATGTAAAAAATATTTGCATGGGTACGAACGAAATATATATGCGTACATATCTATAGGTATTTTTTTGTGCTTCGTATGGAAAAGTCCCATTCCGACAGTACTTTCAGTACTTTGATTACTGTAAGGTATCGCGCGCGTGTGTGTGTTATACTGTGATATTGGGCATCATGTGTCTAAATTGTGTCTTTAAAACTAAGATAACTGGAAAGTTTTTATATCCATTTTACAATACAGAGCATCTGGTTAAATACATTGACAATGTGTTTGCAAGAATAGGATAAAAATAATTTAACACCAAGCAACTAAATATACACAATTATTTGTAACAACTATTTATTACAGATTATTTATCAATAAAAAACACCTTTAGGTAAAGAAAAAGATTACAATAACAAACTAATGCAGAAATAAAATTCCAAGTTAAATTATTATACAATTGAAATCTATTCATTCTTGATTACATGTCATTTTATGATATAAATTGTATACATACTAAATATACCTCATGTACCAGCAAACATTTAACATCACCTTAGAGACAAACATTTTTCTTTCTTTCCTATAGCTACATCTGAAATATCTAAGCTCTAGACAATGTAGTTTCTGACAAAAAGATTTAAAAAAAATTATTATATAAGCCTATGTAAATCAAGTGACCCCGGGATGGGGCCTATCTTGACCCCAATGCCATTATTTTTACAAACTTGGTAAAGGACCACTAGACGATGCTACACACCAAATATCTAAGCGCTATGCATGTTAGTTTCTGAGAAGAAGATTTTTAATTTTTCCTTTATAAGTCTATCTAAAATCCAGTTACCCCTGTGGCGGACCCCGGGGCCACAATTTTAACAAACTTGGTAGAGGTCCATTAGACAATGCTACACACCAAATATCTAAGCTCTAGGCCCTGTGGTTTCGGACAAGAACATTTTTAAAGTTTTTTTATTTTGGTTGGCAACCAGAGTTTTTAATGAAACTTATTTTTAGCAACCTTGGTAGATCTTCATGCAAGGAACATCCCAGTAAAGTTTTGTTGAAATTGGCCAACTGCTTAAAAAGGAGATATTGTTAAAAGCTATTGAAATTGACGCAATGACGCACGCACGGACGACGGACATCGCGCGATCACAATAGCCCACACTGAACACTTTTGTACATATGAAATAAGTGACTCATATTAAAGCCAAGACTAGGAAAATTTATTGAAACAAAAGATAAAACAAAAAAGGAAGAAATGGCAGAAAAAAGTCAATAAACAACAAGTTGAAACAGTATAAATTTAAAGAAACAATATCATTGAAGGCATAAGGACTGGCCAGATTGTTTATACAGGCCAACATTTCATGACTTTTATTTGTGTTTTTTTTTGATATTAAGTAATGAGATTAAACCTAAACCTAAGTATTATGTTTAATAAACAAAATATAAACAATTAAGTTCGGAAAAATTCATCGATCTTGTAGGACATGATCTATTTTAGAATATGAATGGTCACATGATAGTTTTCCGTTGAGAAACAGAACAGTTATGATATTTTGTGCTGACATCAAATTCTTTTTACATGAAATGATTACCATAAAAAAAACACAAAAAAAAACACACAAACAAATTACTTACAACTAGTTGTTTCAAAGTGTAACCATCTATCATCTTTATACGTGATGTTTATTGTAGATATTATTTCAAGAAGTTCAGACATATATCTCACAGACTTGTCCAGTGGCAGTTTACTGTGAATAGTAATATTGCAGAAATCTAACTTAACTTTTATCTCAGAATCATTGCTCACAAAACTTTGAACAAAACTAAAAAAACATTGTCGGCTCATTATAACATCAAACAGCTCTATCTCCACTTGTGTTACATGAGGATGTAGTCGTAATAAAACATCATCATGTACCTCACCCTTTAGCTTCATGTTATACAATTTCAGTGATTTGATGCATGGAAGAGTCCTCACTGTAGACATCAATGTTTTTATTGTTTTGTAATCTGCAAGGTAACCAATTATATAAAGATGTTCAAGTTTTGAATCATTCAAACATTTAAATAAATCACTATAACAAAGTCTAACAATCCTCTTGGATAATGGATCCAATGCGACGGACTGTAAACTAATATTGTTAACAGTGTTACATATAATATTAACTTTCTCCAGACATAATGAAGTGAGTTTTGTATGTTTTGAAAGATTTAAAGTCATTGTACAGTCACTATCACCACATCTATGGTGATAAACACAAGACACAGAAGACAATTTTATATTTTCAATGAGAACATTGTCAGACAGAAATTTCACCAGATCATGTAAACTGATATGTTTCATTTTAACAAAAGACAGAGACAATGATGTCAGATGATGGAGACTTCTCACAAGTAATTTTAGTATCAATGTTTTATCACCTTCTATACAAACAGTGTGCAGTGTTGATTTATTCTGTAACATGCAGTGCGTGAACTTTACATAATGAGCAGACGACACTCTAACAATATTCATACACTGTAGATTTCTTATCTGATCAAACTCGTCAAAATATTCAATTTCATAACAATGTAAAGATTTCACATTTGTTGTATTTAATAATAAAAGTTTTCTCAAGATAACATCATTTTTGGAATCTTCATCAAAAAGAAAATCTTCCATTTTTAATTCAACAGTTTTATCATTAGATCTACAAACTTCTTTGAAACAACTGACAACGATATTCTGTAATGACTTGAGTTGATTTATATAAGAATCCTCGTTATAGTGAAATATAGCATTTGTCCTGCATGAAGTTAAATCATCTGATAATTGCAAGTAAATATTCTCAAACATTGTTTCAACTCTATTCAAAGAAATACCCGCTAGTAAGACAAAGAAGTTACCAAATTGTACAACATCATTTAAGTATTTCCATGTTTTGGTGACATCCCTGGATAAATTATTAGAGTCAAATGATGATATAAACAATGCTGCGAAAAATTCAAGGTAGCTTTTATGAATAAAACTAATCTTTAGTTTTTCAACAGAAGAACATCCAAAAACTTCATTTGTGGACATGATACCAATTTTACATAAAAAATCAATTTCTTCAATTGAAAAACAATATGGTTCAGATTGCAACTGTTGTCTACTAAACACAAGGTTTGCTGCGTTTTCATTTTGTTTGAACATTGAGCAAAATGACAAGTGACATATATCATACAATAAGCTAACATTTTCATTTAAATATGTGAGCCCTGACAGAGAATCAGGAAGCCGTAAATTAGATGCTGTAGATGGTGGAAACTTAACTTCTCTCTGTTCAGCCCTTTGAAACAACATCTCTAAAATGTTGGCATATATTAGTGTCCTGGTCATACCGTCTAGTGTCTTTTCAAACCATAAGACCACCAAGTGAGATGCAATTATAGGGATGGCTATTTCATTCGTCAGACCACATTTCTGAATGTCACGATCGAAATCAGATGACTTCCTGTTTGACGAAGTTTGTTCATTCATGAAATTTAGAATATGTTCAATGTACGACAATAATGATCTTCCATGAATACCAGAAATGCTGATTTGGTGATCACAGACCTGTTTTGAAAGCCGCACATTTTCTATCCTGTAAGGTCTGCATGTTGTGAGATAGATGCAGTTTTTTGAGTACACTCTTTTTGGTAGTTCATGTGTCTTTTTCCCAACTTTCTTTGGATTCCACTCATCCAATCCATCAAATATAATGAGGCAATCAGTTTTCCTTAGAATGTTTTTAATTAAGTTAGGGTCGATGTGCTCAAAATAAGATTCTTTGATCATATCTAATACGTGATAAAGTTCAGTATCACGTAGATTTATATAAAACACGTAGTCAAACTTTGACACATATTCGTATTCTTTGTCTAACTTATGGCCACACTTGGCATTATACCACATCAAACATAAATGCCTGCTGAAAGATGTTTTTCCTACACCGGCAACACCAGTCATGTATATTTCATTGCAGGATTTATGCGCCTTCAAAAATATTTCTTCATAGCTTGTAATTTGTTTGGTATCCTTTGTTTTCTCCACTACATGCATTGTAGGAGATTCATATACGAGTAAAAAATCATCAACCTTGTTGTTAGACAATGGCAACATAGGTAAGGTCTTACAATCTTGCTTGTAGATATCTATAAGCTCGTTCTGAATATCTGTAATGAGAAATTTACAAAATTGGAAAGATAACATAAATTGACAACAGTAACATTGGTAGAATATTATCATATTTGTGTTGTTATTATCTATAAATGTAAATTGTAGTTTTCTGATTAATTGGTTGTGGAAGGGCCTCAAGGACTGTGAAGAATATGATCCGTAGTTTAAAACCTAATATAGACTCTTTCATTTAACCGATTTCATGCGCACAAGAGTTATCTCCCTTACCGGATGTGACGTCAAACGAGGATAGAAGCCGATACAAACAATTCAATTGATATTTTGCCGTAAAAGGTGAGTTCGGTTTGTTTCTCGGTTGTACAAGTTACAACAAAAAAATTTGTGTTTTACTATATTAATAAGTTATATTTTTTTCTAATTAAGAAGATAACGTACGTACGATATTTCATATTAATATCTAAATGGCATTTGTTCACGAATATTTTGTCCATCATTACAGAGTTACAGTAGAATATATGTATAATCTTCCGAAGGGGTTTACAATGGCAAATATTTATATTATTCGGAAAGTTTGTGGTTTGCAATAAAAATTTGGTTTGTTAAAAAGAAAAATTAATTCCATTCATAATTGTCAGCTAGTCAACTTACATATTTTGAAAATCCACATGTTCATCTTCGTGATTTATCAATTCAATTTAAACTATCAGCACTTGAGTGCTTTTTTCTGACATATTTTTGTCACTAATTTGTATAATCCAAGCATTATCTCTGGTATCAATTTTGTTTGATCTCAGTCCAATTTGCAGTGTTATATATTGCATGGCTACTTGTCAAAATACCGTAAAATTGTCGACACGATCCTTACTGATTACAATTAGATAAGCAATGAAATTGGGAAAAACGGCAAGAGGCCGTATATATCACCCGTTGTTTACGTATGAAAATAGTTTTCACAGTCGCCTGAGTGTCAAACATGTGTTTTCAAAATGGAAGTTAAATGGGAGTTAATTGACTATTTTTGTGGTATAAAAATGTATGTTGTTGAAATTTTATGACTCATTGTAGATGATCTATTTTATTAGATATCTTGATATTCTTTGAATGTTTTAATTTAGGTGTACAGTCAAGCCTGTGTTAGGTAGTGGTCACTTCTGAATAAAAGCCATTCGTTTAAAGAAGTCTTTGATTAATTAAAACAAAATGACATCTGAATAAAGACCACTTTCAAAAGTTACCTTAGTTGATATTTACAGTAGAATTAACCTCCGTAGAACAACAACCTCTAAACAATGACCAATATTTACAGCTCCCACAGGGTGTTGCTCTACAGAGGTTGTACTGTATACATGTAATGTACGTCATGTTGCTGTGAACAGTGCTAGTCTTGTATTTTATGCCTGTTAAAGTTGTCTCTTCTACACACATATATATGTATTTTAGTTATTATTTGGTGCTGTATTAATATAACCATAACTAGGTCAAATTTGAAACTAGATATTTAATATCTCACATTTCTGTCTTAGATTACTCTGAATGTCGACTTGTCTCTTGTTATTTCTAGGTCAGAATTGAATATTGGTTATTAACCCCTTGGTAATTGTTGCTATCCTTGTAGGTTACTGGTGGCCTTTTGTTTCTGTATCATGCTGTATGTGCTATACATGACGACATTTTGTATATATTGTACATATTGTTGACTTCTCAAACAAAATTGTTTACATATAAGATTTTTTTTTTACATATTATAGAATGTGTGATGTCTAATCATCTGATGGTTTTAATACTGGTTTTATTTTGTCATGGCACTGAGTTAAAACAATTCAAGCCGACAAGATTCAGACTTTGCGAATAATGGTTGATTGTCCGACAAACTAAGTTGGTCTGATAAAGAATCTTATCTCATCAGTTCACCCGCCTGTCAAACTTCCTTTCAGTCCATTAGAATTCCAAGCTTGTCGGACCGAATATCCGAAAGGTCTCAAGCAAAATGTAACACAAGACAGAGTTATTAACAATTACATTTGTATTAGACATTTAATTACATCAATTCAGTAGACTTACACAAACAGCTATGTTTATGATAATACGAAAATTAACAACTTGACAATGTGTCATTACAATATTTGTATATCATTACATCAGCCACAAAAGTAGATCCATGTGAAAGTTCTCCATTTTATGTATTTATTGCCTTTTCGACATTATAAATTCTTTCTGCAGCAATCCTTTGGGTTTGTCTCACCTCATTTTCAGTCATTTCATCATAATGATACTGTCCTATGGATGTAGGAATGTTCAGTGTGACTCCTTTTGGACTTAGTTGTCTCTTTATTTTATTGGGCCAATCTAAGGCAGACCCATCTGACTTTTCAAGAGAACTTGCTATGAAAAATCTTGGTTGTTTGTTATCAGGTTAAGAATACTCAATAGTCGTGATCAATCTCACTATATCCAATATGGTCTGTAAAATAAATATGTAAAGAATATATTTATACGCAAAGAATTCACTTGATAAGTCTAAACATTGGCAACATTACATGAAGATTTTAAAGAATTGAAAATAACAAACAAACAAAAATTACACGCATGCTAGTGGAAAGAAATTCATATTTTAAGCATTGCTTGTTTCCTGATCCATAATTTTACTGTATCATATAAACAGACTCGAGTTTGCAGTCCGTGCGAAACAAATACGCTAAAAACTAACATACAATTGAGATCGCGAAAGTATATGACAAAATCAATCCGAGACTCGAATATTTAATATAAAACATATGAACGGAACAATTGTTCATTACAACAACCTTGTCATATATCTAAATATTAATTATCACCATTTTCGTAGTAAAATACCTTTCTTTGTCATAGATTTTGACGATATTGAGTTCCTGTTGATAAAATTGTCTTATCCGCCGGTATCCTCTTATGACGTCATTCAGGGGCGACAATTCAAATTACCGCTTAATTGAAACGGTGTATACTAGTATATTTTATTTGTCATTACACTCAATATATAAAATTGAAGGCCTCTATCGTTAACAAGGACCGGTCGAACCAGCGGATGCTCCCCAAACTGCACATTGTCACTAAAAGAGCGCTATAGATGATGCCTTCAATTTTTATACAAATATTAAATGAAAAAAGAGAACGAGTATCACCTCTCAATAATGAAGTTTCAAGTTATAGTCTCAGAGATATGCTTCTAATAAAAATTATGTATGAAAAAAATAACGAAGGGCAATAACAATAAGAATTGAGAAGGGCAGAGTAAAGGGTCTTGTGCACTGCACTTCTCATCAATGCGATCTATCTAACTGTAAAGCTTTAAGTTCATGGATTTCATAGGCTAAGAGTCATACTTCAGACAAATATAGAATATCGGTTCTTGTGCAGTGCATTTTACTGAGATATATTTTATTAGGGATGTTCTTTTGAGATACCAGAAACTTTTGTGTACTTTTGACTCATACGATCTATTTTGATAATGTGTATTATATAAGAAACATGGATACCCCTCTATTTCTTTTTGTGTTGCGTAGTAATATACATTGTGTTATTCTTTGAAGTCTTAAAAGAAATCTGTCCGTTGAAAAACATATGTTGAAGTGTTTTCTTCAATATAATGTTGGATCGTCTCCCTTTTAGAGGGATTTTGGTAATTAGATAATAATTCCAAATTGATGAAAAATCGGACATATTTTGTTCTTTGAAGACATTCGCTACAGTTTTCACACACTTATCAGCCATTTCTTACTTTCTAACAGTAACATTCTATGCATTATTATTTTGTTAAATAAAAAACAAAGAAAAACTACTCCAATACCTGACAGCTCATTATTATACTGGTGCTCTTGACTCTGAACATTTTGCATTTTTACTCCTCTAATTTCAGATGTAAGTTTGTTTTCAATTTGAGTCTGATTTACCCTCAGTTCAATCAGATTTTCTTGTATGTGTTCAGTATCAGACTTAAGTCCACTAACTGCACGTTTCACTTTGGTCACTTCCATCATGACCTCCTCAATTCCATGGTCAAACAATTTGTCCATTTCCCTCCATGACTTTACCAAGTCGTCAAAGTCTTTCTTCAACCTTTCATCAATTGTCATATCTTGGGCAGACGATATTAGTGATGTTAGATCTGTCCCTCCAGAATATGTGTTGAGTCGTTTAAGAATCTTCAATTGATAGTAAACAAAAACATTATAATAGAAGTAAATTTTAAAATCACTCGGAAATGAAACAATCTATTAATATTTGCCATTTTCATACTTCGACGTATGCAGCCAAAATGTTTTTTAAACGTTTTACCAACGTTGGACGCTTCAAGATTTGTTTAGTTAATTCTCATTCGATGATATTGTGTGTACTTTCTCAAAGCAAAATTTTGACAGCAATGGCTAACTAAATGATGTATAAATTGAATAAGCCACATTGCATATCATAATAGATTATTCCTTTACAATAAGAACAGGTACTTGAAACATTAAATGAGGTTATAACACTATAAGGACGCCAGTTGTATATCGTCCATTATATTTTAGGATACAAGTAATTGAACTTTTACACAAAACCATCCATACATGTAATACAATAAAAATATACACAAAATACTAGTATTTATAATGAAAATGCTTACCGTACATAATTCGTTCCATCTAATGTTTAATTCTGTTGCATCTATAAACACTGTTTCAGTGTGAAACAACTGAAATACAAATCAACAGGTATCATGATGTCACCTATATGATATCCCTACGATAACAATAATCAATCACTAAATAAACCATTCAATCGATATTTGTACAATTCGTTAACATTTCCGCAATAAATTCTCATTTTTACAATAACTTCACAAAGCAATTGAAACAGTGTTCATATCATGTAGCTTATTCACTGCAGAAATTCGTTTCACATGAAGAAATCAGAAACTTTCTAACAATGCCCAGGCATACCTTTGGCTTCAGGATACGGTTGAAGCCCTGATAACTTACCTACTCCAATACAAAACATGTGTTTATTTCATCGGGTTTAACGCCATTTTCAACATTATTTCTGTCATATCGTGGCGGGCAGTTATAAGCAGCTTCCTTGGACTTTATATAGACCTTTACCAGTACTACACATTCTATCCTCAAGCTACTGCCAAGCTACCCCACATTATTCAGAGGTGGAGGACAATTTAACATGGGATGTAATATCTCTAGGCATGTTCATCACCGACAGTTCGAGCCCCGCCGGGGGTTCGAACTCATAACCTCTTGATCAGAAGACCAACGCTCTAACCACTGAGCTAACCAGGCGGGCTAAAACAAAACCAGTGCTATGTGATACATAACCCATCTCCCCCGGAAGACGCTTATCAGCACACAGAGATGACCAAGAAGAAAAGGTACAGGAAAGAATTGTCCTGAACATATTTTCCATTGTACATGTATGTTTTTAGTATGAACACTTAAATTAAACAGTTGTAATTATATACGAATGTCTACAAGTTGAATACAAATGATGAATGACATGTCAAGATGCACGTAGTATTAAACTCATTTATTGTGACATATAAGAATGCTGTAGAATTGGTGTAAAGTGGAAAATACACAAAAAGAGTCATAAGGAAATGGGTTAATCTATAGACGAAGTATGTTGTACAAATGCATTCTAATTTAAACATTTTGGACCAAATATGATTATAGACCATAATTGATTCCGCGTTCGCTTTCCGTAGATTCGTGCTATCCTCTACGACTGAATCAATAGAAACTTTAAGTCGCTATTTTCCGACTTAAGATGATCAATTTTTGTGGCCTGATGTATTATCTTAGCATCTAGTTGATTTTCTCATAGATCCTCTCTATATCTTTGGTAATGTCATCTCTTCTTCTAACTTGTTGTTAACAAAAAAATTCGTCACTAATTTTTAATGCACTTATCTATGTAGTCTTTTGATGCTAGTTGGTTCAATCTAGTGTTCAGTGTGTTCATGGCAGCAATAAGGTCAGTTGTTGATGAATCTTTATCTACCATAGTAACCATATCATCTAATTTCGATTGTCTATCCCTTCTTTATATGCGTTCCCTTTTTCATTTTTACCTTTAGATCTTTCGCGTCTGGTTGACGTGGTTAGGTATTTATTTGAATACCAATCATTTGTATAGTGCGATTTTATTACACTGTTAAAGACGCATAATTTAACAGTCAATGGTTGCTTTCGTAATCTATGTAAGTAATCCCCCCCCCCCGAAAACTATTAACTGTGGTATAGTGCGATTTTATTAAACTGTCAAATCAGAATAATTACATGGTCACTGAATGTGATTATTTTTAGCTTCGTATCACAGTCGATAGTTTTCGTTTAAATATTACCATTGGGGAATATCCCATTCCGCATGTTTATGTAATAGATACACAGGACGAGTTTTTCTTCAAAAGTGTCTTCTTACAGACGGTTCGCTTAGACAAACATACCAATTTGTCCGAGGCGAACCGTCTTCTTCGAGTCTGTAAGGAAGACATTTTTAGACGAAAATACGAGTACGTGTATCTGACTTTTACGACGATAAAGGATAATGTCCACGTGAAAGTTGAGTTATTGAAAAGAGTTCTTACAAACGTTAGAAGACACTTTTTGAATAGCTCATTGATTGGATGTGAAGCTCAATTTTTATAGCTTCTATTGTGTGGTTGTGTAGTCCAATGTGTTTTCTTTTCTACCGACCACTGTCTACTAAATCGTCAGACCAAGCTATTGACACGGTAATCGGTTTCACACAAAGATAATGTACATACTTTTGTTATATCCAATAACCTCCATACGATTTATTTTTAGAGTTCCATTTCTTCAGAATATATTGATCACGTTTTGAATATTCTATTATGCTAAAACTGAGGCTTTTTCGCTGTAAAAATCCACTGAGAGATATATTTTTTCGCAGTAGAAAAAAACACGTCTGTTCACTTGGACCTTGACCTCCACGGTCCATAGTATGATTATAGATATATCTATATTTCAAAAATTCATTTTAATTGCAACTTGTATGTTCGTCCAAGTGCTTTTATATCGGAAACAGTTTAGTAGGGTTTGTAATCCATCTTCTAGAATCAGACCATGCATGACAGCATAGAATGGTCGGAATTATTGTTCAACGACAATTAAGTGAGAACGTTCATTCTACTGTCATAGATTAAGTTTTCAAGACGAATCAAATCATTTCACAATATGAATTAAAATAAAAGTTAAGTGTATGTTTCAAAATGTCACAGTTAAAACACATTACAGATCAAGAACACGGAAATAAATCTAATAACAATATTTCAAATTCCAAGAAAATATGCTGAGAGTTTTGGAATTATGCTGAACAAAATGTAACTAAAAAGTAATAACAAGAGACAGTAACTCAAAAATAAGACAATGAAGTTGTGTTATTCCCATCTAACTTTATTTTATTTTTTAAGTAAATGCCTTTAGATATTTGAAGTTACAAAAAAATCAGATGGACCAACAGACGCTTGCAAACCTCATATCATGATAAGAAAGATTTAAATCCATACTTGCACTTACATTGTTTCTGCAATCCCTTAATCTTGTGATGTCTGCTTCTAATGATAAATTTCCTGGAGGGACAGGAGTTTTCCATACAACATCTGAAGGTTTACTAAGTCCACAAATATTCCTCAACAGGCAAGACAACAGGGTAATGTCGAAGTTAGCTGAATTCGGTGTTTTGTCAATTGGAGGCAGTACCTTCTTCTGATCATCATTTATAATGCCCTTATGTACCATAAACTTGAGTTGTTGGTCATGTTGTAGGTTCGTGTTCAAGTAGTTATTGATATCATTCCCTACGTATTTATCAAATACCTGTCTGAGGACCTTTGTACCAACCTCTATTAAAAGGTACTGGTACCGGTATATGAACAAATCTGAAAAAAGTAATTCAATGCTCTGAGAATACTGAGAATAAAAAATAAACTAATAAATTAATATCAAATATTACCATTACATACTACCAAGATACTGGATATTTGAATGTATTTGACTTACAGTCTTTATCATTATACTAATTCATTCTTGTTGATTTAAAGTTATGTACATTAAGGTGAATCGTCAAAGCACAAAGTTGTGAAAAAATAGCCACCTGACATTTTTGTTATGCATCCTAAAACGTGGCGTTGTTCAATAATTACTGAAAGTACATAACTGAAATGAGTTTTTATCAATAGCTAATGATTCAATGTACATTTCTACACCAGTAAAATAATATTTGATGATGATTAACAAGTATCTATAATTCTCACCTGAACTTATGCTAATTCCATTAGCCAAAATAATGTATCACAATATCAAAATTAATTCAAACTACAATGTCCAACAATAACTTCAATATGTCATTGAGGGTTTCCATATTTTAAATTTTCATTATTAAAGTTTTTCCATGTTTATTTTCAATTCTTAACACAGTCCTCAACTTTCACACAGTGAATTTTCCTACATGTGTGTTTAGGCTACTGTGTAGTACATAGTGTAAATTAACACGTGTGTGGAGGATTTTTGTGAAATGTGAATATTGAGGACTGTGTTTAGAATTGAAAATAAACATGGAAGAACATTTAAAAGTGAAAATTTGAAATATGGAAACCCTCAATGACATGTTGAAGTTATTGTTGGACATTGTAGGTTAAATTAATTTCGATATTATGATACATTATTTTGGAATTAGCATAATTAATGGAATTAGCATAAGATCAGGTGAGAATTATAGATACTTGTTAATCATCAAATATTATTTTACTGGTGCAGAAATGTACATTTATTCATTAGCTATTGATAAAAACTCATTTCAGTTATGTTCTTTCAGTAATTATTGAACAACGCCACTGTTTAGGACGCATAGCAAACATGTCAGGTGGCTATTTTTTCACAAATTTGTGCTTTGATGATTCACCTTTATCAAAATCTTCCAGGAGTCAGCAGCATTCTGTATGTTTAGATGTTTGATTTGAATGATATAAAATCAACTCTTATGACCAACCTGTTGGGCCAGGATTCTGTTCAATTCCAGCAATAAGCAACAGTATCCTGATAAAGCCCACTGCTCCTATTACTTTAGCTAATATGCTAAAATTGAGGTAAAATGTCAAGTTCAGTGTACCAGCCCTACACAAAAACAATCCTACCCTACACCTGTGTGTGTTTGCATCAACGCCCATTATATCTCCTGAAAAAATGAATACAAAAGCTTAATTTGTTTATGTAATGTACGTGTAAACAATTATTTGTTGTAAGGTTTAGACTTGTTAACCTAGTTTTTCTCATTGGGTACTATGAAGACTTGAGTCAAAAATCTTTATGTAACTACATAAACTAGAGATACACATTTTTGTTGTTTATCTGTATGTGTGACCTAAGCCTTTATTGGCTGGTTTGAACTATTCAAGGTGCTGTTAAGGGGAATCATCAAATCACAAATTTGTGAAAAAATAGCCAACTGACATTTTTGCTATGCGTCCTAAAAAGTGGCGTTGTTCAATAATTACTGAGAGTACATAACTAAAATGAGTTTTTATCAATAGCTAATGATTCAATGTACATTTCTGCATCAGTAAAATAATATTTGATGATTAACAAGTATCTATAATTCTCACCTGAACTTATGCTAATTCCATTAGCCAAAATAATGTATCATAATATCAAAATTAATTTAAACTACAATGTCCAACAATAACTTCAATATGTCATTGAGGGTTTCCATATTTCAAATTTTCACTTTTAAATGTTCTTCCATGTTTATTTTCAATTTTTAACACAGTCCTCAATATTCACATTTTACAAAAATCCTCCACACACGTGTTTACACTATGTACTACACAGTAGCCTAAACACACATGGAAGAAAATTCACTGTGTGAAAGTTGAGGATTGTGTTAAGAATTGAAAATAAACATGGAAAAACATTTAATAATGAAAATTTAAAATATGGAAACCCTCAATGACATATGGAAGTTATTGTTGGACATTGTAGTTTAAATTAATTTTGATATTATGATACATTATTTTGGCTAATGGAATTTGCGTAAGTTCAGGTGAGAATTATAGATACATGCACTTGTTAATCATCAAAAATTATTTTACTTGTGTAGAAATGTACATTTAATCATTAGCTATTGATAAAAACTCATTTCAGTTATGTACTTTCAGTAATTAGTTTTAGGATGCATAGCAAAAATGTCAGTTGGCCATTTTTTCACAAATTTGTGATTTGATGATTCACCTTAACATGTCAAGCTTATTTATACACTGCAAAAACACAAAGAAAGTGCTTCTGTAAGTATTTTCATACATAAAACAGTAACATGAATAGTAAATAGGACATGTTTAACTAAAACCATCACATGGCCTTATCTTAAGTAATATCATAAGTCGTATAGTAGCGTAGAATCGATGAAATCAATGCTCATTTATTTTCAATATCATAGAAATGGTGGACAGCTCTAGAGGTCGTATAGGCACACATTTTATGCTCATGAAATAATCAGATAATGATAACAGTATGTGTCAACTGCTTTAAATAAAATTCATAATCTGTAAGCATATTCTCCTGCAATACCCATTGGTATCTTATCAATTAACTAAACTAAATACATCGATCAGTTTCTTTATTTACTCACTCATTATTTTAAACAAAAATGTGCATTAAAAGACGAAGTCGTTCTTGGTGAATTCTCACTTCAAATAAATTGATAAAAGTAATTGTACAGCGATGGATTGCTTATTTCTAAATGTCAATGCAAATTTGCAACTTCTTATAGCGAAGCAGAAATTAATGATAGTGCCCGAAATATCCACAATGATCACGTGACATAAACAAACAGAGAGCGAGTTCGGCTTTTCAATTATGTTACGACATTAGTTCCTCTAATTGTTAACCGATAGAAAAAAAATCACGAAATGTTATGTTGTTGAAATGTTATGCAAAACATTATCTTTTCATTTTGTCATGAATGTACATGGTATGAGTAAAATAAACGGTTTTGACTTTACTTGACTTTTCACTTCAATACATTAAGGGTGATCGTAGTTGAAGTTGTTAATCGAACTCGTTCATATAATCTCTCAATGAGAAATATCCACAATGATCACGTGACGTAAACAACAGAAGAGCGAGTTCGAAGTTGAATGTGTTCGCTGCTATTTTGTTAATAATTGTTAATAGGTAAGAAAGTATTTCAGTCATTGCTCTGTGATGTTGACCTAGATAAGTTGTTGCGGCATAATATCGGAAATGCTAATTGAAGGTCAATACGTACATAGTTCCACATCTACAATATTTACCTCCCTTGGTGGCCATCTTGAAAGGCTAACTTGACAAGCATTAATAGAAGATATTATATTTTTGTTTTGATAATTCTAAATATAGGATATTCATATGTGACAACTACATTTTCTTAAACCTGATATGCTTTTTCCAACTTCATGATTTAGTTACGTTCTGTACATTGAGTTGTTTAATAACTACATTTCTGTTTTTTTCTATTAAACACATAAGATATTTGACTTTCAAACCGGCTGCCAATTCAAAACAAGAGAGGTAAATATTGTAAATGTGGGAACTATGTATATGGTTGTATCATAGCAGATTATGGTTATTTTTTTAAAAATGTTAATGCTTTTTTTAAGTGAATTGCAATCTAGTCATACTTTACCTTGAAAAGATTTCTAAAACCTGGTTATTTTATATAAACCATATCAAACACGTTTTCCAAATGATATTGGTCGTTCACAAATTTGCATTTAGTCCAATACTGATCTGAAACAATAAGGATGCACTTACATAAATCTGTATATTCCTCATTAGATACGCGTATTAGAATTGATAAAGTGTGTAGTTTTTTTGAACGAATTGCCGGCCCGTTTAAAGATGTTCGGAATTTTGTCGCAGATTTTTAGGTTTGATTTTGTTATTAGGGGTCACGATTTGAACAACCTTGGTAGAGGTCTACCAGACAACGCTACACACCAAATTTGCCTGGCAGCCGTTACTAACAGCGCTGACCAAAATGACTGTACGCACATATGATTGATTTTTATCATGTGAGGTGTGAAGATACCAAGTGAAGGACATCGCTTGCTACTACTGATACATACGAGTGTATGAAATTAATTAATGAATCATGTTAACATTTTTGGTTTTGACTTTTAAAACTCCACCCAGATATATTTTGTCATATCCGCGTAAATTATTGAATGATAATTTAGATTCAGTTTATTGACAAGTCGACTCTTACGTGCCATTGGTAAAAACGAATATTTAATTGTCTGTTGTTTCACGGCCCATTCGACAGTTACGGTCATTTCAGGGCCGCCATAGTGAGAAAGAGAGAATTGAGAAGATAATGAGAACCGGACATTTATTGACTTGTTTTTCTACATTATTTATTTAAACTTTTCAAAGACATAGCCCTAGCTCCTTTGGTGCGAAAGGTGCTCACAAAAATTTTAAGAGACTCGCAAAAATGATTCCTTAATAGATATAAATGTCTCCATTTTGGTGTAGCATATGAAATTAAACATAAATGTAACACGATTCATTAATGTTTTGACTTGTATTACATAGAAGTTCACTATTAAACCTAATTTTTATCCTCAAATGATCCAAAATGAGAGAAATAAATAAATAAGGACAATGGAAGAAAGCGACATGGTCTAGATGTTGGGTCTATACAGTGATGCTCACGACATATCTTTTTTTGCTTCTCGGGTTCTTTTCTAAAGTCCACGTAAAGCATGTGACAAATGAAGCATAATTTTATAACGTAGAATGATGACAAAATCATAAATATGTTTATTTTAACGAAACTGAAAATGTGTCCAGGCAAATAGAGATTTCAGGTTGCAGTGATTAATTGCTTCTGAAGTTCTGAATGTGTATCACCTTATGAACCATCAAATCTTTTTACCACAATTCTTAATACAATATGACATTGCAATTAAGAGTCAATAAATACAAACATAACATCAAAAATACGACACGAATCTTACAAGAAGATGTCAACTTCATTATATTCTACTGTCAATGAAGGAAGAAATCCGCGAATATGAGTACATGGCGGCATTTTTGAGATTAGAAAATTCAACTTTACAGCATAGAGTGTTTTCCAAGCTTTAACTTTGCATCTTCAGTATACTAGGTCAAGCCGAAAACCTGAGACAATAAATAATTGTAAA
Organism: Lutraria lutraria; assembly: GCA_964023205.1. Lineage (NCBI taxonomy): Eukaryota > Metazoa > Mollusca > Bivalvia > Venerida > Mactridae > Lutraria > Lutraria lutraria. The sequence continues at coordinate 6,305,187 of OZ026849.1, forward strand.
AACTACTTTCATACCGTAGTAAGTACATAGATAGCATGTGGAATGTTTCGAAATCACTCACAATCACTGCATACAGAAGTTCAAATTCCAAGACCGTTATCTGGTATATTTGCCATAAAAATGTAATTTCACCAAAGAAATCATAATAAGTACTACACGCATATCGTTTACATGTATATGGTGAGCTAAAGCAAACAATTTAATAGTAAATCTTAAGTAAAGTGAGGCATCCAATCCATCGCAGTAAGACGTACACAGATTATCAAACTTTGTCTGCAATATTTAAAGCTTGGAAGATAGCAAATCTAAATCACTAGTTTGTCAAGAATATACAAAATTTAGACAAATGCATGTAGTGATACTTTTATTTTACCATCTGATTCATGAAGTTTACGACCCGTTACACTATAAGAAACTTATTTTTAACAGATACTAATTTTGTTTAGTAAATTAAATAACAGAAATGAAATTCAACTGATGTCAAGACAATTTTAGCAACAAGAAACGTTTGTATTACAAGTTTATATCACACATTACATAAATTACACTTTACCTTTCCGTAAGAATAAAAATCCTCCTACGTTCTTATTCAATCCATTCACGGTGAAAATGTTGTTAAGTACTGCGTATTCATACGGAGAGGTAATCATGTGATATCAACGCCTCGTTTCCAAAATCCAAATAGTTCTTACAAAATGGTAAATAAAACGCTTTTATCTGATTTTAGTATTGCACAATAAGACAATGACATTGTCGAAATAATGATTTGTTTAGCCTTCAAAAAGTGATTTAAAATTGAAGATTATTTTCATTACATAAATTTACTTTCAATATAGTCCATGCTGTGCAGTCATTTGTCACAAATTACACAAAAGGGGAAATAGAGTATTCAAACATTTTCAATGTGCATTTGAACGCATAAATCTTAGGCCTAGATATCAAGGATTGAAAGACATAAAGTATGTTCAAGGGGATTCTTTTTCACAATAGGGTATAAACAACTTATTAACTGCCATTTGTTATTACGAGTGTATGTATGGACAGTCATCAACTGTATATAGTAAAGAATGACTTCACTCGGCATAGATACACATACATGCTGCTGATATTATATAATACCCACTGATTGCTTTGAACCAGATCTAATATAATGATCTTTAAAACGAATTATCTATATTTGTATTGAAGTGGTTCAGCAAGATGATGTCTACATGTAAAGTGATATTCATATTTAAACTGTTCATGTCTTTGTCTCGGGCGTATCTACTTGATAATCCAGTCATGGAATTGTACAACTTAAAATATCTGGTTGCACAGGTAAATGTTTTTAAGTATTTATGTAACAAAACAAACGAAGTTACATTCCCGAAAAAAGTACATTGTATGTTAACACTATGACTTTCAAACGGGCAAATGACTGTCCGTTGCAGGTAAACGATATTCATGTGACTGATTGTTTACTGAAGTATTCAGATGAATTTTAGATATATTGCTTTGCTCGAGTTAGGGTTTAGTATGGGTTTTTATGAGACGAAGTTAGAATCAAATATATCATAGTAAGGGCGGTGTCACTTTACAGTTTCAAGTCTGGCCACTTTACCGACTGAGCCAATGTCCAGCCGATCCAAATAGGAATGTGGTACTAAATCCATAAGCACGTTACTGACAATTAAAATAAATGCACTTGAACTAATTTTTCATCATGTATGCATTCAACTAATGTCAACCAAAACCAAAGAATAGTGCAACAGTACAATTATAAGCAGTACAAAAATAGAACAAAAATGAACAGCCATAATTCGTAAAGACAAGCGTTAACATAAATAGGTGAGACAATTATGGTCGAAACTTGAAAGTTAACTTGAAGGCATTGGCAAATTACTGATAAATAAAAAAATCAATATTCTCATTTTACGGACAGTATTTGCATAAGTTGGAAATAAACTTAATTCAAATCGATACAAATCCAAGTTGCGGATCTCCTGTCTAGCGTTCAGAACTTTGATTAGTTGAAACATAAGCGAGAATCCTTACATGCCTCTGATTAGTTCATACACATCCGATAAGTGGGTCTCCTATCGAGGTAGCCATTAGACCTTTGATCAAATGATTTACTGATAGGTATCTCGCAAGCTTTCAAGAATGTGACTGTTGCTCAGTAAGATAGATTATTCACATATATACTGGATCAAGGTCAATGTTAGGGCGGTGCTTAGTAGGATAAATAATTATTTTGGAATCTAAATTGTATAGTTAATACCAATGACAACCTATTGGTTATTACCAGAAAAGAAAACAACAACACTTAAAGCCACAATTTGCCTCAAAATTGGTATTATTTTCAATGCACAAAATACTTCGCAGGATTGTGATATTAAAATGTTCCAAAATGGTACAGAAAGAACCCATATCTGATCTTTTTTTACAGTTCCCTCCTTGAGAAATAACTAACGGAAAACAATATTTAGTATTTTGACAAAATACGATGTTTTGTTTACATTTAACAGTTGCCGAGCATTTTCGAAAGCTTCGTAAATGATTGGAACTGCGAACTTATCTGTGACGTCACATACGAGTCGAAAATAAACTTCCATACATTTTGCAATGTTATGTGCATTACGTCAGTACTCGTGTATGTATGCTGTTCATTCATTGGTTATCGTAAAAACTAACGATAATCTCCGTATCACTGACGAAGCGTCATTTGGTACACAATGTACATGTAGCTTGTTGTAAAACGTTTCTTTAAAGATTATTTGGTATCGGTTGAAGTATATTCGTGTTTTAATATGTCATTCTGTTTTATACGAACCATTTTACAATTCAGTACCACATATTTGCAATTATCAAAGAATGACAATACACCGTTTCCAAAGCTTATTGTGTCTTTAAAACCATTGGCACTCGATTCAGGGATTATTATACGTTTATAGACGTTATTTTTCAATTTAACCCATCAAACAACGCAAATTTTCGAAAGAAAAATCTTCATTTTCCCCCTTATTGAGTGTATAAAAACACCAAGGTAGTGCACTCGCCATTTTTTCGATTGACGGAAGTGACGAAGATAAGCGTGGGTCCCGGCTTTCGTTCTAATCTGCACGTGCTTTTCGGGAACCTTGCTTTCGTTGTAGTGTGCCCCAAATTTAAACATTTTGGCAGCTTTTAAAAAGAAAGCCAGGACCCACGCTTATTTTCGTCACTTCCGTCAATCGAAAAAAAATGGCGGGTGCACTACCTTGGTGTTTTTTATACACTCAATAAGGGAAAAATTGAAGATTTTTCTTACGACAGATTTGCGTTGTTTGATGGGTTAAAGTGAAAAACAACGTTTATAAACGTATAAAAAATCCATCCTGGAATGGAGTGCCTATGTTTAAAACATACTTTACGTTGTTTTACATGGCTTAACTTTGCAAGATGAATTATGGATATATCAAATCCTCACGATTACGGAGAGAGGCACGGGTAAATAGAAATCAAACCACTTTTATCTTTTGAGCATTCGCGACAATGTTGCATAACCGAATTGTATATTCATTGGCACATGACAATGAATTTATTATACAGGGCAGAAGTTCTGATCATGATAAGGGATTATATTTGTACAAGTTTGTTCAAGATACTTAGCGGGGGGTTAAAACACGTCAACAATTGAAAACAAAGCTAGAGAATGATGTCATGTCAGATATATAATCTTCCTGAACGGAATGATTGAAGTTAAAGCTTTCAAAACGAGTCGCATGTGTCGGGCTTTGTGAATAATATCTTATACTCTTTTGTTGGTTTTTAACCGAGGAAAGAATTTCAATATGACATTTCTTCACAGTGACATGGTTGCGTATTTACCAATATCATGTTTCTATCACAAATATTTAAGAACAATTTACGTTTCACTCTATAAGCACGATCTCTTTAGTATTTCAACACTCGACGTAAATAACTAGTGTTCAATTTTATACGTACTAAATTGCGCAGATCTTTTGGTCATGTAAATCTAATTTGAACGGAAAGTATTAAATTGTACCACAACTTTAACGATGTGACTTTTAGTTTTTACAATATCGCTTTTTGTAACTTCTTAATTGATACTTACAACTTACTTTAATAAAAGAAAAAGTAGAAGTTACTAGTATTTTGTTTAAATACTGGCAACTAGTTACTAACTACTTGTTTAAAATCTGTCAATCATGCCCGTTCATAAAGATATCAAAAGTGGGAAGTTTTTCTCATTCATTGTTTAAAAAAATGTTGTTGTCTTTTTGGCTAAAGGAGCTCAAACCCTAGACACACAAGGACGCTTTACAAATCAGAATGGCCTAGCTAAATATTCCCGTACAGCTGAAAAATGTATACTAACAGGACAGAACTGACTGAATTTATTTAGTAGGTAATAAAAGTACACAGCGGTTACATCATATACCCGGTGTACCAACCTACATTTTGCTTGTGTTTATCAAACGCCGCGATAAATACGTTATGCAAATTACACTTGAAATGAGCTATGAAGACGTAAAACGTTTCAGAAGAAAAGAGTTATAAGAAATCTAGTGTCTCTTGTAACAAGAACTTATCTGATCAATTTTTTAACATTCCACATAATACAGAGGAAACAAATAGTGGTAAACTGGAGAAATGCTGTAGAAGAGGCTACTATTTATGTTAGTTGTCTGGACAGGAAAACCTTGTTTACACTGTAGATGTCACAGTTTTTATTGGATCTGCACTAAACCATGTCAGAATGGTTGCCTAAATGATATGTGGGTCAAGTTTGAACATTGGTCTGCTGGGTCAAAAACTAGGACATGAGGTCAGATCTTAGTTAAAAACCTTGTTAAAGCTCTAGATGTCACCGTTTTAATTGGATCCTCACCAAATCTTGTCAGATTGTTCATCTTAATGATATTAAGGACAAGTTCGAATATGGGGTCAAAAACTGGGTTACCTGGTCAAATCTTAGGAAAACCTTATTAGCACTGTTGATGTCAAATTTTGATTCGATCTTTACCAAACTTGGTCAGAATGTTTGTCTTAATGATATGTAATAAGTTCGAACATGGGCTATCTGGGGTCAAAAACTAGGTCACGAGGTCAAATCTTAAGAAAACTTTGTTTACGCTGTAGATGTCATGGTTTTGATTGGATCTTCACCAAACTTTGTTAGAATGTTTGTTCTAATGATAGGTAGGTCAAGTTTAAACATGGATCATCTGGGATCAGACACTAAGTCACCAGGTCAAATCACAGGAAAACCTTGATATCAGCAAACCTCATGACACAGGTTCAAAACAATGTTTTAATGAGTAAACAATGGTTGTCATGTGACTGATATAGGGCCATCTTGGCCCTCTTGTTTCATTATGACTCGTTTGAATCACCTTGTGAATCAGGTAGACATGGGTATGAATGAAACATAATTTCTTGTAAAAATAAGTCTTCATTATGTTATGATTGATATGTCACACTGGTGGTGTATTCTGTTCTTACGGTAGTGCAAAGATACAATTCAGGTCTAATTTTACAAGTGTTTATTTTCTTTTTTGTGAAGGGCAAGTTAGTATTGGTTTGAATACAGTCGAGGAAAACATTTACTACTTATGAATATTGTTCATGGCTTGGCGTATGTACACATAAGATGTTTAACAATTACGCTACATATATCAGTGTCTCAAATTACAGTAATTTGTGAGGTTTTTGCTGTGGTGTTGGGTTTTTGTTCATTTTGCAATACAGTACTTACAATAATAAAATCAAAATAATTAGATGCCAAGCAACTAAGTATATACAATTATTTGTAACTAATGATTTATTGCAATCTAAATAAAAACAATTTCAGAATAACAAGCTAATAAAACAACAAAATTCAAGCAATTATTCAATAGAAATCTATTCATTCTTTAATACGTAAGTCATTCTACGATATAAATTGTTTATATGCTAAATATACCCAAAGTTCCAGCAGACATTTAAAAATGAAAATTAGATAAGTGATTCATGTATATTAAAACCAACAAGGAACAACTATTCAAAGTAAAAAAGATGGGTAAAAGAAATAAGATATAACAGAAAATAAAAGTCAATTAACTCGATAAACAACAAGTTGAAACAATTTAATTCTAAAGAGAACAAAGAAATAATATCACAGCTAGAAGACATATATGACTGCCCAGGTTGTAGGCCTTCATTTCTTGTCTTTTTTAGTTCTGTTTTTTTTTTATAATTAAATTCTTAAAAAAATATATATTAAAAAGTCCAAATGAAACGCTTTAGATCCAAAAATACATACATTTTGAAAAAAAATGAAGTTCAGAAAAAATCATCGGAAATGCGTCTCATCTTGTAGGAAATGATCTAATTAAGACAATGAATGGTCACATGACATGTTTCCATTGAGAAATAAAAAAAGTTATGAACATCTTTGTTCGCTTGAAATTCGATCATTTTGTTGACGCGTTCATCAAAGTCCTCTTATAAAGTCTACTTATTATATAAAATGCTTACAAAAACACAACCAAACATTTTTGACAACTTCTTGTTTCAAACCGTAACCATTCATCACCTTTGTGTGTGATGTCTATTGCAGGCATTGATTTAAGATGTTCAGACATGTATTCCACCGACTCCTTCTGTGACAGTTCACAATGACTTTCTCCATCAACTGATGTAATATCACAGTAATATAACTGAACTTTTATCTCAGATTTATTGTTTACACAGCTTTGTACAAACAAATGAAAACATTGACGACTCATTGTGACAAAATTCAGATCTATCTTCACTTGTGTTACATGAGGATGTAGTTGTAATAAAATGTCATCATGTAACTTCATGTTATACAGGGTCAGTGACTTGATACATCGAAGAGTTTTCACGGTAGATGTCAATGTTTTCATTGCATTGTAATCTAACATGTAACCAAGGTAACCTTCGATATAAAGATGTTCAAGTTGTGAATCGTTAACACAGTTAAATATATCACAATTATAACAAAGTCTAACAATCCTCTCAGATAATGGATACAATGTGATGGACTGTAAACTAGAATTACTTACATTGTTACATAGAATATCAAGACTCCGCAGATATAATGAAGTGAGTTTTGTATGTTGTAGAAGATTTAGAGTCAATATACAGTCACTATCACCAACTTGGTGATTATCGCAAAACACACGATACAATTTTATATTTTCAATGAGAACATTGTCAGACAGAAATTCCACAAGATAATGTAAACTGTTATGTTGCATTTTAACACGAGACAGAGACAATGATGTCATATGATGGAGATTTCTAGCAGGTAATTCTGGAATCAATTTATTACCACCTTCAATGCAGACAGTGTGCAGTGTTGATTTATTCTGTACCATGCACTGGGTGAACTTAACATAATCAACAGATGACACTTTAGCAATATTTATGCATTGCAGATTTTTTATCTGATCAAACTCATCAAAATATTTACATCCATGTTTATAATGTAAGGATTTTACATTGGTTGTATTAAGCAATAAAAGTTTTCTCAAAATATCAACAATTTTTGAACCTTTATCAAAAAGAAAATCTTCCATTCTTAACTGAACAGTTTTATCATTAGATCTACTGATCTCATTGAAACAACTGACAACACTATTTTGTAATGTCACGAGTTGATTTTGGTAAAAATACTTGCTATGTTGAAATAAAGCATTTTTCCTGCATGAAGTTAAATCCGCTGATAATGCTAAGTAAATATTCTCAAACAATATTTTAACGCTTGCAGAAGACAATCCGGCAAGAAAGAGAAAGAAGTTTTCAAATTGTACAACATCATTTAAACATTTCCATGTTTTAGTAGCATCCCTGAATGAATTACAAGAGTCAAATGATGATACAAACAATGCTGCGAAAAAATCAAGGTAACTTCTATGAATGAAACTAATCTTCAGTTTTTCTACAGAATAACATCCAAAAACTTCATTTGTGGATAAAATACCAATTTTACATAAAAAATCAGTTTCTGCGTTCAAAAAACAGTATGGTTCAGATTGTAACTGGTGTCTACTAAATACAAGCTTCGTTGCGTTTTCATCTTGTTTGAACATTGAACAGAATGATAAATGACATACTTTATACAATAAGCTAACATGTTCCTTTGTATATGTGAGATCCGACAGAGAATCAGGAAGTTGTAAAGTAGAAACCGTAGATGGTGGAAACCTAATTTCTCTCTGATCAGCTCTCTGAAACAACATCTCTAAGATGTTAGCATAAATTAGTGTCCGTGTCATACCTTCTAGTGTCTTTTCATACCATAACACCACCAAGTGAGATGAAATTATAGGGATGCCTATTTCATTTGTCAGACCACATTTCTGAATGTCATGGTTGAAATTAGATGACTTCTTGTTTGATGAATTTTGCTTATTCATTAAATTGAGGATATTTTCAATGTACGACATTAATGATCTTCCATGAATACCAGAAATGCTGATTTGATGATCACAGTCCTGTTTTGAAAGCCGCATATTTTCTTCCCTGTATGGTCTGCATGTGGTGAGATAGATGCAATCTTTCGAGTACACTCTTTTAGGTAGTTCATGTGTCTTCGTCCCAACTTTCTTCAGATTCCACTCATCCAGACCATCAAAAATAATGAGGCAATAGCTTTTCCTTAGAATGTTTTTAATCAAGTTATGGTCGATGTGCTCGAAATAAGATTCTTTAATTATATCTATTACATGATAGTATTCAGTATCACGTAGATTTATATAAAACACATAGTCAAACTTAGATACATACTCATATTCTTTCTCTATCTTATGGCAACATTTGGCATAACACCACATCAAACATAGATGTCTGCAGAAAGATGTTTTGCCAACACCGGCACCACCAGTCATGTAGATTTCTTTGCAGGACTGATGCGCATTCAAAAACACATCTTCATAGCATGTAATTTGTTTGGTATCCTTTGTATCTTCCACTATATGCATTGTAGGAGATTCATATACGAGTAAAAGATCATCAACTTTGCTCCTTGACAAAGGCAACATAGGTAAGGTCTTACAATGTTGCTGGTAGATATCTATAAGCTCTTTCTGAAAATCTGAAATGAGAAATTTACAAAATCGTAAAAATAAAAATAGGATACTAGAAAATCACAAATTTGGTAAAAAAGATGCTAGAGAAATTGACAACATTAATGTTCGTAGAGTGAACTAAAACAAATGATTTATCATACTATGTGTTGTTATTATAAATAAAATTTAATTTTTATCTTAAACTGGTAATTAAACATCTGATATAGCTATAATCAACAGAACAGTTAAAATAAATTCATATGCGACCATTCAATTAGACAAGCCTATCACTACATACTGTAATTTCGATTATTATAAAACCCACATACCATTGACAATCGTCAATGCTCGCTCGAATGGGATTACCCCAATAGTTGGGGCCAATAAACCCAATATCTTATCCATAACAGCAGAATGAAGGCCTGTAGATTCGATACACTGGTAAGTTATATTTTTCTATGTAGGTTTCAATGATGATACAGTACGTGCATCCAGTAGACAAATTTTCGGATTTAAATTGCTCACAACATTAACTTCAGTTGAAAATTATTTACATAATTGTTCTTAGAGACATGTCAAGTCTTAATTCATGCAATTTCAACCGTTGGATGTGGCGACAAGACTATGTAACAATCAATTTAATAGAGGGGCGGATTTCATTGCATGTGACATTTTCAGGGAAGATATTTTTACTTTCTAAAAAATGACATTCCACGCATCAGTACATAAATGTAGCGAATTATATTAAATGAATAACTAACAAAATGTAATCAAGTACCTGGCAGCTTATCAACAGACTGGTGCTGTCGAATCTGTTCATATTGCATTTTTATCTCTCTAATTTCAGCTGTAAGTGATTTTTCAAGTCGAGACTGATTTCCCCCCAGTTCGGTCAGATTTTCTTCAAATCTAGTCAGATTTTCTTGTATCTGTTCAGTTTTAGACATAACTTCACCTAGTTCTCTAGCCTGATTTACTTCAAATCCAGTCAGTTTATCTTGTATTTGTTGAGTTGTAGATTTAACTTCATTCAGTGCTTTAGTCTGATTTTCTTCAAATCCAGTCAGATTTCCTTGTATTTGTTCACTTTTCGACTTAACTTCACCTAGTGCTCTAGTCTGATTTTCTTCAAATTCAGATAGTTTTTCCTGTATTTGTTCAGTTTTGGACTTAATTTCACCTATTGCTTTAGCCTGCTTTTCTTCTAATCCTGTCACGTTTTCTTTTATTTGTTTAATTTTAGACTTAACATCATCTATTGCCCTAGTCTGTTTTTCTTCAAATCCAGACAGTTTTTCTTGTATTTGTTTGGTGTCTTTTTCTATATTGACCACTTTCTTCATGACTTCTCCAATTTCATGATCGAACAATTTGTCCATTTCACTCCATGACTTTACTAAATCATCAAATTCTTTCTTCAACTTTTCATCAATTGCCATATCTTTAGCATCAGAGATAAGAGACGCTAGATCGGTTATTACAGCAACTTTGTTGAGCCTAGTTAAATTGATAGAAACCACTATTATTTATAAGTTATAAAAGTCTTCATGTGAATTAAAGTAATGACCCATTTTTTAATGCCAGATGAAAAATGTTGGAATTTGTCTAAGATGGTCTAAGTCTAAAACAAAGAATCTGACAAGGTTATGTGAAGGACCAATCAAAATTGTAACCTCTAGAGTAACATCTTTGAGACAAACATTCAGAAAAAATTTGATGAAGATAAAACAAAAAATGTGACCTATAGAGTGTTGAAAAACCAAAGTGTTGGGCGACGGACACTGGCTGAGCCTAATAGCTCACCTTAGAATACTACATGCTTAGGTAGTGTTGTTCAGTCGAGCTAAAAATCTTAGAAAGGAAATAGTATATTAATTATGTACAGTTTGCGGAACCACTGACTGTATTCGAAACATTGAATGTGGAAAAAAACTTTATAGATACCAGTTGTACGTCTTCCGTTATATTTTACAATAATTGAATTTCTGTGTACAATACCACAAAAGCTTACAAAGAGTTATATAAAATATATACACTATACCAGTATAAATGGGAATATTTACCATACATAGTTCATTCCATCTAATGTTTAATTCTGTTGCATCTATAAACACTGTTTCAGTGTGAAACAACTGAAATACAAATCAACAGATTAAGGAAAAAGAATGAACAGTCCTAAAAATCTCCATTTTTGATTTTTGGAGTTGCAATAATATATAACACAATGAAAGTTATGCCTACAAGTTAAACAGAAATTGTTTACAAGATGCAGTTTGAAACCCATTTCTTGTGACAAATAGAAATGCTAAAAAGCTGAAAGGATACAAAAGGAAGCATAAAGAAACGACTCAACCTGTTAACCATAAGTAATTTTTTAAGAAATCATCAAATTTCCTTAGAATGAAATAATAAGTAATTTAGACATAAATCAACCTTACAAATAATGACATAGCTCAGGCGTCTGATAACACAAAATTACTTAGATATCTTATTCTAGTGAAACGTTGCCAGTGATGTACATTAAAATGCCATATGAATAAAAGTTGGAATGAAACGCTTAATATAAAAAGTTTCTGTACAAATCCCCTATCGCGAAATTTGAAACTTAAGTCATATTTTGAGACAGTTTCGAGCAAATATGATCATAGAACAATATAAAAGATACATCAGTATTTCATATAGCTTAACAATGTATGTGAAGCCTACAGAAGAACAATTTCCATTGCACTAATGTGTTTCTATGTGCTTTTATAAGTAAGACAATTTTGTTGAGTCTATCATCGTTCTTCCAGAATCAGCAAAGTACTAGAATTCCAGGACAACAAAGTAATAATTAAAGTTCATGTACTAAGATTTAGTTTACATGACAATTTCAAATCATTTTGATAATTGACCTTAAATTAAGTACATTTCAAACTGCCACAATTACAACAGAACAAGAAAATTGAAATAAAGTTAACAATATTTCAAGTTTCAAGAAAATATGCCGAATGGCTTTGAATTTATACTCTGGACAATATGTATCTTTAAAATAAAAACAAAAGGCAGTATTCTAAAACATTAGATGAGGTAGTTTTATGATTCCTGTCATCACACTTATCCTCATTTCCATCTGGCTGTTTAAAAGCTGTAAGAATTTGGTGTTATTATTTGAACAAAAAATCGGACGGACGTACAGACGCATGGACGGAGACATATCACCATAACCCATATAATCAAACGTATCATAAGAAAAAATAAATCGATACTTGCACATACATTATTTCTGCAATCCCTTAACCTTGTGATGTCTGCTTCTAATGATAAATTTCCTGGAGGGACAGGAGTTTTCCATACAACATCTGTAGGTTTACTAAGTCCACAAATATTCCTCAGCAGACAAGACAACAGGGTAATGTCGAAGTTAGCTGAATTCGGGTTTCTGTCTGTAGGAGGCAGTACCTTCTTCTGATCATCATTTATAATGCTCTTATTCACCATAAACTTGAGCTGTTTGTCCTTATGTGGATTAGTATTCAAGTAGTTATTGATATCATTCCCTACGTATTTATCAAATACTTGTCTGAGGACCTTTGTACCAACCTCTATTAAAAGGTACTGGTACCGGTATATGAACAGATCTGAAAATAATTATTCAATGGTCTGAAAATATTGATAAATAATATTCAAATCAATTCTCAATATTGCATTGCATACTGTTCAGATCCTTCGGTTATTTGGATGCAGTGTGGATTACAATCTTTATCATTAAGCTAATTCATTCTAGTAGATGTGTGCATTAAAACATTCCTGGAATTGATAATGTTCTTTATATTTAGATGTATGTTTTGAATGATGTAATATCAACAACTCTTATGACCAACCTGTTGGGCCAGGATTATGTTCAATTCCAGCAATAAGCAACAGTATCCTGATAAAGCCCACTGCTCCTATTACTTTAGCTAATATGCTGAAATTGAGGTAAAATGCCAAGTTCAGTGTACCAGCCCTATGAACAAACAATCCCACTCTACACCTGTGCGTGTTTGCATCAACGCCCATTTTTCACCTGAAAAGAAAAAGGAATACAAAAGCTTATGTTTATGTAATCTTCAAAGAGTAAAAAAATATTTGTTGTAGGGTTAAGACTTGTTTATCTGAATTTTTCCATTGGGCACTATGAAAACTGTATGTTAAAATCTTTCTTTAACGACATAGACTAGAGATACACATTTTTGTTGTTTATTTTTATGTGTGACCTAGTTGTTGTACCATTGTTGTGCTGGTTTTTACCATTCAAACTACATTTGTACTGTTAAAATGTCCAGCTCATTCTTGTACACAGCAAAAACACAAAGAAGGTGATATAGTAAGTAGTTTCATACAGAAAACAATAACTTGAGTATTCTATTGGATATAATGCGACATCACAGATTAAAGGTGACTTAAGACACAAATAACTGGAAACCATCATACTTTACATTACTCATGAATTACTTCATTTCATGTAAGAAAGCAAGAGAACATCATGAATAATATATAAAATAGAAGAAATCAATGCTCATTTATTTTCAATCTCATGGAAATGGTGGAAAGCCCTAGGGGTCAAATTGTCGCACATTTCGTGCTAAAGAAATAATCGAATTTTGATAACATTTTTTGTCAGTTGTTTAAATAAAGTTCTTAGTATGTAGGCATATTCTCTTTCAATAACCATTTATATCTTATCAATTAAAACTAAACACATCGATCAGTTTCTTTATTGAACACGCAACCGTGGTCGAGTGTTAGGGTGTCCGCCTTTGAAGCGATAGATTGAAGGTTCGAACACCAGTGGAGACTGGGTAAGAACTGACGCGGTCGGTTGGTGAGCCGTAAGCTAGTTAGATAATAGTTACGCTTATTCGGTCATCATCATCTTCACACACCACAGATTTTAAAAAGTATGTTTTGTGTGACTTCGTTTATAAAATGATCGTAATGACACTTTGAAAAAGGTCACCATATTTATCGATCGAATGTGGCCACACAAAAGTTTTATCACGTGATTATAAGATAGCAATCATAACAAAGTGCAAACATAACTAGCACACACAGATAAACGCTGCTTATATTCCTTTCATAAATTCATTTGCACAAAAGTGAAGTAAATACGAACGTTTAACTCTGACAATGTGATCATTTCTATTGCTTATTTCAATTGACTGGATATCTAATAAATTGTAATAAAGAATAATTGCATCTTGTTTAATATGGTTAAATCATTATTTCAACAATGTGCAAGACAATGTGAAGGACAAATCATAAAGAGGTCATGTTGTCGAGACGGCACGGTTGAGTCGCGAGATTCATACTCATATCTCATTATTAAGCACAGGTAAAAATGGTCATTCATCTGAAATTGGTTCTACGTCATACATTAACACAAAACATCATTTTTAGCAATATACCATTAGTAACCCAATATATGCCGGCGTCTAAAAATGTTTTAATAACAAATTGACCAGATTAGTTTTGATCTATATAATATCTAAAATACATAACAATTTACAATTGAGTTGCATATATCTACATGTACCTACTCATCTTGTTTACCTGAATCTACACATCCTGTTTACCTGTTTCTACACATCCTGTTTACCTGTATCTACACATCTTGTTTACCTGTATCTACACATCCTCTTTGCCTGTATCTACACATCTTGTTTACCTGTATCTACACATCCTGTTTACCTGCATCTACACATCTTGTTTACCCGTTTACCTGTATCATCACATATTGTGTATCTGTATCTACACATCTTGTTTACCTGTATCTACAATCCTTGTTTACCTGTATCTACTGTTCTTATCTACCTGTACATATTCTTCCTGTTAACCTGTATATACACAACTAGTTTTTCTGCATCGTCTCTATGTGTTTACCTGTACCTACTCATCCTTTTTACATGTATCTACACATTTTGTGTACTCAGCAATATCTTTTTTTACAAATTCCGGGGTCGTTTTTTGGTGCATACAAATTTCGAAATGATGATTTTGACGATATTATTTGTTTTAAATCAAGCATTATAATAAGTTCGTTGAATCATACAAATACAAAGTCCCGACACTCATATTGTTCAGCGCTGACCAAAATGACTGTACGCTCATTTTATCAATTTATATGATATATATCTTTATTTTTGGATCATGTTATAATTTTCTTGTTTGACTTTTAAAACTCCACACATTGTTACTGTCATGTCCGCGTAAATTATTGACATTGTTAACAATTATAAAAATAACATAGGTACATACCTTTGTTGTACTTAAAACAGTTGATCCTGTATCATAATATACAAACAATCAGTGCAGCAATTTCGACAAACACGAGATAGGACGTTACGTTTTTGTGACCTCTTCATGGATAAAACTGGTTTACAGTTGACTGAAATTTAAAAATTGTTTTAAACACTGTTTTGAGGCAAATCATTAAGGTCATTCTGGGTTTATATTTTGTTAAGCGTCAACCTCATTTTGCATAACCTAAGAAACAAATAAATTTCCTTGGCTTTGATAAAACAAAAGTAAATGTTTAAATAACAGACACATTATATCAAGCAATTGTCTTGCCGTTTGTACGCGTACCCTTTTCTATCATCTTTCAGTAGAGGGGGTATCCATGCGATAGAAATATTTCATACTTCAACAATACGCTTCAGAATGAAATTTACTCTCGATAGTGATATGCCAACGGCTTTGGCAACAAGCGTATTGTTGAAGTACGAAATATTTCTGCCGTATGGATACCCCCTCTACTGAAAGATGATAGAAAAGGGTACGCGTACAAACGGCAAAACAATTGCTCAAATCAAAATTTCAACTATAGAATTTGCAAACATTAATACTGGTGATGAGACTTTTGTTCATTATATCGTGCCAGTTAATAAAATTGAAAATAAGGTATGTCTTATCAAACACAGTAAACGGCATGTAGTTGTCAAAGGGGCAATGAGCGAAGAAGGTCCTCTGTGTCATTTTCGTCTCATGTAACGGTGTAGCCAAACACGTTTCTGCATGCCTGAGAGTAAAAGTGCCACAGGTCGGTATTACCGTGATGTTGACTTAAAATGCCCAAGATATATTACCAAATAACGTTCATGACTGGCTTTCAACATGTGTGCCTACATCATGATAATGCTCCGGGAGGGGATGGGAAGATACTTTCTAGACGCATTTTACTCATGGGCATGAGTTTACTCTAGTTGCTTGCGAGTATATATGCATGAATGTATTAATTTGTCAAATACTCATGATTGTTTAATATATGTGTATTATTTATAACTTGTAAATATGTTATACTCTCCATAATGGAGGATTGAATAAAATATACATTTGTATTGTCAATATCCTTTATGAAAAGGGGAACTTCATACAAAAAACAAGGCTTCTTGTAATTTGTCTACCTATACCGTTTCGTTCTAGTTTTTCTTGTTATCATTAAAGTCGGTTCTTTCTAAAATGATACACAATACACATTACTTATCGAACATCCCTTGTAACTTCTAATTGACTCGTCGAATGTGCTGAGTCTATTTATGTGCAATACGTGTGGTGTTAATTATTGGATATTTTATAAACGATCAAGCTCTGTAAAGTTACGACTCGATTTGTTTGGTTTTTTTTTGTCTGAATTTGGATTATTCATAACTAGATGTATTTGTAAATATAGCTAACGGATTACTCGTCATACAGATAAAATTCAGTCTCCCGATGAAATTTCAATTTATAGAATTAGGTGTAAATGCCAAAACAAAGTCCTTGATGAAACCATTTTGTTATAAGGCAATTATTATCAGGAGGCAACGGATACCCGAAATTGCTGATAAGTGTAATCCATGTTGTGTAGATTTGGGAATAATTTTAGTTTAAGAATGAGTATTAACAAGAATAATAATGTTCATCATTATGATAAAGTTAAAAAATCATTTATCAGTCATGTTAGCTTGGAAGTATTTAGTAATAAAAAATGTATCTATAAACTTTTCATTCAGTGCCATATTTTCGGTGTGCTGTCTTAATATTGATTTTGACATACATTTGTAACCAATGAAAGTGTTTGATACAAAATCCTCAGCTGAAGTATTAGTATTCTCATAGGTTAAAAGCGTTGTTGTTACAAATTGTAGGGCAACATCATAATTACTTGTTTTACTGCCTCTTTAATTAATTTGAATACATGACAAAATCTGCTAGTGTTAACTACCTTTCTTAGTACTAATTTTCTTTTTAAAAGACATTTCTTGTTTTATGTACTGTTTATTGGTCCCAGCTATGTCATATCTTTTGATTCTTACTGTGTAAATTTACTTATCATAATCTATTGAGCGTTCAGTTACTAAAATTTTGGTATTTCTAACTTAAACTGTTATCCTTTCGTTCTTGAGTTCATTTGTGTTGTAATCACGTGATTTATTAATGTTCACCCTCTAATATAAATTAGCATTCAGAAGGTCAAAGCTATCTTGGCTTGTTTTGCTTATGTTTGATTGTTTGCTTATTTACCTTCCATAACAAATGTACGGTGGCATAAAGGGGACATGATCTATTTTTTGTGTGCGCACGTAGTAACTATCGCGTGTGTACATAATAGCTATCGTGTGTGCACCTACCCATGCGATAAATAAAATAATAACTCTTATATCCCCTTTATGCCACTGTACAAATGAAATGTTTCTAGGATGAAAGATGAAGATGTCTATATATGGTTGATTCTTTTCATAAACTTGATGTTATGTAAAATGAAGAGGTGAATTCAATTATTCCATTATATATAAACAGCAGTTATTGTGAGATCCAAAGTTAATCCCCAATTGGATTCTATTCGATTTTATCCGATCCGAATAAATTTGGATTCGTATCCACCCCTAGAAATTAAATAAGGACAATGATTTGGGCATCGATGCTGATGGATGTCTAGATTTATTCAGATAGGGTTTGCTTTCAGGAATAACTTAAAATGGTTAAAACATTCTGTAACAAATCATAAAATCAGTCACATAAAAATGAACAACAATTACAATGTAATACAAATGTGAATTTCAACATACTGATCATAAAACTCTAGGAATACTGTCTTATAGAACTTCGTATCAGTCAGACTGAGCTGAGAGATGTTAGAAAATATTGGGCCATTTGAAAATTTTACCAAGTATACCATATGAAAATAAGTTCAGATATCCGGCTCTTTGTTTGTAACTTGCAATAACTTTTGAAGGTATTTATTTGAGGTAGAGGGTGATGAGTGGAAGTGCAATTATCAAGAACCATAACTACTTCATACATTTTGACTCAGAAAAGTTGTCACTTTCTCTGTAACTGGTAATAACCTGTGCCAAAGGGAACTGTGTGAAACTTGAAATATTGGTAAGCATGATGCAAAGAAGAGTACTGATAAAAACATACCTCCATCATGCATTTTGACAGAAGTATCTCCCTTTTTTTATTAGAACACTTGTCACTTTACACTTACTTACATTTGCTTTAAAAGTACCGAAGGGAACAGCTCAAAATTTAGGTAGAAGGAAATTAGAGGAACTGCACTGAGCAAAAATCATAAAGATGTCTTGCATTTTGACTCAATATTACCCCTTTTTGGACATGCGAAAATTGTCACTTTTACTGTTACTTAAAATAATTTAAAAGGTATTTAGCTTTAATGTGACTCGCAGTGGATTTGTTCATTGCGGTGTAGCATAGTGCCGATTGTGCTAATCTTTTCATTTGTACATTAGTACAGTTCTGTCATGGCTCCATACACTGGCATGCGTGATTGATAGATTTCCCTAGTAGAAGTATTGTATTTTCCAAATTTGTAATTTTCTAGTATACAGGTACTAATTTTATTTTCAAACTTCGTGATTTTCCCATTTTAGATATTCAGAAAGTGCTCATAGATTTCTATAAGCGACATTTTAAGACTTTGCCAGTGTTGCCAGTGCTGGAAAATAAAGATGAACATCTTATAACCCTGTATGAATATCCTTCAATGCATGGAATTGACGAAAGAAAGAAAAACGCTGAAGAAATTAAATGTTTTGGAGATCTTTTTTGCAAAGAGGACAAGTTCTACAATGAAATCTACATCACTGGTGATGCTGGCACTGGCAAAACATCTTTATGTAGAAATTTATGCTTCCAGTGGTGTAATGCCATGTGTGACACTGAGATAGACAAAGAACACAAATATGTGTCTAAGTTTGACTGTGTATTTTACATAAATCTACGTGATACTGATACTTTTCACGTAGTAGATATGATCAAAGAATGTTACTTTCAGCACCGCGACCCTACAGCCATTATAAACATTCTTTGTAAAACTAATTGCCTCTTTGTTCTTGATGGCCTAGATGAGTGGAATCCGAAAAGAGATGGAAAAAAGTTACATGAACTGCCTAAAAGAGAGCACTACGAAAAGTTCATCTATCTCACCACATCCAGACCATATTGAATAGAACGTGTGCGTTTGTCCAGTAAAGATGTTGATAATCAAATTGAAATTTCTGGTATTCGTGGAAAACCATTGGAGTCTTACATTAAAAAGATCCTAAATTTTATGAATAAGCAACATTCTTCTGACATAAAGTCATCTCATTTTCATTCTGACATCAAGAAATTAGGTCTAACAAATGAAATATGCATCCCTATAATTGCATCTCACCTGGTCGTCTTATGGTATGAAAAGACACTAGACCGCATGACCAGGACACTAATATATGCCAACATCTTAGAAATGTTGTTTCAGAGAGCTGAACAGAGAGAAGTTAGGTTTCCATCATCTACAGAATCTACATTACAACTTCCTGATTCTCTGTCAGGGCTCACATATTTAAACGAATATGTTAGTTTATTGTATAATATATCTCACCTGTCATTTTACTCAATGTTCAAACAGTATAAGCCAAAAACAAAGTCAGATGTAAATTTTGCCAACCGAGTAAGATTAGTTCTTTACTCCTCTCACATCCCCCTATGCCACACTTTAACTGTATGTCAAAGCTCATGGTCCTGTTATTGGGCCTTGCATCAGGGGCATATGTCCGCTTTTAGGACAACTCTTGTTAATTACATACTAACTTTACAAATAAATCCTATGTTCCAATTTTTCTTTCATCGTCTTTGTTTTGTTAGCCATATAAGAACTGAAGTCCAGTTGCTTTAATGTAGTTTGGATATCATTTACCATCAATGAAATAATGCCAACATCCTATCAATGATTACCTCTCATTCATTGGCATGTTTTAACAAGGTTTAACAAGGTTTAACAGTGATGATGTTTTTCAGAGCACAGTTAGAGAGAATACCTCTCTACCAGATGGATATTAGCTCCTGTTTCTTGGAGCCTCAGTAGCTGCATGTAAGATAAAAAATGAAATCAGGATCTGTTATAAATTTTGAGCGAGTCCGTATTGATATCATATTAATAATTACCATCATAAATTTCATGGTTTATTTATCTAAATACTGAAGTGGCATGTGACTGAATATTCTAGAGCCATAGTGCTGAAAATACTAGAGTAAATGTGGACCTTTACATGTACAGAAAAAAGGTGCGATGTTCAATGATTACATTTTTTATAGTATTTTGATACGCATTAGATTATTTTTAAACATCAAGTAAAATAATGTGCCTGAAGCTTTTTTTTTGGTGAAACCATACGGTTTCGTTTATATTTTTTTCAGTTTACAAATAAATTACATACACGAAACTATACAGTTTGTAAAATAGTATGATAATATGAAACTTTTTTCTAAACACATGCATATAAATATGTACATTTCACTCAAGACTGTTAGGACAAAAATACAATCATAAGTATTTACGATGTATAGAATACACCTTTTATTGCCCCATGTTGAAACGAAAATCACAGGGTTATAAGATGTATTTCATTATATAGTAATTCAATTACATGGTAGAATTAAAGTATTTAATTATTATGATAATATATACCGTTTTCCTATTACAAAACGAAAACAACATAGGATAACAGATGTATTGTATATACATGCAATAAAAAGGTACCTGTGCAGATAGTATAAATGTACTATGATATACAATTGTTAATTACATACATTATATGGATAACAATTGGTTAAAATTGTTATAAAGTGATCTGATATTTTTCTCTGTTTTAAATATTTAGATAGTATATTATACTCAGACATAAATGTATTGTTAATATTACATTTTTTGTCCAGTTTTCTCTTTCAAAATATGTTTTACCAATACAGAAGCCAGCAAGTGATAAGATTAGGTTCATAAAATGATTATGTATTTTATAACCAACGACTACGTATTTTAACTGTCTTAAATTTCTGGATATTCCACATTTGTCGAAGATATTTTGTATAAAAAAGCCATAATCCATCTGTAGCTTGGCAGTCAATAAACAGATGCTGATATGTTTCAGTTACATTACATAAACTACAATTGTTTGAGGCTGATATTTTCCATTTACATGTATATCTTACTTCGTTCGATGTAAATATTTTTTTTGTATTATTCTATATTTGAATTGTTTTAAGAAGTATGAGTATATGGAGTAGTAAACTTTTTGGAGGCAATATGGTTATATACAATTTTATTATCAATGTCTATTAAAACAAACGTCAAGAGGAGTATTTACTAACGTTTGTTTCGATTCTGTTGAATTTAATTTAAATTTCCAAGCTTTGGGTATAGCTTTTAAAAGTTTGCTGTATTCAGAAATCCAATTTTGAGTATTTATTAATTTATTTCTAATAATTTGTGAACTGATGTTGCCGTTTTCGTCTAAAATTTCGTTGATGAATATCATATTTGACTTTATCCATGACTGGAATATCAAACATTTATTATCAAACTTTATATATTTATTTCCCCATATTGTTTCCTTACGTATGTCTCTCTAAATGTTGAGGGTTCCTTATAATGATTTCACGATTTCTTTGTAAAATAATGGCATTTTCAAGTCTATTGATTTTCTTTATTCTAGGTTCATATAGAATAGCAGGAAGTTTTGTCCATAGCGTTCAAAATAAAAATTTGGTATAACTTTCCATTTTGATATATTGTTGTTTTCGCAGAGGGCTTGAATCCATTTAAATTTTAAAGAGTCTATATATGACTTGATATATATCATATCCAGGCCTCTGGAAAGTTTTTCACCTATCAATGTTGTTCTTTTTATTTTATCTCTCTAATCATTCCATAAAAATTTATTAGCAAGTTTTCAATCGCTTTAATAACGTCGCATGGAACAACAAGTTAATGGAACAGATTTGCAAATTTTGGTAACAAAAGAGATTTAATGACTTGTATTTTCCCTAAGTATGTAAGTTTTCTTCTCTTCCAGTTTTCTATGGATGTTTTACATGATTCTAGTTTGGAGTCCCAGTTAAGTTTATTGCATTCTACTTTATTTGTACTGAAATATACACCAAGTGTTTTAGAATTTAACTTCTTCTTGTAAAATTATTTTTGTATCGGTAATCATACGATCTCCTACTTTCAATGTGTTCAAAATCGTTTTCAAGGTTAAGGAAATATTTGGTATTATTGTCATATTGTTCTAATTGAAAAACGTTTGATCTTATTTGAGCACCTTTAGTCTTTTCATTATAAAACGATTGTAATTCTATTTCTACACTTCTAATATTACTTTTTATAGAATCAGTTTTTGTTTCATATTCATATAGTTTAGAGAGGCATTTTTCTAAATATGCCGTTCTTTCTTTATTACGTGTGGATTTAAGTTTTCCATAAGATATAGTTTTATAACGTATATCTATTTGCCTGAAGCTTAAACAAATCCCCAAATTAGGCATAAGTTACTGCATACCATAAAATCAACATTTACCAACAATAACACCTTCTTGCAAAAATCTTTTTGTTTAGGATATCTTAATGATGCCAAAGGCTCAGTCTCACCGGATGTGGTATATCAATATATGTGCAATAAGAATTTAAAAAGACTTAAACCTTTACCTTATACACCTAGTCTAAACTGGTGCTGCTTGACATCCGTCTTTTTAAACACTTGATTAATGTACTAGAATTTGTGTAAATTAATTACCTCTCATATAGTGTAAATTTTGTATTTGTGGAAAAATAGACAGCGAACATTTGCAAATACAAATTTAAAAAGATTCTTTAATTTTCTAACCCTATTTGACATCTATTAAATTCTTCAATTAGTAATGGCATTGAACAATTGCCTCATTAATTTTCTTTTATATAGAAATACTGCAGTTTAAATGTTCTTTCTTGTAATAAGAAAGTTTCGCTGTTAGCCAATAATAAAGCTATTTAAGTATTTATGGTTAGTACACGGAGTAAAAATTAACATAATTTCTTGTTGTTTTTCATGTTTACTGTTTCGTTCAGCAATTCCATTTTACAAACACTTGGGTTTATCATGCATACTTCGACTTATCATTATTAAGGTTTTCGAAGTATATTATGAAGTGCTAAAAATTGTATTTTAAATATTCTTTTGTATATCCATTAAGACATTTACAGGTGAAATTTTAAAAACTTTTACCGTCAGTTAAAAGAGTTACGTCCAGTTTTGTTCCTCTATTTCTAACGTAAAACAGTACGTCAAAATCAAATGATTGAACATATGAAAATTGATCTAACTCTCTAACAGATGATACAATAAATGCAAGAATGTGTATAAGTCTATGGGAAATCACTGTTTAGTCAATCCAGATTGTTTATGTGATGTTTGGAACTACTATGTTGCAGAAAAACTGAAAAATGTAACCCCACCCCTTTAAATTTTTGCCTTTTACCAAAAAGTAACAAATTGATAAATGTTATTAAAATAAAAACTAAAGCAGGGCAACACTTGACATTTTCTCAAAATTAACTACTATGTGTGTATAATGTCTACACCAAATTTTTTAAAGTTTTACCCTCCGGTTTTGGAAAAGATGTATGTCAGAATTCCATAGTTAACTTGATTTTCGTTAATTAACCATGTATAAATTGCCATAAACTGAACATAATACTGTACAAATCCATGTTCTAAATACGAAACATTACCTTAAAAATAAAAATAAAATATAAAAAATATGGTCCCAGTGGGGGTTGAACCCATGACCCTCTAGAATACGTCAATATATCAGAAAACCAAGAAATTGAGTACTTTTCAAAATGGAGGCAATGCACTAGAGATTGAAATCCTTAATAAAAGAGGCGCACATGTCAGCTGTCAAAACAACGTTTTTAATTAAATACCATAAATCTTGTTGATTGTTTTGGAACATAGTGCCCCTTAAACATCAAAAGTAGCGATTAAATTTCTTTTACACAAAATAGCTACTGGATGAGAGACTACGTAGTCTTAACATAGTGGATGTAGTGTATTAAATTATACTGTTCAATATACTTATTTAGGCCTTGTACTTCATGAACATTTAGATTACAGAATCACTGCAAGGATGGTTGCTCAGAGTGCTGTTCGCGCGCTGGGTCTTCGCATTGCCAAATGTAAGCTTATAGGTGGTCTCACCAAATTATACGACGCGGTTGTGTGGCCAGTAATCTCATAATTATGAAACAGCAATTTTGGGAATCAAAATTTTCTCATATATAAATACTGTACACAACAGTGTTATAATGTTTTTTCTTGGTGTCGGGAAGTATACACCTAATACAGCCGTGTCGGGTGATTTGGGTTGGATCCCA